>JAUMJK010001261.1:0-246354 GCA_033558105.1 Coccyzus lansbergi
CATGAACAGCTGTGCCCCCACACCGCACCCCAGCCCTGCACCCCAACACACAGTGAGGGGGGTACAGGATGGGAGAAGGGGGAGATCTGGGGGACAACCAACATGGACATACACACACACAACACAGAGGAAGGTGGGAGGGACACGAGACACACACAATCGACACAGGGAGGGGACACAGACACACCTGACTAACACGGGCAGGGACAACATACAGAGAAATGATGGATACAGGGGAGAAACACAACATGACCGACATGGGACACGGACACACAGACATGTGCATGACCAACATGGGGGAAGAGGACACACACACAGACACAACAGATATGGGGGAAAAACACAACACGATTGACATGGCAGTGGACACACACACGAGACACAACTGACACCGGAGGGGAGGGAACGCACACATGTGACTGACAGTGGGGAAGCAAGGGACATGGGACACACAACAGAACCAACACGGGGGGTTGGGGATAAACATATGACTGACATAGGGGGGAATGACACAGAGACACAACTGACATGGGGGGAATGGGAACACAGGGAGGGGACACAGACACACATGATCGACATGGGGGGGTGACATGACACACAGAGAAATGACAGATACCGGGGAGAAATATGATACGATGGACACAGAGGGAGGAATACACACAACTTGACTGACACCAGAGGGGACGGGAAACATACATGCGCGCGCACACACACACAATCGACAAGGAACATGCATACACAGACACACACACATGACTGACATGGGGGGAGGACACGCAGAGACACAGAGCCCCACAGAGACAACACACATAGCCACAGAGAGACCCACAGAGACGACGCACAGAGCCACAGAGACCCACAGAGACGACGCACAGAGCCACAGAGACCCACAGAAACAACACACGGAGCCACAGAGAGACCCACAGAGACAACACAGAGCCACAGAGAGACCCACAGAGCCACAGAGACAACACACAGAGACAACACACAGAACCAGAGACCCACAGAGCCAACACACAGAACCACAGAGAGACCCACAGAGCCAACACACAGACCCACAGAGCCTCAGAGACAACACACAGAGCCACAGAGAGACCCACAGCGACAACACACAGAGCCACAGAGCCAACACACAGAACCAGAGACCCACAGAGCCAACACACAGAGCCACAGAGCCTCAGAGACAACACACAGAGCCACAGAGCCTCAGAGACAACACACAGAGCCACAGAGAGACCCACAGAGACAACACACAGAGCCACAGAGACAACACACAGAGCCACCACATCCAGAGACCCACAGACATCCATCCCTTGACCCCCTCCAGACACTTCTCCCCAATCATAGAGTCATGGGACAACCAGGTTGGAAGAGACCCATCAGATCATCGAGTCCAACCATTCCTATCAAACACTAAACCATGTCCCTCAGCACCTCATCCACCCGTGCCTTAAACACCTCCAGGGAAGGTGAATCAACCACTTCCCTGGGCAGCCTATTCCAATGCCCAATGACCCTTTCCGTGAAAAACTTCCTCCTAACCTCTAGCCTAAATCTCCCCTGGCGGAACTTGAGGCCATTCCCTCTTGTCCTGTCCCCTGTCACTTGGGAGAAGAGGCCAAGACACACACACACACACCCCCCACCCCAGACAACACCCACACACCAAGGAACAACACACGCACCTAGAGATACACCCGTCCACAAACACACCCAGAGAGACACAGACACCCACCCCCCGCCCCTCCCCTCCCCGTGTGGCGCCGCAGCCCATGGCTGGCGGGGGCGGGGCCGGCGCGCGCCTCGCGCCTCACCCTGGCCGCAGTCCTCATCCGGGTCCGCCTCGGCGCGGCGCGCGAAGCCGGGCGGCAGCGCGGGGCCGATGAGCTCGCGCGCCATGGCGTGAGGGGAGGGCGCGGGGCGGGGGTGGGGAAGGGGACGGGGACGGGGACGCTGCGCACGCGCACCGCGGCGCTCCTGCTCCGGGGGGGACCGTGCGTCCCTCCCCCCAACGAACTTCCGTCTCTGCCGGATGACGTACCGCCACGCGAGTGGCCCCGGAAGTGACGCATTTTGTGGCGGCCGCCACCGCGGCCCCACGCGGTGTTGTGAGACTGTAGCGGCGGCAGGGTCGAGGCCGCGTGGCTGGACATGAACCCTTTTCCCTGGTACCCGCCGCCCTTCTTCTGCCCGCCGCCCGCCTGGGAGCCCGGCTTCTGGCCCGGACCCTTCCCGCCGCCCGACAGCTGCGCGCCCCCCGCCGCATGGTACCCGCCCGCCTACGGGGAGCAGCCGCCGGGCCCGTGCGACGGTGAGGGGCGTGGGGAGGTTTTGTCTAACTCCCGTGGGCTCCTTCCCTTTCTTTTCCAACGACGTTGGGGCAATCCCTGTTTCCCCGTCCTTCCCCCACCCCCCTCCTCCAGCGGGCTCCGCTGTCACTATTACAAAACAACGAGCAACGAAGCTGGTGAAGGAGCAAGGAAGCTGGTGAAGGGGCTGGAGAACAGACCCTATGAGGAGCGGCTGAGAGAGCTGGGGTTGTTTAGGCTGGAGAAGAGGAGGCTGAGAGGAGACCTCATTGCTCTCTACAACTACCTGAAAGGAGGTTGTAGAGAGGAGGGAGCTGGCCTCTTCTCCCAAGTGACAGGGGACAGGACAAGAGGGAATGGCCTCAAGCTCTGCCAGGGGAGGTTCAGGCTAGAGATTAGGAGGAAGTTTTTCATGGAAAAGGGTCATTGGGCATTGGAATAGGCTGCCCAGGGAGGTGGTTGATTCACCTTCCCTGGAGGTGATTAAGGCACGGGTAGATGAGATCCTGAGGGACATGGTTTAGTGTTTGATAGGAATGGTTGGATTCGATGATCCGATGGGTCTCTTCCAACCTGATTGTTCCATGATTCTATGAAAACGTGGAATATTTTTTAATTTAAGCTGAAACAGATTTAAGTTTCATCCAAGTAACTGTATGTTTTGAAAGTTAGGCAGAACATTCCTCTGATTGTGTGCCTTTTATAGCATGTTTTTTCAAGTAATGTGTTTGCAGACGCTGTTTGTGCTTTGTAGGTGATAATGTCTTGTGTGAAGTGTGACCTGTGATGCACAGATGTCTCTTCTTCTGTAATCACCTCTGTTTGCAGTCTTTCCCCATCTCAAATGCAAGGTCAGGCAGAGCTGGCTCCAAAGCTCCAAACTGAGAAGAGATTTGACTTTTGCAAAGTTCACAATAGCATTGAAATTAGTTCTTGGAAAGTAATAGAGTATGCATAAGATCTCTGGGAAGGCATATGCATATGAGAAATATATTTTGTCTCAATGCATGTGATGGATGGAGATCACTCCTTCATGTTAGCCAGGCTTGATAAAGGGTGCTTGCTTTCTAAAACTTCGAAAGGAATCTGTGAGGCTTTATTTGCATACAGTCCCATGGGCTCTTTTCCGTCCCTCCCCAGCAGGACCCTGGGCCTGTTCTTTTCCTTCCTCCCAGCATGTGTTCCCCTGCTTCCCTACTGGTTGTGCATCCCTGATTTGTCTCTCCCCTGGCCCTTCACCGCCAGTGGGGCCACCAAGGCGGCAGGAGTGTTGTTTCACAGGCTGAATGTGTAACTGGCTGTCCTTTATTTTTTTCCCTTTGAAGGTGGAAATGGTGTTTTCTCCCACAACTGGCAAGGCGAGCAAGCACCAGGGTTTCGTAAACGTTTTCAAGACCAAACCAAAAAGCCAAAGGTATGGACTGAGGTCCTCAGCATACGACCTGTTGATATAGGCACAGAGGAGAGATATAAAAACACTTGGAGGACTGGAACACCTTTTCTGCAGAGAAAGACTGAGGCAGTTGTGGTTGTTCAACCTGAGGAAGATAAGGCTACAGGGAGAACTTATTGTAGCCTTTTAGTACTTAAAGGGAACCTACAGGAAAGGTGGGGACAAATCTTTTAGTAGGATCTGTAGTGATAGGATAAGGAGCAATGTTTTTTTAAAGCACTGGAAGAGGGTAAGTTTAGATTGACTATAAAGAAGGAATTATATGTGCTTAAGGTGGTGAGGCACTGGCACAGGTTATGCAGAGAAGTTGTGAATGCTCCATCCCTGGAGGTATTCAAGGCCAGGCTGGATGAGGCTAATGAGGCTATGAGCAACCTGATCCAACGGAAGGTCTCCATACCCATGGCAAGGGGTTTGAAACTTAGATGATCTTTAAGGCCCCTTCCAACACAACCTACAGGGCACTTTGTTTGGAAGATGAGTGGTTTGAACTTCACTTTGATGTTACATTGGCTTATTCTTGAAACCTCAGAAGCATGTTTTGATTGATGGCTTTAATAACAAAAACACTTACTCAAGTATTTTGCATGTAATTAAAAATAGAAGTGTCTTGTGATCTGGTAACTGCAATCTTGAAATGATTTCTTGTTTTTTTTGCAGACCAAAAAGAAAAAAGAGCCAGTGTTTTCCCATTATTGTGATACCTGTGACCGTGGCTTTAAAAACCAGGAGAAGTACGATGAACATATTTCACAACATAAACAGGTTGATGAGTTTGACTTGTTGATTTACACTTCAGCTTTTAATTTTGTGCCTGATAAATAGTTGTAGTCCCTCTTTGAATGGAAGACTTAACAAAGGAATTCCAAGCCTACAGGAGGTGTTATAGGGGATTTTTTCTTAATGCTTTGTATAGGGTAGGTCTCAGTTGTATTTTGGTTTTATTGCTGAAGTCATTTTAATGTCTCTCTTGTGAAGCATTGCTAAATCACCCCACTGGCAGGAATTAATTCTATGATTCTATTATAGCATGTACAATTGTTGTATGAGAAGAGTTTATGTGGAAAATGTATTTTAAAAATTCACTCCTTGATTGCAAATAATTGTCAAAATTTGAAATTCGTGTGTTTTGCGCATCTATCTCTTAGGTTAGCTTCACATTATCTCTGATTATCAGATGTATTGCCTTCACTGGTTTTACTAAGTCGGGTGAAATTTGGAAATACATTATCCCTTCTTACTGTTTTTTACAACCGTGTGTTTTGAAATAGAGTAACTTAAAAGTTCTGTGTAACTAACTGCATGGGCATCTAGCACTGAGTTTATTTGAAGTGTGTTCAAATGCTTGTTTATAGTTTATTTGCTTAACTTGGTGTGTCTGAAGTTCACCCCCTTGTCTTGCAGTGCACAGAAGAAGGTTGCAGTTTCCGCGCACATGAGAAGATAGTTCAAATACACTGGCAGAACGTAGGTATCCCCTTGAGCCCAGGAGATGAGTCTGTGCGGTCTTTGCTGTAGTCCCTTTTTTCATCCTTCAGAGGTTTGCTTTCTTCCTTCTGGAAGAGAAACCTACTGCTTCTGAGCAGAATTTCTTATGAGACAATGTTGTGGATGAAAGTATGTGTGGTTTTGGTTTATTTTTCTCTATGGATTAGTTTTGTAATTGCTGTATAGAGTCTCACCACTTTTGGAAATTGAAACAATGTTATGATACTACTATAGCTGGTAGAACAATGCTTTCTTGTGATTTTTTTTTCCCCACCCCCTTTTAAACACCTATGAAATACTTTTTCCTTAGGCACACGCACCAGGTGCTAAAAGAATAAAATTAGAGAGTCCAGAAGAGATCGCTAGATGGAGAGAAGAAAGAAGAAAGTGAGTAAGACTTGTGACCTGTGGGTTTTTTTTTTTTTTTATCTGTGTGATCATTGGATGACAGCTGAAAAACTGTAGCAGCACTGTGCTACAATGCACAGTACAATGCTTTCTGCTGCTCATCCTCTGCTCTTCCCTCTGCAGAACTCCTGTGATAGTGGTTTGTGAGGGAGCACCCGAGGGAGGTGGCTGTGAGCTGCAGAGACTATAATCATTTGGATGATTATAATAGAAGGCAAGTTACCAACTTAGAAGGAGGTAGCTTCCCAGATGTTTTATTTGGTACCCCAGGTTAGGTGAATGACTTATTCCTTTTAGCCTGTACAGTGAGACAGTTTAGGTCAGAAATGTGTGTGTCTTTGCTTGGTGGGATTTTTAAAACCTAAGCAATCTGGAACTCTTTTATTGACTGTAATTGTGCAAGTTTCCGTGGCAGGTTTTACTGGGTAGACCCCAACAGGGAGTTCTCCTGATTTTTGAGAACTTTCTGTATTGGTTGATGCTTTTCTACTGAAAGAGAATAGAATCCATGCATGATGCTGTCTCAGGTAGGCTAACTTGTATTACACCTAGGATGTGAGATAAAGTTCACATTAAAGTAGTATTTCTCATTCTAGTACAACTTCTTGTACTAGAATCACAGAATTTGAGTTGGAAGGGACCTTAAAGATTGTCTAGTTCCAACTCCTCTGCCATGGGCAGGGACACCTCCCACCAGATCAGGCTGCCCAATGCCCCATCCAATCTGGCCCTGAACACCTCCAGGTATGGGGCAGCCACAGCTTCCCTGGGCAGCCTGTGCCAGCGCCTCACCATTCTCGTAGTGAAGAAATTCTTCCTTATATCTAGTCTAAATTGTGATTTGAAGTGTTTAAAAATGGGCTTGATGGATCTTATCCCACTGATGTTTGGGGATTTTTTTCTTTCTGAGCTGAGCAGACTAAAATCTACCATTTTCCAGGAGATGACAAATGCTGTAGATTTTCATCACCTCTGTTCCAGGCTTGGGAAACAAGTCTTATGAGGGAGCAGTACATGGGTTTTGTTGCCGTGAGCAAGAGTCCTTCATGCAGAATGGAAATGATACAAGTTTAATTTCAAGATCACTGGTAATGATGTTGGGCAGCATACCTTTTGCTGTATTGAGAAGCAAATTTTTTCCCCCATGTAAAGCGGAGAAGCGAAGGAGAAAATTCCTGCAAGTTTAATAGTCTTTTGGACACGGTTTCAGCTTTTTCTGCAAATTTCAGAAACGCAAAGGAAGTCTTCACCATGTCAGCACATCATAGCAGTCAGTTGTTGCACCTGCTGTTCAGTTTTTTGACAAATGAAGACAATGACTAGGTTAGGTCCTCATGTGTGGTTTGTTTTTTTAAAGAACAGCCTTTCTTTTTCCATGATATTTTTTTAAAACCAAAAATTTTTGTTGTCTCATGTTCAAAATGCTGGAGTTAACTAGATGAAAATTGCTTGTGATCTGTGCAAGTACAAGTTTAGCGTTAGATTAGTTTTGGTTCTGAGGCTTCATTTTAATCAAAAGATAGCAAGGGTTTATTTGTTTCTACTTGCTTTTGCTCTACGTACTACCTGTTTTTTTCCCCAACAGTGCTACTTATAAAGTCTATATTACTTGCAGTAAAATGATTTGCAGAGTTAGTGAAAAAACAAAATATTCTTAGATTTGTTTGTCTGGTGACCTACACTTAGTTTTCTAACAGTAGCTCCAAGAGAAAAATTATAAATATTTGTGTCATTCTTTGCTGTTCATGTGGCACTTTGTCTACACTTTCCTGTTTTGGGATGTTTGGAAAAGTTCCTGATGTATCATCAGGACCATCAGGGTAGCTGGTGCTAAGGTTTAGTTGTTAAAATAGTATTTGAGGTGTGTATGTCACTGCATGTTCTCCAGTGTACTAGAAAAATAGGGAAGCAGGAATTGTACGTACAACTGTGTTCAGGTGCTGTTTGCCTGGGAAGTAGGTGCTGTGGGTAAAAGCAACGTTTATCTACAGTTAATTGCAAAGATAAGACTCTGGAAATAATTTTTGTTGAGTTTCTAGGGGATCTCGTGGTACATGCTGTTGAGTTTTTTACAGCTGAATGTAATTTGGCTGTGGTACAACGTTGCTGAAAGCCTTTGTTCACTGCAGCACAGTGAAATAACTGGAAACAAGGTCTTGTAGTCATGACCATGAATTAAAAAAAGGCACTGCGGGATTTGGACCTTGTAAGCCAAGGCCACTAGATGGAGTAGTGCTGTGGCTTATTTTAGAACTTGAGCCCTTCTGTAGGCTTCTTGTTTAGTTGTAAAGAATGGGTGTAGAATGACTACCTGGGTGGCTTTTGTGACTCTGTACAGCAAGAAAGCTATACTAATGTCCTTCTTTTTTTAAAATTAAATAATTTTTTAAAAACCCAAACAATAAAACCCAGCCGACTCTTTTGTGAAGCATTAATTGGGTTCCCACCAAAGCATCAGTACTGAAGGTCTGTTATTGACTCATTGCATTGTACAGGGGGAAAAAAGGACACCAGAGGGAGTCTGAGCTATTAGGCAGTTTTTGTTTATGGTGACAAGAAAAAAACTTTTTTTTTCTGCCCCAGAAGCTCCAATCTGAGCTAAGAATGAATCTTTTTAGGTCATTAGTAGTTTGTTTCTAATTAGGTAGCAGTGATTTAAAACTTGTGTTTTCATGCTGCATCCCTAACATTCCTGTCTTGTTCTTTCTGCTGTTATGAGTAATTACTTAGAGTTGAGATTTTTCTTCTTAATTAGCTGCTCTGCTGGTCAATTGTGTATCCTACTAAACATCTATTAGAAAGAGCCTCTGTCTAATGTGCCGCTGATAAGCAACGAGTATCTCTGGATGAAATATGTTGGATCAGAATGCTGTTTTCCTGTCTTGGATTCTGTACAATGCCCTGTTAATTGCTGCAGACTTTGCATCTCTGCTTACCTAAAAGACTTTTTAATGGTTTGTGGCCTGTTGAATCTGCTGAGCCAGGCAATCTAATTAAGCAAACAGCAATAGAGATGAAATCCCATGGTAACTTAGGGCTTCCCTTTTGGAGACAGATGATTGTGAAATCTGACATCAGCTTTGGTGACTACAATTACTTTTCATGTTTTGATTTGTCCTGTTCCTTCCAAGTGTTGAAAAATGTGCTGTTTTCAGCATATATTTTCTTAAAAGGTAGCTTAAATGGAATTATGTGTGGTGCATTTCCTTAATGCACAGAATGAGGTATTGCTGTCTTCGTTTCTTCACAAGTGAGATCTAGGTCCTGCTAGCTCACTGGTTTCTAACCACCTCTTCCATAGCAAAGGTTATTAGAATGTGGCAAGGCTGCCCTGATGTCAAAGGGAATCACTAAACTTACTTTTGCTTAGGTCCTAGTGTAACAATGGAGGATTGAGTGTTGCTTGTGAATTCTCTCCCTCCCTCCCCATTTTCTTTAACCTGCTGGGCTTTTTCTGTTCAGTTGGAAATTGACTGCCGTCTTTCCTTCTGATGCATCTCAGAGGCTGAGCATGCACTTAATGAATGAAGGACAGTATCCTTAACCACACCACTTTTAATTAATTTGTGGTTCTTTAGTTGAGTAATAAGCCTGGAGTTTCTTGGAATCCTCCCTGGTGTTGCATTCGTAGTCATTAAATATGTAGTGAGGAAAATAATTTCTTAGCACCCAGTGAAAGATGAAGCAAAGTGGAAGGAATATGTTGGTAGATCAAGGTAAACGTAGATACAATGAAGTTTACTTTGAACTCTGGGTATGAATTAGCAAATGCAAGTGCTGACCTATGGTAAAATCACAGTAGAGATGCAATGCTTGATAAAATGCCTCAGTGTCTTAAACTAAGATTTTGTCTGCTCTGTTGGGGCATCTCTTTTCCCTTTAGGCTGTCTCTGTCCCCTTTGGTGTTTGTTGTGCTTGTGCAATCAAGACCAGCCCAAGAAATTGTTAAGGCACTTTGATCACAGTGCTGTTCCTATAAAGACAATACACTTTTATAGCTCTCAACTCAGAAATTCATTGTGTAAACTGCTACAGAAACAGGTCTCTTCTATTAGGCATTAGCAAAGCTGTTTTTCCACTGCTTGCTAAGAGCTGGTTTACTTTATGTGAACAAGCTAGAGTATGCTGGCCTATGAAACGCGTATGACTCCAACTAGTGTGTTCATTTATTGAAAAAACCCCACAATCTATTCCCTAAGGCACGCTCAGTAGTGTTCATGGTCAGTGTTACAATTCCTTGTCTCTGGAAGCTTAGGATATCCTTTATCTGCACGTCACTTTGTTAGTGTCTGTGTAATGTAGTCCTCATAGCCTGAAAACCGTTTTTCTGGTGTTGCCCTGACAATTTATACTGAAAAACTTCCAGTTCGGATATTAGAAATATTTGTGGTTGCAAACTGCAGCTGCTATGAAGTAGGGCTGCCTTTTCAGGCAGTGCTGGCTCCTTCGTGAAATCTACTGGTCCAGACCGTCACATCCTGGTTTAACTCCTTTTACAGTAAGTTGCTTAGGTTTGCAAAACCTTTGTAGTGACTGATGAAGCTGTATGTATTCAAGCTCTGAAAAGTTGTTTGCAGGAACACAGTGCTGGGCTGCTGCTTCTGCTTTGATAGTGTTGGAAAGTGGCATTTCAAGGATCTCATTTTGCTATGGGAGAAGGTGCCTTCTGGAAGGATTGGAAACTGAGTCAGCTCATTGGATTTTAACATGTGACCTTTTATGTGGAGAGATTCAGTATAGGCTCTTCCTTCTGCATCATGACACCTCTGTTCAGGTGCAGTCTTCCTAGATTTAGCCTTCCTGAATAAGAATTCTCTGAATCAAAAACCATTAAATTCTTCTCTTCTTGATTTTTGAGCTTTGAGTATTTTGTGGCTTTCCTTGTTGCACAGCAGAGCAACTAGGGAGGAGGGAATGCACTCTGCCTTACACTGAGGCTGGTGGCCTGTGGGCTCAAATATCTAAAGCTTAATTCCCACCAAGCCCTTAGGTGGAAAAACAAACTAGTAGCTGCTCATTGTGAATGAAATTAAACACTTAATATGTGCTGTCAAAATAGGGAGGTTTTCTGCACAAGGTAAAGGCAGTGAGTAAAATGGTATTTAACAGTTGAGGAGAGCTGCATAAAATAAATACAGCCACTGCAGGTGCCTTTGGATGTGCTTTTGCAAGCATATTTGGGCTTAGGACTTGCTCTCTCTTTAGCTGTTGGTTACTGCCTGTGGCAGCTCTAAGGGTGGTTTAGGAGAAATCTGCCTGTCTTGGCAATGTATCGAACTGGAAGCTTTCATGGAGTCCATTATGGTGGCTCGGTAGGGGGAGTGGTAACTCACAGGAATGAAAGTGGGAGGCAGTCACGTCTCAAATCGTGTTGTTAGAGCGTGTCTGAATATGTCCTTAATTGGCAAAACTACAGGAGCGCTTTGAAGACTCCTTTGCTCCAGGTTTAAGGGTCTTCCCTTATGTCTTCCAAAAGAAAAATTGCAAAGACAAGCTTGGGGCTCTTTTGAGCAAAACTGTTTATTTTATAGCTCTCTCTCCTCCTGTGAGTATTACTCATGTGAAGGAAAGCACCTTGTCCTAAAACTCTGGAGAGGTGCAAAACGCAGGGATCTTTGTCAGTGTGAAGTGCTGCAGATTAAATAATTCATTGCGTGCTGGATGTGTTATAGCAGGGATAAACAAATGCAGTGAGGGGAAGAACAGAGATAAAACATCACATCCCTGTGCTTGCTTGAGCTATATGGTGGATTTCTGGGAGAAATCCAATGAAAATAGATGCTGACGGCTCGTGTTCAAATCCTGTTAAAGGAGACAAGGTCGGTTGTGTGTTTAGGTGTGTCTTGTAGGAAATGCTTCTTTTTCCCTTGGTATGTGGTTGAAGCTGTCTTGCATTAGTGTGAAGCTTAACATTCGTGCTATAAAACAGGGAAGATGCATATGATAAGATTAAATATTTAAAGAAAGATATGTGTCCTTTTTGGTAGCTGTATGTAGTAAATAGCTGTTGTAGGTTTCTTGTTACTCCATTTTAATAGACTTATCAAATATTTACACTATATGTTTCTGCCCAGAAGCTGGTGGGGGTGCGTATGTGTTTTCCGATTTACCACCTTTATCTCCAAGCCCTGGGATTTAGCTAACTGATGTTTACAGAGCAACTAGCATTGCCATTTTCAGGCTTTAACCATAATTTGCAGCAGGTTTTGCATGTTAGAACCAGCGTGGCGTTTGTCCACAGGGAAGGATGGGGAGTGAGGTGGGGAATGGAAGCGAGGGATGGTTTGGGACATGATTATAACAGTAGCTTTGTTTTGATCTGCATGACTTAGCAATTATTCTTGGAAGCTGGAAGGAAAAAGGGACAGCAATTTTGGTGAAGTGGAGGTCAGTATGCAAGCACAATACTGAACATCACTTGAGAGGAAACTTGTGTGTTTCTCCTTCACTGTCGCTTAATGTGAATCTTGTGCACTCAGGAGTTGTTCTTGCAACCTTTTTTATTTTTTTTTCTTGATGCTACAAGAGCGCAGTATTTGGTTTGCTCAAGGCATGTTGTGTCTTCTAGGGTCATTCAAATGCTCCAGTTGAAGTACTGTAAAAATAATATTACAGGACTAAATTGTGCTGTTATGTGTTGAGGCAGGGAGAAGGTCCATAAATGTAACTGTACTGTTTTGTCTGTAGCTTGTTTGTTGCTTTGGTAAATCTAATTGTGCCAGTATGGTAAGTTTTTGGGTTTGGGGATTTTGGGCACCTGAGTTTGTAAGTATAAATATGGTCAGGTCTCTTCTTCAGCAATTACTTTTGTCAGAGGAAACACTGTTAAACTTTCATGAAACATTTTAACAATCCATAGCAGATGCTGGTTTGGTAAAAGGGGAATTGACAAAGTACAGTGAATCATTTACAAGCCAGTGAATTTTTCTTTTTTTCTCCTAGAAACTTTCCTACACTGGCAAACATTGAAAGGAAGAAGGCGATGCAGATGCAGAAGGAAGAACGGGGAGAAGTGCTGACTACTCAGGAGTTTGGGTAAGTTTTTTTGAAACAAGCCTGTTACTTTCCTCCAAATGAGTTCAGAGGTACCTGTGCTTAGTTTGGTCCCTGAGAATTACTGCTTCTGCTGTACACACAATCTAGCTGCCCTTTAACAGAGGACAGGTCATTTCACAAACTGCAGGCATAATGTTCTTTTGTTTACAGTGCATGATAGTTAAATTAAGCAATATGTTAGAATTCTGACGTTCTTGCTGAATTCTTCCCTGGTTTGTTTGAGAAAACCACACTCTAATGGCCATTCATTAGATCAGTGTAACCTTGGTCTCTGAAAAAGAAATAATGGAGGTGGGAGTCATGCAACATAATGAATATGTATGGTCTAATCCTTTCATAACTGAACATGGCCAAGAGACTTTGAGCGGATTTGGCTTCTTACTCTCCTTTCAGATGATAGATCAATAATCAAGTGAAGAGGGGAGGAAAATTTAACTTAAGCTATGAAATTAGGTAGCGTTACTTTTTTCCTCTATCTGCCATTATCTTTATCTTCTACCTTTGTTCTGAGTCTAATACTTACTCCTCTTGGATATTTATCTGTTCACTCCCTTATAGCGTGAAGTCTCAGTATAGTTTTTGTTCTTTTCTCTTCCCTTCAGTGTCAATGTTATGTGGAACCAACCAACTTCATTAGCTGTACTTCAGGACCTGCAGGAAGACTTTTTATAAAGAGTTATAACAATCCACACTCCTAGAATGTTGTAGAATGTCACTTGTTTAAACTAGAATGATGGAGCTGGAAGGCAGCAGCAGACTTACTTGTAAGGGGCTCTTACTAAGTTCCATTTGCTGCTGCATGGGAGTGAAGCTGGAGCTTGCCTAGTTTGTTTTTCTTTGGCATCATCCCCTTAAAAAAAAGAAACTTGCACCATTGTGAAGTGGTTGAACTAGTGTAGAATAGGGTTCGTGTCAGGTTAGTGTACTTTGTTAAATGCTGACAGTGCAAATCACCTTGCTGGAGCGTGTGCTTCAAAGGCCCAGCACTTACCTACCCCCTCCTCTCAGTTGTCTTTTGTGGCTTTGGAAGCAAAAGGTTTTAAAACACTGAAGTAAAACTTCCTTCAAAGGATGTAAAGTTGCAGAAGTGCCTTGGACCCAAGGAACCAAACAATATGTATTGAGACAAAAACCACAAATGTGTGTTTGCATTATGTTTGGAGATTCTTATGAGCAAAGATGAGTTTTGCTTGTCACCGTGACAAACTGGTGTCCACAGGTTTATTTGGTAATTTCTGGGGCTATGAGTGAGATGCATTATGTAGTCTTAAATGTCCATCAAGAGTTCCATACTGTTACATTTCTTAGCAACTATATCTGGCAAATTGTTTGGAAAAAACCCCTCAAAATTATAGGTTGTTTGCTTTCACTTAGTGACCTTTAACTCTGGTTGATTTTAGAAATCTCTTCTTTTCTCTCCTCCCTTTACGGAGCTGCTAGCACTGTAGACTAGATGAACTGTCCAAAAAGCTGTCATTTCTGCTTTGTGTATCAACAGTAAAGACTCTGGAATTAGTGCTTGTCTGGCAAATTCACTGATGTGCAAGGCAAAAATAGAATGCAGCTTGTTCTCTGCAAGCTGTACTATTAAAACAAATAGCTAAGTTAGATTTAGAAAGGATTAGATACTTAGCACCTCTGTGGTGCTTTCTATTTGTGGTTCTCTGAAGTGCTCTACAACTGCTATTTCTCAGCATCCCCATGTGTGAGATTAGAGATGCAGGAGGACCCCTTTGATAGTGTGTGTGGCATCTTGCAACAGCTGATTAATAGTGCATGGCTCTATCCCCTCTGAACGGGAAGTGAAGAGTAGTATATCTTTCACAAGAGGAAGGCAGAAGCCAGGCTGACGTTTATTGGGATGTGTTTGTGACCTCGGGCTTTCTTTCTGGTTGTTTGAGGCCTCAGAGAAATCAGAACATTTGTTTTAACCCTTGGTCAAGGACATCTCTGACTGAGCCTGTATTTAGTCAGTATCATCTTATACTACAGCACCCTTAATTTAGAGCCCAGTTGTACAAATTCAGAAATGCAGTTCTCTGTCCAGATATTATTGAATTACGGGAGCTAATATTAGCCTCCTTTTGTGGATGTTAGCATCCTTTTTCCTGATGCCCAGGAAGGCGGTGGCTTACCCCTTCTGCTACCGGAGCACTGTGGTGGATGATGTTATCAGGGCTGAGTAATCAGTGCTAGACACAGTAATGAAATGGCTGGAGAGTTAAATGAAAAATGTTTTGTTATGAGACAAAGGAATTTTGAATGCTGTGGCAGGCTTTGTTCTCCTCTAGATAAAGATTTAATTAGACTGGAAAGGTATGGATGAAAGAAGTGTTGTTAATGGGAATGTTTCTGTACAAGCAAAAACATGGGTGCCTTGAAGGGATGTGTAACAAAGGTCTAGAAAAATTGCATAGATAGGAAGAGATTAATAGAATACAGTTATGGAATCATTAGGTTGGAAAAGACCTCTGAGATCATCAGCTCCAACTGTACCTGTCCACCACTAAATCATATCCCCAAGCACTTCATCTACCTGCCTTTTGAACTCCTCCAGGAAAGGTGGCTCAACCATCTCCCTGGGCACTATTTCTAGTAACTTAGAAGGTTGGTGGTACCAGATGACCATTTTGGACATCAGAATGAAGACAAACCAAAATAAGTCCTTTTCCACAAAATGAAAAAAACACTTTACTACAAGTTTTAAGGCCTACCAGATACTCACACCTCATCCTACAGCACAAAATGCAAAACCATCAGTGTCCTGGGAACACCTCTAGACAGAGACGGTCTTTTAAGTGGTATGCCACAGAAAAGTAGGTGAGGAGAAAGGTGACCACTCACACTGATTTTATGCTCTTTTTTTTTTCTTTCTTTTTCCCCTCACACGTTCACTGTCTTCTGATCAGCGACAAGATACCAGGTTAGCAATACGGCTGTGAGACTGCTTGGGGATGTGTAGCTCTAGACTCAGGGAGAGTTTTCAGGAAGCAGTTCTTGCCCAAGTATGGTACTACGTGGCTTACTAGGAATAACAGGACCCCTGGCAGTGCTGTAGGTGAGGCTGAGGGAGAGAGTACTGAGCAGAGCAAGGTATGGGGATGGTTCAGCATGGTAGGTCTTGTATGTCTTTTGTGGTTGTAAAGTGCTGATGATTAGTTGCAGTCTTATTTTGCTAAATTAACTTTCTTTTGCTTGAAAATAGGTATTTTTGGGAAACTTAAGTTGTCCTTTCTGCATTTGCTTTTCTATCTAGGTCACACCTATTCTTCTATCTGTAGGCTTTGATGAGAGCTTGTTAAGCTTTCTAGGTACCTTCCTATAAACACGTTTTGTGTTTGGAGTGTAACCTGGAAGATCATGGAACCATGAAAGATAAGTGGAATTAGCATGCTGGTCCCATATTTTAGGACTTGTCATTTTGTTTCAGATTTTTGAAAATCCATTTCCCTGATAGAAACTTCTTTTATTATTCCTTTTCTATCAGAGTAAAAAAAGACAAGTGGCATGTTAGTTGGAGGCAGGTGTTGGCAGTCATTGACAGGTGGTGTCAGATTGCTGAATGGGGTTTGTGCAGGAAGATCCTTCTCTGAGCTGTAACTGGAAAAAGGAGACTTCAGCAATGGAAGTATGCCTCTAGTAAATGCTTCCCTCTTAATTCCATATTCTGTCTGTTTTCAATACCTTCATAGAATAATAGAGTCATAGAATGGTTTGAGTTGGAAGGGACTTTAAAGATCATCTATTTCCTGCCCTCCTGCCATAGGCAGGGACACCTCCCACCAGCCCAGGCTGCCCAAGGCCCCATCCAACCTGGCCCTGAACGCCTCCAGCGATGGGGCAGCCACAGCTTCCCTCAGCAACCTGTACCTCACCACACTCATTCTGAAAAAATTTAGACTAGACATAAGGAGGAATCTGCCCCTCTACAGTTTATATCCATTACCCCTAGTCTTATCACTACAAGCCTTTGTCAAAAGTTCCTCTCCAGCTCTCTTGTTGGCCCCTTTCAGGTACTGGAAGGTTGCTGTAAGGTCTCTTCAGAGCCATCTCCTCTCCAGATTGCACAACACCAGCTCTCTCAGCTTGTCCTCGTATAGTGGGTGCTCCAGCCCTCTGATCATCCTTGTAGCCCTCCTCTGTACCCATTCCAACAGTTCCACATCCTTCTTATGTTGAGGACTTAATTGCTTAAGTAAAGAAGGCTTTGTAATGTGAAAGAAAAAAACTATGTCCTCACATTGTAGATAATCAAGGAATTTGCTTAGCCTATGAACTCTTTGCTTTGTTAAAAGATAGGAGTTGGAAGGAACTCTGTCCCGTTGTCCTGCCGATGAGGTGAGCTGTCACTGTCTGTCTGGTCTGTCACCACATGTTAGCTGAGCTTGAGTTAAGTTCTGACATCGTGCTACATTGTTGAACATTAAATGTTGGCCTGAATCATTTGGTTTTGTCAATTCATTTTATTCTCATAGCTTGTTGTTTGTATGAGCTTTGTGGTTTTGTTCTCCAGAAAAATGAAGGGAATGTGGAAGCCTCCAGAAAATGAAGAGAAGCTTGCGCAGCAAGGAAGACAGAGAAGGAGGCAATGGCACCCATTCTGGAAGAAATTTAGGAAAAATGGTGGCAATCACAATGTACGTGGAACTCCAAATGAAACCAATGGAACACAAAACACCACATGTGAAAAGGAATGTGAAAACCAGCGTGCTGTGGCAGCTCAACCAGACATGAAGGACACAGACCCTCTCAGTCTTCTGGCAAACAGTGATGCTGGTAAGATGAAGGAACATGGAGAACTTTTTAGTAGTACTGCTTAAGTCCTTAGTGATAGAAGGTTCTGTAGTATTGTTGAAGAACAGCGAGGAGCTTGTTGTCATACTTCTCGTTGTTACTAATGAAGAAGCCCAGGATTGCTGTATTGTGGCTAGAATAGTTCCATGGCCAACAGGCTCGTAAGTTTTAAGGTAGTGCAATATCCCTGTGCCTAACACTGGCACTTGGACCTTCCTTTTAAAAGGGAATTTCAGCAAACATATCCTGATTTGGGGCATGATCTTCTAAGGAAATTCCCTGTGTGATTATTGTGAAAGATTGTGTCAGTGCTTTATCTAAAGGAATGGGGTAAGTCTTGTGTTTTGGGGAGCTTCTGCCCTATTAGGCTTGGTCTGTTATGGAGGAAACTGTCTTGGTAGTCAGGAGACAGTATGCCTGGCTGAATTCATGTCCCCATAAGCTGGTAGGAGGAGCTAACACTAGTAAACTTGGCTGAGAGATGGTTTGGAAAAAAGCTGAAAGGCAGAGTTGCTGAAGGGGAAGAAAAATTCTGATATGGAAAGCTGAATCAACAGTTAAGATACTACTAGCATTAAGCACGTCTACAGTTTGCTTGCAAGCCAAGTTGATTGTATTATAAACACAGGGGAAAAAATCTAGCAGACTGCTTTTTATGTCTTTCTAAGTTTTCTCTGATAATTAGGAAGCATTTTGTTTTATTCTGTATCATCAAAAAAGGCATAATTTGAAGAGGAGAAGATGTTAGGGGATGGGAATGTGGGTATGTCTTGGATTTAAAAAATAATCATGCTTATTTATCATAGCTTTGTATGTTTTAATATACATTACTAGCTTTAAATTGATATTTAGCTAATAGACTGAAGAGGGTTTCTAGGCTCTTAATGGAGAGTTCTGTTCTTACTTTAACAAGTAATTTACTATGGTAATCTTATTCTACCTGTAATCTTCTGACTAAGAATGCTTTTTAGTCCTCCACAGTTAGCTGGGAGAGGTGGCAAAGGTGAAGTGGTTTGGGATGAAGGAACGTTATGCTGTAGTAACTTTAGGAAGTAGAGGAAAAAAAATACCATCTGAGTTAAATTTCAATTCTGAAACTTTTACTTGCTAGTCAGGATTTTGGAAGTGCTGCGGTAAAGTTTATGTGCAGTATTACATGTTCTTATGTAAGTACTGTAAAAGGAAATGCACCAGCTTAGGTTGTTGAACTAATGTATAAAAAAGACAATCATTATAAACCCGGAACAAGAATAAAAGACTTTGACGATCAAATTATTTTTAAAGACTATTAAATATCCCTTTGTGGTTTTGTAAATAACAGTATTCAAAATGTGGAAACAAATGGATTTCCTTGTATGAGTTAATTGAATTACTTCAAACGTCAGCATTTCTTTATTATTCTGGTTTTTGTTGAATTATGTAATTTACTCCTGATGCTCTCCATATGTGTGTTCTCTGAAGTATTGCTGCTTAGGTTTTTTTGGAGAATGTGTCTTGTATCCACGTGCTGGCAGCAATATAAACTCTGCAGATACAATTATTTATAATATACTCGGCAGTGATGCCGTACTATTAGTATATGGCATGTAAGCTGACTTGCACTTCAGCTATTTTTAGCAACAAGGCTAGAACAAATCCCCTGGAAGGACGTCTGATGCTGAGTTTTTCCTCTTGGAAACATAATCTTCAATTAGTGGGAACAAGAACTCAGCATCCCTGTGCAATTCATTTGTTTCAGTCATCTCTGTGTGTTGGCAAAATTAAGTGTGCTTAAAAGTAACTATTTCCCCACAGCATCTGTGTTTTATTTAATGATAAAGTCTAACTATATCAAAGTGCAGCTAGTAAATTCTGTTATAATAAGCAGAAAAGGAATGTGGTACTTGCTGATATACACAGTATTAAAGTCAGTTGTGGCTTGTTTATACTATTGAGAAATATAGTCATAAAAAATAATAACAAACACAGTATAACTAAGCACTTTTTTAAAATTAAAATCGTACAACTGAAATCCATGATTTTACTATATTAAGCACATTTTATTGCAGTATTTAAACCTTTCTCTAGAGGGAACATGTTTTCTGCATAATGCATTCACTTAAGTTAACAGAATTTTCCTCTTGATTTATTATCAGGAACAAGGTAAAATGATGAGTGTCAGGTGTAATATTTTGAGGGATGTACTGACCAGGGACAGTCATATTCAGTAGTGCATAATGTTCCTTTCAAAATTGTTGCACTCAAAGAGAGAATGTGTTCTGCTATATGTGTTTTCCTGAATTGCTTAAAAGCAAATTAAAAGTAATTCTTTTAAATTTAAATAAAATCAAAAGAAAAGGCACCCAGCCACAGTATGCAGTTAGCATTTTGGATGAGAGGGGAAAAAAGCTGCAATGAATCAAAATAATTTGAGGTAAATGCTATTTTTATAATTGCTTAAGTATATGCAGGTGGTATGTATTTTCCATTAGAATAATGAACTGTTTTGCATGAATTTCCAATGCAATTGTAAATTGGTGTGATTACTGAATCTGTGAGAATCAACCTTTCTCAGGAGCTCAAGGTAAAAAGAAGCAAGTAAGTAGTTTAGATAAACAGCTGTGTTTTTATCCAAAAAATGTTTTACCAAACCTCATGAACTCCAGGAAATTAAATAGCCAGTTGTCAATGATACATTAGAAAATAATAGAAAGACCTTTGTGATTTCAAAATAAAGACCTCAGAAGTGTTTATTTCAGTAGAATTTTCTTAAGAAGTCTGAGGCCGCTTTCCTGAGGGGCAAGCAGCTATAGCAGGGTGGGAGAAGGAGCAGCTCTTACTCTTTGTGAAAATAAAAGTGTAAATCCAATCATCTTATTTGTAGCCTTGATTCTTAGTTTCCCTTATGAACTTTTTTTTACTATCCAAAAATTTCTTTACTCTTAAATTCTCACTTTGACTAACTCTAATTCTCCTTCCTTCTCTCTCCCTCTGCTATCCCAACCTCTTTACTGGCTTTTTGATCCTTCTTCCCCACCTTTGCCTCTGCTGGACTAAATCCAGCAAAACTTCAACAAATATTATGAAATACTCCCTCTCTCTTTACCTACACTTGATAATAAAACCTGTAATTATGTTTTCTATATGAAAAAGAACCAGAAAGTGCAAGCTCTTGTTCAGCAAACTTCTTGCTTCTGTACCTCTGCTGGCAGGACTGTGAACCAGAGGTGAAATGACTTTGCCACTGAATGTCTGTAGGGGGTAGGGCAAATGTGGGATTTTTATATCAGTCCACAGTGTTGAGCAATCAATTCAATACCTGACATCAGGTTTGCTTAGTGGTGAGATAGGGATTTAGCAGGGAGGCTGGTTGTTGCTGGAGTACTGGGAAAAATCTCTCTTGTATTTTCTCTCCCTGCAGAATCTGACAAGGATGAAGCAGCAGCCAAAGATGGGAAGTCTGAATTGATTGTTGTTCCCAAGATGGTCACTTCTGCACTGAGTTCATTGTCAGCCAATTATGGCAGCGCATCTGATAGCGAGCCAGAAGGTGCGTAGGGGCACATCCTCTGCCCTTCTCCTCTCTCCTTCTGCCCTGTGTCACTGTGCTAGTGTGGACTGCAAGCAGGAATTAAACCAAATCACAAATCACCCTTCTTTGGGAAGGGTGGGGGGCTTCATCTCTCCTGTATTTGATCCCTTGCCACCTCCCATCCTGTTCTTCATTCCGTTGTATTTAGAAAAACAATAGTCCAGTGGTAGCTCTTTATAGCTGCATCTCCAACTACTGAAAGCTGCAGGTTATAAAAGAATCCCGGAATTATTTGGGTTGGAAGGAACCTTACAGACAAGCTAGTTTGAACCTCCCTGCCATGGGCAGGGATACCTCCTGCCAGACCAGGCTGCTCCAGCCCTCATGCAACCTGGCCTTGAACACCTCCAGGAATGGGGCATCCACAACTTTCCTGGCCACCATGTTCCAGTGTCGCACTACCCTCATGAAGAATTTCTTCACAATGTCTAATCTAAGTCTTTCCCCTTCCGATTGAAAGCTGTTTCCCCTCATCCTGTCACTACATGCCTTGATGCTCTTATCAGTCAGAACTTCTATAGTACTTGCAGCTGTCTGAGAAAAATTTTTGAAGAGAAATCAAAGATGTTGCAAAGGAAATAAAACATGTAAGCTGTACCTTATGTTTAGCAAAGATGCTAAAGTAATGGCAGTTCAGTGGCTGTCTCCAAAACTAGTTATGGAAACACCAGCATTTGTGCAGGTAGCTGGTGTACGGGGTTGGCCTTCTCTACTTGGCCTGTGCAGCATCTAATGCTTCCCTGCCTTCTGTCCCCAGCCTTGCAGTGTATTTTACAAAGCCTTAAACAGAGTTTCCTGAAAGACTGGGTGGGGTTTTCCCCCCCTTCTTTGCTTGTCTTTTCTCATCAGGGTGTCCTGGGTTGAAGGGAAGGACATAAAATGTTTTTAGTTAGGGTGTGTGTCATCGAATTTCCTAAGCCTTTCTTCCCCTAGTTAGGGGAAAAAAAAGCAGCCTGTCTTCAGTCTGTTTTTAAATCATATTTGGATAGTGCCAGGAAAAAAGGTGTTATGCTCACCCTGTGAACTAATTTCCATGTCCTTAAGGGTTTTTTCCATAGAAGGCTGCTGAGTGTTGCAGTAAGACTTGAATGCTCTAGTACTTGGAGTTTGTGCTGCACTGGGTGTATGCACCAGTGCACAGTAGAGAACTACTACCGCTTCCTGGTTTTGCAGGTAGTTACTATGCCTTACGTGCCCTAGATGGCCTACCCAGAGCTACAGAGAGCATCTAGCAGGCAGAGAACTGAACTTGGGCATCCTTTGCCCTAACTGTATCATGTTTTTCTCAGCAGCTAAATTTGCGGCAAGCTATGTTCTGAAGCAGAAGCAATGGCCTTTCTAAGTGATAACAAAGCAGGAGTTATAAAACCGTGTTAAACTCTTAATTCTGTTTTTCTTCTTGTATTGCAGAACTTAAATATCTTGTTTTCTGACAGTGTTTAAAGATTACTCCTTACATTATAAAAGAAACTTGAAATCCATAACAAAGAAAAGCCTTTGACAACAACATCCTTCTCTATAAATTGGAGAGATACAGATTTGGTGGGTGGACGGTACGGTAGATAAGAAACTGCTTGGATGGTTATATTAAAAGGGTAGTGGTCAATGGCTCAAAGTCCAGATGGAGATCTGTGACTAGTGGTGTCCCTTAGGGGTCTGTACTGGGACCAGTGCTGTTTAATATCTTCATCAATGATATTGACAGTGAGATTTGAGTGCGCTCTCAGCAAGTTTGCAGATGACACCAAGCTGAGTGGTAGAGTTGCCACATCGAAAGGACAGGATGTCATCCAGAGGGACCTGGACAGGCTGGAGAAGCAGGCCTATGAGAACCTCATGATGTGCAACAAGGCAAAGTGCAAGGTCCTACACCTGTGTTGGGGAAATCTCCAATTTCAGTGCACGATGTGGGGTGATGTGATTTAGAGCTGCCCTGCAGAGGAAGACTTAGCAGGAGCTGGTCAATGAAAAGCTCAATGTGAGCCAGCAAAGGGTGCTCACAGCCCAGAAGGCCAACTGTATCCTGGGCTGCAACGAAACAAGTGTGGCCAGCAGGTCAAGGGAGGTGATTCTGTCCCTCTATTCTTCTCTTGTGAGACCTCATCTGGAGTACTCTGTCCAGTTCTGGAATCCTTAATGTAAGAAGGATATGGAACTGTTGGAATGGGTCCAGAGGAGGACTACAAGATGATCAGAGGGCTGGAGCACCTTCCATTTGAAAACAGTCTGAGAGAGTTGGAATTGTTCAGCCTGGAGAAGAGAAGGCTCGTAGGAGATCTTATAGCCACCTTCTGGTACCTGAAAGGGGCCTACAAGAAAGCTGGAGAGGGACTTTTTATGAGGGAATGTAGTGATAGGATTAGGGGGAATGGGTATAAACTGGAGAGGGTAGACTTAGGCTTGATATGAGGAAGAATTTCTTCACCATGAGAGTGGTGGGACACTGGAACGAGTTGCCCAGGGAAGCTGTGGCTGCCCCATCTCTGGGGGTGTTCAAGGCCAGGTTGGATGGGGTCTTGGGCAGCCTGATCTAGTGGGATGTCCCTGTCCATGGCAGTGAGGTTGGAGTTAGAAGATTTTTAAGGTCACTTCCAGCCCTAACTATTATATGATTCTATGAAAACCTTCTCTTACTTTATGTAAACCTTGAACATCAGGTTATGTGAGCAAGAATAGTGCTAATTAACTGCTAGTCCATGGGGGTATAAACATGTTAAAGAGGATTTTAAGTTTGAAATCAAAGTGTGTTCTTTTTCTTTTAAGAAATTCCTGTCGAGACTGCAACAAAAGCTGAGAAAACCCAGGCTGCACTTGGAAATATGCCCCAAAGTACTTGTGTTTCTCAGACTCAAAATGCAAATCAAAAACGTCCAGAACATACAGGCACAGCATTAAGAAGCTCGAATTCAAATACACGTTCCCGCAGAGGACCTGATAACCGGGGCAAGAAAACATTACCTCTCCTTCCGAAGCACCGTCCAACTCTGCTGGAAATGGTAACAGTCTTAACGCTAAAATAATGCCTCCTATGCTAGAGTAACACTATTTGGGAGCAGTTCGTCTTTTCCATGTGGAAAGTTAGAGCAGTTTGTTAGCAAAGGTCCAGTCTTAAAAAAGTGATTGCTTCGTTTGAAGAAAGTGCGGATGCTTAAATAGGCGAATAGGAATACCTTGGTGGGTAATGACTGACTTTGAGCCAGAGATGATAACTTAATCATGTGCCTAAAATGAGCCGCACAAAGGACAAACCCCTTATTCCTCCCTTTTCCCTCCCCGTGGTCGCATCCAGTGGGTTTTGTTTGTGTGTGATCTCATCAGCCTTATTCTTATCTGCCTCCTTTTGCTTCCAGTTTTGCTATTCAGCTGCCTTCCTTTGGTCAAGAAGTGTACAATTTTTTGTATGCAGCCAAAGAGGTCTTGCTGGTGGGGTTTGAGTGTTGGTGATTTTAACTGTATAGTGGTGATGAACTGCAGCCTGTGTGTGTATAGGTTACTTCTCTGTAGGCACTTCTCAATCAGTATGAGGAAGTGACAGCACTGGTGCATGAGCAGGTTGGTGTCTCAGAAGGGTTCGGTTTGTAGGGGTGAGTCCAAGGTGTTCCAGTTCTGTTCTCAGTGCAAAATGTCCTGTTGGGAAGCTTGATGACTTTCTGTAGTATAAACAAAACTTAAAAGTTTTTATTGCATTTAGTACTCAAAAGCAATATGAGATAGGTAGGCTACCCTTGTGCTTCTCTAAACGGCCAGCAAACAGCTCCCACATCAAGGGAGAACTTGCTGTGGTCAGATCACAGGAGAAAGCAGTGCCACTGACATCAGGGCTCTGAAATGGCACAGGATGTTTAGGCAAGAGATACCTGATAAGGCACATCCCAAGCTGTAGATGTGGGAAAAATCCCTTGATAGTCCTTTTAGCACGTACTACTGCTGCTGCCAAGAATTAAAGCTCTTAGTGACTGAGAAGGAAGTATTTGCCCTTTATGTAGCTCTTGAAGTATGCAGTTGTCTTTTTCTTGTGCATCAAAGTTGTTGATGATCAAAGCAGTAAGGACTCTAGAAAATAAAGTCAAATGGAATCCCACGTGCTGAGAGAAGCTGGCAAGAACGTTGGAAGCCTGAATTGTTGCTTGCCAGCATAGTCCATGTTTATGACTGCTTTTTGGTAAATTTTTTTTTTTTTTGCTTTTTGATATTGCTCAGATCTGTTATTGATGGATGTGTATTGTGGCTGTGAATCACAGAGGAGTGTGTGAGATTTGCAGGTGGGCTTCCACTGTCAGAAATGGTCAGTGTTTAAAAACCTTGAGGAAGAAAGGTTGAAATTTGACACTGAGTCACTGCTGAGAATTTATCACGAAAGTGAGGAAGTAGGAAAGGATGTTGTATTTGCAGTGAAATGATGCTTTGTAAAAAAATAAAAGGGGAGGTAGGAGAATAGCTGCAGGTATATTTTGGCAGTCATTTAGCAGTAAGCTGTAACACTATTAAAATATTACCATGCAAATGGTAATGTGTTCAGACATTCTCTATGTTGACAAAATAAAAAGTATATCATTGTACTGATGCACATCCCTGCGTTAAAAAAATATAGTGCACAGATACAGTCTTTGACTGGTGACTGCATCCAGTCTGTGCTTCTATTTGACCATTTGGGAATTCAGTTTCTCCTGGTCTGGCAAAGAGAACATCACTATGCTGTCCCATCTCTGTCCTAATGTACATCTCCTAGTTCAGACAGGAGATTTACGAAGGCCTGTTTTAGGTGTCTGCTGCTTTAACACCTCTTAGTAACTGATCCAAATAGAAATATGCACAGTTTAAAGTGCCTGGTTAAACCACTGTTGAAACTTACAATAACAATAAAGCTTCTCTGTGACATTGCAGCTGAATTTATCTGTATCTCCTGCAATGTATAACACAAATATGCTGCAAATGATCAGGTAGTTACACATTTAGCCACTTGCTTTAAAGTCGTTTGTACAGAGTATTAGTCCTGCTGACGCTTGCAATGAAAAAACGTCCTTCAGCCTTCCGGCTATTTCTTTTTTATAACAAAATTAGCTTTAATGAGGTTAAAGGAGATGAAGGAGGCTTCTAGCACTTTGATTAGGCTACTGGACGTGGGTTGGTGGTTTATAACCTGAACTAGTTATTGCTATTTAAATCCACAGTCTGGAACCTGATAAAACATGTCCTTTCCTTGTATTTATAATTATCTTTTACTCCCAGGGGTTTTCTAATTAAAAAAAAAATGCATGGGATATAAAATTTCAGGTACAGTGTAAACTGGGAAGCTTAAATGATGCAAATAGACTTTGCTATCCTGATGAACTGGAGCGAATGGTTTAGTATAATAGTCCAGGATATGAGAACATCATTGTCTGGGTCTACAGCCAGATAACTGGGGGGAAATTCGTAGTATTTAGGTGTCCTCAGTAATGTTCTCTGTCACCAGAGCGAGCTGAGACTGACAGCTTATCCAAAGGTCCGATTTGTCAGCTTGTTCTACCTGCCATAGTGCATTGATGATGCTGAATGAGCAGTGCTTACTCAGATGCCCAAAGAGCAGCTGTTTATTTTTAATCCTTTTCAGTGGAACAGGCATGTGCCAGTACCATGGGGAGTTGTGGCCATTATGAGCCTCTGTTGTTTAAGTATTTGACCATCAACTTGCACTGCTGTAGCAGCCTGCTGCTGCCTGGGAGGGCAGCTCCTTCCCTGCTACCTCTGCTCCAGATTCCTGGTCCCACCTCTTCTCTGCTGTGCCAAGCCTTTCGCTAACCCCATTTTGAACATCCCTCCCCCACAAAAACCCCAAACAATAAAAAACTTGGAGCACCCCACCGCTTGCTGCTAATTGTCAGTTGTGTTTTCTCCTGGCTGGCGAACTGAACTGGTGCAGTAAGGGGTCTGATCAGCGTGAGCTGGTGTAGGCTCGGGGACAGCAAGCACTTAGATTGCCCAGCTGATCAGGCTGTGTGGTAGAGCTGTCAGACATGCTCGCTGGCTCTGTCACAGCCTCAGTCAGTGGGAAAGCACCAAATGTAGGAATACCTGTCTTTTCTCTGCTGTGTCTTTCCTGCTCTGTGTCTCCAGGTCTCATGTGAGAGAGCCAACTGTTTAAATTCAGAGATGTTCAAAATTACTGAGTAGAGCTGTACAGGGCAACAAAGGGAAATGTGCATCATCTTGTCTTCTTTCTTTCCAGTTACTGGCCCAGGACATCCGACATGAAAGGAATGTGATTTTGCAGTGTGTTCGATACCTCATCCAAAATAACGTGTTTGGACTTAACTCGAAAACAGAACCACAAGCCGAACCAGAGACTGAACGGTCCTCTATACCCACAACTACAGTGGAGCCTTTGACGGACAAACTTGATGAATCTAATCATTCTCATACTTCTGACCTTCAGTTAGCAGGAAGAGGAGAAGAAGAAGAAGATGCATTATTAATAGCGCAGGGTGAGAAAACACCTGTGGATCAAACTTCACAGATGGCTTGCTTGGCAGATGAGGACACATGGGAAACCCCGTCAGTCCTGTGTGAGGAAGCACCCTAGAGGTTCTATGTTGTGGACAGTAAAGCAAAGGCTTAAATTTTATACCTGACTAATACTTTTTGAAAGACATCAGTGTAACAAAATAATTATCGAAGTGCATACTAAGAGCTATTAAAACCACTTCTCTGATGTGTTCAGCTCAAGGTGGCCGTTTCCTTGTGAAAATAGCAGACACGTTGAGTAATTGCATTTCCCCGTGGCAGAAAGGCAGCAGTGGCACAGAGTATGACCTTCCCTAGAATAGGTGCGGATCCTCATCATTGAGCCTCAGTCCTCTGAATGTTTGACCTTGTTATAAAATGTGTGTCAGTCCATCACCAGGGCAAAGTAGTTTCGTGGTAGGATGGATTTTTCTCGTGTGAAATCATGGCCTGGTGTGTCTGGGAGTGTCCAGAACTATTTCAGTGTGTTTTTGAAGTGGTAAATCAGTGCATATTTTTTTTCCCAGCTGTTAATTGATATAATGTATCCAATATAAATGTCATATATCCAGTAGAAAATGAAAAAAATGAAATGGAAGATGTAACTGACCTGCTTTAAGCGTACTGCTTGCATCAAAAGTCTCCTCCTTTCTGAACTAATTTAACTGAGCAGAGAAATGGAAATGAGGGTGCACACTGATGCAAGAAACCTTTTTTAAAAAAAATGGATAACTAAAGGTACAGTAACTCGTAGCTGCTTGCATCACTGCTAGGATGCTGGTTGACCTTAAGTAATCAGTATTAAGCCTTAGGCCTTAACTGCTGGTACGGTCATTGTCTGGCAAATCTAACTCTTGAAGAAAATTCTTAAGAATATTATCAAAGTTTAGAAAGCTTGCCAAGAGTTACTGGTTTGTCCCTTTTTGGTATGCATTGGGAACTTACTGACTGGCCTTCTGGAAGAATGTCTTCCTTGGTGCATTGTTACAGTGCTGCTACAGCATCCAGGAATTTTTATTTTTTTTTTTTCAAACTTGTGCTTATGTCAATAGGCTTGTGAGCACTAAAAAAGCATCAACCAAGGTTTAGATACAAGCTTAGTCTTTTTGTTAAGTTGTGTGTTTGTCAGAATCCTTCTTATCAGGGGCAGTTGCTAGTTTGTCACACCAGTGCTGAAAACACACCATGAAAATAATCTGTTATGAAAACCTACACTTCAGAATGTTTCTCTGCTCTCTGTCTCTTAGTCCTGGTTAAATGTTGGAGGTAAAGCTCAGGGACTGTTCTTTTGTAGGAGTCTAGTCTTCCATTCCACCATATAAAGTATGGAGACTCGTGGGTTTTTTTTGTTGCCTGATAACTATTTTCTTTCCTCTAGTTCCTTAAATTGTGCCATATGTCTCATTCGTGGTGCACAGAAAACAAGAAATATTCTGTCCCATTGCTCTGCTATTCATAGCTATGATTGCATATTGCATTTGTAACGCACCATCTAAATTTGTGGAATTATATAAATATCAACACCCTTATAAAAGTTGTGTGTCTCAAATATATGGGCAGAATAGAAGCACTGATTATAAACATTTATATTTCCAAGGCAGATGATTCATTCTTCCCATGATGGTCCCACGAGCCATCTCAATCTCTCTGACTTGCTTATGGCTCTTAATACCGCAATGAAAATACCAGCAAAGGACTCTAAGCCACAGGGATCTGGCACTCAGGCAGAACCTGGTTTTGAAGTGGAGTGGTACCAGTGCTGTTGAAAGCATGAGTAACAGCTGCAGAAAAAGAAATTGATGTCTTAGGATTGTTACTAAATTGCACTTTAACCATTACGCTTCTGTCTCTATCAAGTTGATGGCAGAGCTTTGACTGTACACTCTGACCTTTTGTTTAAAAAAATCTCTAAAACAAAAAAATCCTTTAGTCTTAATTCTTTATATTGTTGTCATTATGGACTTAAGAATATTAAATTTTCGCACAAAACCAAAGGCTTTGTCAGAAGAAAATTTTTTAAGTCTCTTTCATGTAGATAGGAAGAGGTGGGTTTCCTTGGGGGGAAATCTGTACAAGGCCAGAATGGCATAAATCAGGTTGAAATTTGGGACTTGTTGCGTATATGGGGAACCACTAATATTCTTGTAGCAAACCATTTCTTCCAACTCATGTAGCAGACTGGGAGACTTATGCTACAGTGACGTTAAACCCTGAATTGCAGTCTTAGTCAGTGAGTGAGTGGTGGGTCTCTCTCCCTTTCTCTCTCCTGCTTTTCCTGTTCTTCCAGGCAGTGTTCAGACTTCACTTCACATGCCGCTTCCTGCTATTCAAGAATGTGCTTTCTTGGTACTTTGAATTCATCCTTTAGATAGGAAAATTGCTGTAATGACCTCTTCTGGTGCTGCCAAATGTCTATAGTGCTCTCCAGTCCCTGCAACTTTCCTATTCTGGGTACAGGGGTGAGTTTTGCTTGCTCCTTTCTAATAAGATATCTCTCTGTGTCTGTGTAAGAAGAACCTGTTGCTTCTGACGTGCTGCAGGAATCAGTGTCTTGATTAAGCTTTCTGTAGCTTTTAGCTTTTTCTTTGCTTTGGTGTCAGATGGTAGTTTTGTGTTGGCTTTTTTTAAAGACTTTTTGCAGTGTTATTAGGAAAAAAATATTCTACTTCTTGAGCTTTGTGACTCACTTTAGATTAAAAATATTCCAGTGACAACCTTCACACTTCTGAAATTTTATTTTTATCTTTCCTCTTTTATAACTTAACTGCTGAAAATGTAATTGTGGGTGTCTAGTTTAAATTCAATACTCTTTGGCTTTGGTATTTCTTAGTTTGTTTTAAATCTATCTCACCTACTGAGCTAGAACAGTTGAGAGAGGAGAAAAAAGATACCAGGTTTTACTCAGTTGTGGTGATGCAGCTTAGGTAGTTTAGGCTTTGCTGTGACAAGACAGGTTTTGCTACAGCCAAACTTCTGAGACAGGAGTGAGGAGAAACGAGTGTTGTGTGTTTCTAGTCACTATGACTGCTTGGTCAGAGAGGGCTTTTGCCACTGGTTTCACATGTTGGTGTTACAGTTGTTGCACTGAGAGCACAGAGAATGCGGTGGTTTGGTTAGCCCTGTTTCAGAGATGCTGTCAACACTCCTTCAACTGGATGTCCCTCTGCTTCCCCTTATTCCTGTAACTGGTAATCCAAGTCATACTGTGTGGTCCTTATTCAGGAATAACAGCCACGCTATTCCTAGCAAATCCGAGATGTTTAAAAAGTGTCAAGGAACAAATGCAAGCTCTTTGGGCTGGTCATTCTGTCAAAGGCTGAAATCTGGGCTGGAATATTGCGTTCCTCAAAGCATCTGGAAGTGACAATCTAGCATACCATGGACAGATGTTGTCATGAAGCCACTCTTCAATATCTTAAAATGCATGTGGCAATAGGAGAAAGTTCCTGAGAACTGGCAAGAAAGAAGATCTGGGAGCCTACAGGGTCATCAGTTTCGACTTGACCCCAGAGAAGGTGGTGGAACAGATGAGCCTGGAGACTATTTCCTGACATGGTAAGAATGTGAAGGTGTTTGGATTTAGTCAGCATGAGAAGTGCTTGATCAATGATCTTCTACAATGGATGATCCTGTACAATGAGATTACTTGGTGGCTGCAAGGAGGGCAGTGGATGTTGCTTATTGTAACTGTAGCAAGACCTTCAGTGCTGTCTTCCGTAAAATCTTTGTTGGTGAAGTAAGGGGTAGGGAAGTGGATTGAACACTAGCTGAAGTACTAGTCTCAGAGGGTTAGTCATCGGTCACCAGTAGGTTGAGGGAGTTAGTCCTTACTCTCTGTTCAGCACTGGTGAGATGTATCCGGAGTGCTGGATCTGGTGCTGGACTCCCCAGTATAGGAGAGACACAGACTTGTTGGAGTGAGTCCAGTGCAGGACCACAAAGATAATGAAAGGGACTGGAGGGTCTTTGACACAGGGAGAGCCTGAGGGAGCCTGGAGAAGAGAAGGGTTGGGTGGATCTTATCCATGTGGATAGATACCTCATGGAGGAGGTGAAAGGAGATGGAGCCAGACTTTTCTTAGTGGTGCCCAGGGACGGGACTTGAGGCAAAATACACAAAATTTAAATACAGGAAGAAACTGTTTTACTGTGATGAGGGTCAAACACTGGCACAGGTTGTCCAGAGGCATTGTGGCATTCCCCTACATCTCCGTCCTTGGAGATACTCAAAATCAGACAGGATGCAATGCTGAGCAGCCTCCTATGGCTGACACTGCTGTGAATGAGGGCTGGATGATATCCAGAGCTGCCTGCCAGCCTTGGCAGTGCTGGGAGTCCATGGGCTGAAGTGGTTGTGTTGCTTGAGATGACTTCTCGGTGTAAGGCAGCTTCTTTGGAAGCTCTGCCATTGCTGAAATGACAGAGCAGGTAAACCCCGCAGGCTGCCCTGCCCACACAGGGCTGATGAGCTGCCTCAAAGATTGAAGAGGGTATACTAGATTTCAAAGTCAGCATCCACAACAATGGACAGAAATCCACGGCCTATATTTGTCCCTGGTGTCTGCCTTTACACAGCCTTGAATTTCAGCTCTGTGCATCATTTTGCAGAGAGGGATGCTAAATCCAGTGCTTTAACTCTCTTTGCAACACAGTTTGAGATGGATGAATGAAAAATGCTGCATAAGTGTTAGGTTTTGCTGCTACTTGATGAGGTGAAAAAAAGAGTTGTGTCAGCCTGGGTATTGACTGATGCAGTCTGGGAGTGCTCAGTACCTGAAAGAAACTCCCACTCTCCATACTTTTTCTGGCTTGTATTATGTGACTGTCTTCCTAAATTGTCCTCTGATTTCTAAATATACCCTTCAGGCAGCAGCTCTTCTTTGGCAAGGCAGCTCTCTTGTCGTGGTATAATTTTTCCATCTTCTTATTTTATTTGTAAAGCAAGAACTACAGGCTCTGTATGGACATGGCCTCTTGTATAAAAGCAATATCGCTCACTAAAATAAAGCTTGCATTGAGGAATATCTGACGTATCAAAACCCCTAAGTGGTCACAGGAGCTGCTATTGGTTTGTGTGAGAAGAAATCCAGCATGGATTTCAGCTGAACACTTTCTTCTAGGTTGACTAACATCATCATGAAGGCACTGATCTGGGTTATTTGTTGTGGGAAATGAGACAAGTTGGAACACATGTAGTTAGTGGAAAACGGTGTGTTTGTTTTGTATTTGTCACAGCAAGACAGGTACCACATACAGAATTATAGAATCATAGAATGGTTTGGGTTGGAAAGGGCTTTAAAGGTCATTCAGTTCCAACCCCCATGCCATGGGCAGGGACACCTCCCACTAGGTCAGGTTTCTCAAAACCACATCCAACCTGGTCTTAAGCACCTCCAGGGATGGGGCAGCCACATCTCTGGGCAACTCGTTCCAGTGCCTCATCATACTCACAGTGAAAAATTTCTTCCCAATATTTAATCTAAATCTCCCCTCTTTCAGCTTAAAATTGTTACACCTCATCCTATCACTCCACTCCCTAGTAAACCTGCTTCCCTGTTCCAGTCTCACTGGTGCCTGGCTCCCTTACAAACCAACCAAGCCAAAAAGGTTTTGTGTAGTTCCCTGATTTCTAGGCTGTTTTCTGCACAGTTACATGAGTGTATGGGCAGATGAGATGGCTAAAAACCACCTCCCTCACTTTGCAGAAATAATAATGCTTTACTTTCTAAACATGGGTGATCTGCCTAAATTGTGGAAATGTAAATTTGACTTTGGGGAGGTTGACAGAAAATTTCCACCATTGGTATTTGTCTGTGCTGATCTGCTTCTCCTGTGACCAGCGGGCTTCTCTTCAGAACAGATTGCCTTTCAAATTCGGGAGCTGTCCTCTTCTCCCAAGTGACAGGGAACAGGGCAAGCGGGAATGGCCTCAAGCTCTGCCAGAGGAGATTCAGGCTGGATATCAGGTTAAAAAAAAATCACAGAAAGGGTCATCAGGCACTGGAACAGACTGCCCAGGGAGATGGTTGAATCGCCTTCCCTGGAGGTATTTAAAACATGAGGATGGACGAGGTGCTCAGGGGCATAGTTTAGTGGTTGATAGGAATGGTTTGACTTGATGATCCTGGAGGTCTTTTCCTACATAGCGATTCTGTGAAATTCTGCTTCCTCTGCCAGTAGTTGGGGCAAAATCACTAGACTTCCTATTGGATTGACTTAGGAATGGATCAGGGCAAGTGAGATTATTTTTCAGTTCCAGAGATGGGTGTGGAAATCCCTAAGTATGCCAGTTTGTAATAATTTAAGAAGAGACTTCTTAGTAGTGTCTCGTCAGAGTGTAACATTTCTGAGACATGAGTTTCAGGTTGGTGAAACCTTTCTTTTCACCTGGGATAAAGGCTTTTTGTTCCCATTCTAATGGTAGTGAGGAAGCCAGAGCAGCTTTTCTTTGGTGTGGGAGAAGGTGATCCTCATCCCAAGCTCCCAGGAGAGGGGTGCTTGAAGCCGCACCCTTGGAGGGTGTGGGTGCAGCCAATCCCATCCCCTGTCTTCACACAACTCTGCTTGGCCTGAAATGCTTCCCTTCTGACAGCAGAGGAAGAAGGTTCCTTTGCTGAGCAGCCAAATCTCTCATGTGGGAGGCCAGACCTTTACAAAATGGAACAAGGGTAAAAACAGAGGATGCTGAGGAGAAGCAATGTGTTGCTTGGAGTACTCTTGGACAGGGAGGCATGGATGGCGTCAGCATCCTCAGGATAATCCCCTGAGCAAGTACTTTTGCTGACTCACCTGTTAATTACAGCTGCCTGGTTCATCCTCCTCCTCTGCCCAGGTTGGGGAGTCTGGTCCATACTCTATCGTTTGCTGAAACTATTAAGTAAATTCAACCTGAATTTGAAAATAGCAGTGGGATTACTTAAATCACATTTCTCAGCAAGTTCACCATTGCTAAACTCTTCATCCTGCTATACTTAAATCTAAACCCTCTTAATCTTTGTTTGGTCTCCTGGCCAAGAGATTTTGACTTTCGAGGGCAAGATGTCAGTATTGTACCAGACAACACTGGAGGGAAGGTGATTGCATCATATAGTGACAAAACGTTATTGCAGCTTTCCAAAAGCGGAGGCTATTTTCTAACATTTCTGTTAAAGCAAATTCATTCTGAACTTCGGTGCCTGTCTTGTCTTTTATGCTATGAGGTGATACCATTGACACAGATTTTTGTCGCAAGAGAGAACGGAAGTCACCTCTCTTTGTACAGTGGAGAGAAAATACCAGTAACATAGGAAAAAGATTCTTTGCTTATTGCCTTTTGATTTCATGGCTAGGAGCACGTTTTCTGCCTCAGTTTCATGTGACACTTTCTGAGAACCTGATCTCTGTTAGCCCAGGACCTCCATCCACACAGGGGAGCTCACAGCTGATGTTTGAGCTCCAGTGACACCCTCTGAATAAAACGGAAGGTGACCAGAACCAACACATCTGGTTCTTTCCAGGGAACAAGGGTGGCTTGGAGTGAACAGTGTTTCACTTCATGTATGTATTTATATTTAAAATGGATTTAAAAGATGCTTGGGCAATGTATTTGATTGCAGATATCCAGTATGTATGAGATTAATATCCTTGTATTTATGGTGCCAGGATGATACCAGGCACATACACCATCCCCTTGCCCTGGCATAGAGCATAGCTCTGTAACTATCCTGCTGGAACCTCTGCTACGCAGGCAGATGTGTGAAAAAACAAACAAACAAACAAAACAGCAAAAACTTTTTGCAGTAGTGCGAAAAGTGATTCTCCTCCGTTGCAAACAGCTGAATCATTGTCGTCTTAGAAGTTAGAGGCAGCAGGGAGCACAGGCTGTTCTCAGTGGAGGATTACAAGATTCATTTGGGATTTAGGGATAGAAATGCACAAAGGATTTCCTTTTAAAAAACCCATGCTTAAGTAGCTGTTCTGTTCCTATGCTAAGAATTGCAAATCTCACGCCAGCAGGCCGTTTTCTAAATTTTGGGGGCATTTTGGCTCACCCTGCAAAGTACCCCAGCAGCAAAATATGTTGATGTGCTGTGGCACGTGCTGCTCTGTAGTGGAGCTTCTTGGTGAGGCTGCTGCAATGAATCTCTTTAATTGAAATATCAGAGTGTGCACAGGTAAAAAGGTGGGGGCAGGTAACTTCTGGATGATAATGCTAGGTCCTGGTATCTGCCTCCTACCCCTCTAGCTTAAGGGAAGAGTAGTGCTGGCTGTGTGCAGGCAGCTTGAGGTTTCAGTGTGGGTGCAGACAACGATGCTCCATCCTGTTAAACCAAGGAGACAAAGGCTCCAACGCACTAACAAGTCTGGGTCGCAAGGCCAAGACAACATCCCTGTGACCCACTTTAAATTTACCACTTAATTCATCTTCTCCAGCGCCATAAATAATTCAGCTTGAGGCAGTTCAATGGTGATAAATAGGACAATAAACCTCATACTGCAGCAAAGCCTACAAAGAGAGCATTGCTTTTTAATTGACTGCTGCGTAGTGACTAGGAAAAGCAGAGAAAATTCAAAGCGCTGCACACAAATGTCACTGAGCACAAGTTCTTTGATGGCTTTGAAGTTTCCTAGGGTAATTCAGCCCTTATCAAAGTCTGTGTGTCACATAATGTTGGAGGTTTGAACCAGAAGAGTACTTGTGATCCCAGAGTCTTCACACAAACTAATTTAACCTCACGGGACCAGTGTGAAGGTCCTGTTTTACATCTCATAGGATCTCTTCTTGATTTTCCTCGTTCATTCCGCCTCCATGAGCCTGGTAAAACCCAAAGGTGGAGAGGTCTGTGGGTGCAAAAAATTAAGAAGGGAGATCCAAAATGTGTGTGTGCCAGTTTAATACCAGCTGTATCTTCACTCGTTGCGAGCTTGCCAAGACCACGTAGAAACCTTTGATTCTAGTGTAAATGAACTGACAGAAAAACCTGTTCTCACTCTATGCCACAACTACAAGAAAGGAGGTTGTGGAGAGGAGGGAGTTGGGCTCTTCTCCCAAGGGACAGGGGACAGGACAAGAGGGAATGGCCTCAAGCTCCACCAGGGGAGCTTCAGGATTGACATTAGGAAAAACCTTTTTGCAGAAAGGGTCATTGGGCAGTGGCAGAGGCTGCCCAGGGAGGGGGTTGAGTCACATTCCCTGGACGGGTGGACAAGGCGCTGAGGAACATGGTTTAGTGTTTGATAGGAATGGTTGGACTCGAAGATCCAGTGGGTCCTTTCCAACCTAGTGATTCTATGATTCTTACCACCAAGCCTTGTGCTTTGACCACTGTGCAAGCAACACCTGACTCTCAATTAAATGATGTTTTCTTAACACTTGAAGCCCAGTTCTATTATTCGGATGTCCTTGCTGCATGGGTGTCAGCCAAAAGCAGGAGCGGCAGCAGTTGCCTTCTTAGGGTTCGACCAAGAGGCTGACACGGTAATGTCAAGTGTTTAAAAGCTCTCCCAGGCTGCTAGTCCTGCTTATGATCAATTGCCACCATCACCCCATGTCTCATGGGAAATACAACCTGTGCTTTTCCCCTGGGCTACCAAGTGAGCCTTGAAAGCAGGACCAAGCCTCAGGAGGCTGCGAAACGTTGCCATGTGAGCTGGTGCATGTCTGAGTGTGAAAAATAACCAGGTGTGCAGGAGGCTGAGTGTTCTGGCAGCAGCGGAGCAGCACAACATTCCTCCCTGTGGTTCTGGTGAGATCTGGTTAAAGCTTTCTGGCTAACTAGAGGTGCAGTTGCATCATGTGAAGAGCATCCCACGTATTGTGTACTCTGATGAATTAAACTCAGAGCTTTAGAATTACTGTTTTGTGATGTGTGCCTACATTAAGCCTAAATTTTAATGGCCTGATAGATTTCTCTGTGGTTAGCTAATGAGATCTGGTTCAATAGGTTACTGTGCTACATCCGTGTCCGATTTGACTGGCAGCTCTGAGAATACTGGGGCCAGGGGATCTCAGAGCCCTGGTTTGTGCACTGCTTGTCCTCTACTGCTCTGGGAGCAGATGTGGCTCTGCTCTTTCCTCTGATCTCATCCAAGCTTGGAGTCCTAGGGTGGCCCGTGGGAATGGCCCATTTAATTTTATAAGCCTGGAATTTCTGCTTAGGGTCATGGGTGGTGAGGATGTAACTGGAGATGAGATGTGACCCAGCAAAAACGCTTCTTGGCTGTTAAAGGCTCCAGGGAGTAATGATAGAAAAGGCTTCTCTATCCTACATCTCATGCTCCCTGCAGAGCTGGGATTGCTGAGTAGCCTGAAATTTGGTCTGCCTCAGCAGGATCCTGGCCACTTCTAAGGGAGGAATTATGGGGAAAGATGTGGGACAGGATGGGAGGGAAGAGAGGGAGATGGTTCACTCTCATAGGCAGCCCAGCTCTGATAGGGCAATGCATTTCCAAATCCATCTACTAAGGGCAAGCAAGTGTGAAGATACTAACGTATAAATGCCCACAATTTCTTGGGAGAAATGAACTAAGAGGCAAATAGGCAACCAGCCATCAGTTTCTGGACTCAACAAGATGGCTTTTATAGCAGCAGACAGTGACAGTATCTGTAAATATGCATCTAAATCTATAACTCCAGCAGTAAGCATCAAAAGGGTTAATCGTAATAAAAGCTTAGCTTGGCATCGTGTCTTCTCGCTGAAAACTGTTGAAGTAAAGATTTTCATTCTGACCCATGTAGATGAGCTGCAATTACTTGAGGGTCTCTTTACATTCAGACCAGCACGCCCCTGAGACGGCACTAATGTTTTCTTATAACTCTTTCAAATTTACATTAAAAATGCTGTACCTGAAGTCACTTTGATCAGCTGGTATTTGCTGTGTTCCAAATGAGAAAGCAAGGTTCTATCCCACCTGATCTTGGTAACGTGAGACAGCTTTGCTCGCAGTTCTTTTTAAAATGGTTTTAACTGCACCACCAGGAGAAACTTCAGCATTGCCTTCAGCTTCCTGTAGCAATACATCAGAGAAGGAGCACAAATTCAGCAGGCTAATGGGGACAAAGGGTCAGGGGAGCAGACCTTGGCAAATAAGCTGATGTGTGGAGCCTGGTCAGTACCTGGGTGGGTAATACATCACTGCCGCTGCAGAGGGAGAGGCCACCATCTATTGCAGCTGAAATGGAAACCCCTGCAGTAGTGGAGGTGGGGTTACTCCTCTACTGGTGGGGTGAGGTAGGTACGGGGTGGGGTGGGGTGGAGGGAGAGTTGTATACACTTTTGAGTGTATGGGTGGGGAAGGAAGTGCCTTTGCCTTTTCTTTTTTCACTCAGTCTAATGGTTAAAATTACCTCCTCGCCTTGGCTAGAGATGCTAAATTCAGTATTATGCTCAAACAATTTTCTCATTTCAGTAGATAAGCTCTGGCCTCCAGAAACAGGACCTATTCCTCTCTGGGACAGAAGCCCCAGTATGAGAAGTCGAACTCCTGAAAGAAATAATTACTCTGCTTTTTCTCCTTCAAAAAGCAAACATCTTGCACTTTGCGTTTTCTGGAGTGGGGTGTGCTCACCCTGGATACAACTTCAGGGGACAGCATATGCCCCTTTGAGTCCCTTAAACTCAGATTCCTAATAGAGCTGCTTTGGCTTTCAAAACAAAGGTCTCTTCTTTTGCCTTGAGGGCAATGACCTTGTAGCTCTTGCATTTATAGGTTCTCAGAAATGAAGCTGCCAGGTGCTCTGTCAGCACCACTGTAGGTAAGAAGGTCTGATGGGATGGTGTTGATGTAATTTATAATAAATCACATAATTTGCAAGTGACGGTGTAGTGTTTAGGCAGGTCATGCCACCCAAAAACTGCTTTGCAAATTCAGCTTTGGGTCTCTCTTGTGTTCACTCTGCAGCAATGTCAGTCTGTCTTTCTGGCAATTCCATGCCCACTTTCCAGAGATCTTTGAGGCTATAAGTGAGTGGTGGGTCTGGTTTGTAGGTAGAAGGATCTCAACACCTCAGGAAGTTGTCCCGGAAGCCTTCATCAATGCTAATAGAATCATAGAATCATAGAACAACCAGGTTGGAAGAGACCCATCGGATCATCGAGTCGAATCTCAACGGAGTGGAGACCAGAGTATGGAGGTTGGAGAGAAGAGCAAATACTGGCAGGCAGGCAGGTTTGGAGGGGAGGGAGATTCAGTTCAGGGCAAGAAACTGTTGGGTTAAAATGCACTCAATCTGCATATCTGTTCTTTATCTCCAGTGGGACCAACAGCAAGGTGTACTCAGCACCAGTACATTCCTCTAACAGGTGCTGAGAGCAGATCTAGTATAAGCTATTGCTGAAAACTCTGAAAAACTCACCCCTGAGTGTTAAACTAGGAAATTACTCCTTAAAGCCTAAATCAAAGGTGGCTTTGTAAGTGAGAAGGAGTTTCAGGAAGACCCTAGGGAGGCTGTGGCTTTCCTTTCTCTGTTAACATTGCTCAGTGCAGCAAGCATCCATCCGAGAGCTGCCGCATGGGATCTTGCTCCCTCTTTTCCCCACGAGCATTGCAGCTGTGCCCAGTGTTGTAGCTTCCTAAAATAACAGCTATAACCAACCCTGTAAATGAGACACTGTCATTATGGGACCCCATGTGGAATAACAGGATGATCATATTGGTCAGCAGGCACTTTGAGGAGAACAGGCCAATACACTGAGGGGCCCCAGTTGGTGCCAAAAAGAGCTCGTAGCAAAATCCTGATCATCCTAACTGTTTGTCTTACTGGTCATTTATGCTTTTGCTCTCTCCAAATGTAGCTGAGAATCTGCTCCCTTCTTCTCAGCCTCCTCTGTTACACTCTCAAAGGGTAACTGCAACCACATAGTGAGCCACCACTCTTTGCAGAAGAGTTTGGAAATGAAGACAGCAGGCAGGGCTTTGATTTCCTTCCCCATCTTCTACAATGTTAGTTTTGCAAAAGCATCTTAATAAAAGGCCCTGCTACTCTGCAGAGCATTGGTGTTGTGCCTGAGAGCACAACAAACTTTGTGCTTTCAGGCTTTTAGTCATCAATAAACAGAGCGATTACACACTCTTTCTGGATGTGCTCTTTCTTCTGCAGTGAAATTGTTTGTTGCCATGGATATCACTTTGTCTTGAGAGACATGTAACCAAAATGAATTTAAACAGACCCTCATGGGTCAATATTTCCATAGGAGCAAATGCACATCTTGAGGCTTCCTAGAATTATTTTGCTTCTCCCTGATGCAAGGAGTACAAAGCACCAAGAGCTTCAGCTGGAGAGGTAGTGGCTGCCACTTAACTGTAAGGAGAGGTGAATAAATTTTGTAATTTATTTTTGCCCAGACCTAAAAAGGTAAAGGAACCTCTTGGATCTCATCAGCCATGAAGATCAGGTAGAAGTTTCTCTATTGTTTGTTCCTGACAATTTGAAACTACTTTTTCTTGCCAGTCCTATTTTGGTGGTTTTTTTTGGTTTTTTGTTTTTTTTCTCCAAGAAGTGACTTTCAGTCTGGGGTTTCCAAGCTGGGTCGTGTTGCAGCTCATAAATGGACTTGTGTTCTGGATGAACAATAGCTGCCATTGTTTAATGCAGAGATTTGATAAAATTTGCTAATAACTGCTGCCGAAAATGGGCAGATTGAGTGGAGAGAAGTTTTCAGTTTCTACCCAAGAGCAAAACTCCCACTCCCTGGCTTATGAATCTCATTAGGTGGAACTAATTAAGGGGATGTTTCTTATTACCAAGATGAGAAGCAGTCCAAAAGGAGTCCAGGGAGGTTTGTACGCTGTAGCACAATTGCTTTGCTTTTAAATGCTGCGAAAGCGTTGTGTCCTATTTAATTTGACATTCCTTGTGTTTGTTTCTCTTCGTGACTCATAGCACAACACTGGCAGCAGGCCTAGGAAGTAGGTTATGAGATCTGGCGTGGGGACACTGGTGGATTGTATTCCAAGAGTTATACTTACATTGCACCACCAGCCATGAGAGCATCCAGAAGACTGTTCATGCTGCCCAGCAAGATGGTGGCTTCAAAAGACAGATTAACAGCTGCAGCAGCAGGCAAAGGCAGGCTTGACACTGCATTTAATTTGCCACTTTTATTGGCCTAGGTTGTTTAATATGAAACATTTTTAGCAATTGAATAAAAATGCTCTGCAAAACGTGCACTTCTTCTCATAGTTGTTGCTTTCCATTTTCAGTCAATAGGTCCCTTCCAGCCTCTCACCTATCCTCTGACGGAGACACTGAACTGCACTCATCAGACCTGCACAAACCCAGGATGATCAAGTAATTGTTGACAGAAATTGTATGAAGGCTCTGATTTCACCCACTGTGGGGAAGTAAACACATTTATTTTCATGCTGATGGGGAATGGATGATGGACATGTTTGATAGTGTTTGATAATTTTAGTTTTAGTGTTTTAGTGTTTGATAGGAATGGTTGGACTTGATGATCCGGTGGGTCTCTTTCAACCTGGTTGTTCTATAATTCTATGATTCTATGACGTGGGGGAGGGGACGCTATGATAGATGGCAGCAGCTCACCTCAGTTCTTCAGCTCTACGTCTTTCTGGTACAGCTCAAGAGCTCAACTCTTCTCTCCCCCAGGCTTAAGCTAATTAAAATGCAAGGGCATCATGCTGCTCCTGTGCACTCTGAAGCCAAACACTCTAGTGGCATGTCTTGGGAAAGGCTTTTTGGCTTATCTAGCGTTGCTCTTAATTTGTTTTTCTTCAGAATAAAGAACTCGCATCAAAACAACTGAAGTGTTTAGGGGTGTCCTTTGACTCTACGCGAACACTTCATGACTAATAATGACAGCAGGGCATAAAATACATCTGGACAGTAGGCTCCATCAAGCCAAAGGCTTCCTTAAACCAAATCCTCTCCATAGAAGGACTGGAGTCAGAATTTAGGTTACCTATGTTACTTTGCTGCTTTCTTCTGAAAGAAGGCAGATTATTTCTTGAAGGCAAGTGACAGAAAATGAGTAATATTCGTGGAAAGCAGCAGAAGAAATAAAAGCATTATTAAAAGCTGTTTGTCTGTAGTGCCTCCCATATTCACATTAGTGGCTTCTTGTGTTGCTTAAAGTGATGTGCACAGTTTGCAATATAGATCCTGAAAAGGTGTGTGCGTGCTTGTATGTCTTCTGCTGCATACAAAGCTAAGGCAGAAACTCAATTAAATTTAGTTTAGTTTTGTAAATTTATGAGGGATTTACAAAGTGGCAGATCCAGGGCAAGATGCAACATTTGTGCTGGTTTATAAGGATTGAATTGCAACATTAATTTTGAGTGATTCAGGATTGATTTTTTTAAATATTAACCAGCGCTTACTTAAGCAATGAAGCAAAACAAAAACTGTTTCTTATTGTCTTTCCTGGGACTTGCTTACTTAAGAGAACTGTAAAAAGTAGGCCTTACATTCTGGATGCCCATCCCAAGGTCAGCAGGAGCAGGATAAATCCAGCTCTTCTGCCGCTGTGCAGCATCCAGCACTGCAAAGGAACAGAAGTTTCCTTGGGAATCCAAGACAGCATATGCCCATCTTCTCAGGTGTTTCTGGAAATGCTTGTTTGCATTTTATCATGCTTAGAGGCTCTTGGGGAAAATTTCAGAGAGCACTTAGAATCATAGAACCATAGAATAGTTTGGGTTGCAAGGGACCTTAAAGATCATCTAGTTCCACCCCCGCTGTGATGGGCACTTAATTCTTCCTGAACTGAAACATCTCCTTTTATCCTTTTATGGTTTTTTTTTTTCCTCTAGGTGTGAAGCAGCAGAGTGTGATTTGCTGTTGGTGAACTCACACCAACTCTTCTGTCCTCTTCTACAGTTAGACACTCCTTTATTTATAGTTACACAGTGAAACATCTCTGGGACTGCATTAATTCTGAGATACACGGAAGAAGTGAAATTGAGCAAGACATTAATACATTACTTAGGTTTTTGTTTTTATGGCTGTTTTGCAGCTTAGAAACAAAGAGTTTTTAGTGCTGTACCATCAGCCAACTGGAGACAGGCCAAAACCTGGAGACACAGACACACACTCACATTGTTGTCTTCTTCTTTTAAATTCTTGACAAGATTTTTTTCAAAGCTTCCTAAACATCTGTCTGGCTTTCCCTTTTGGAGAAGAGGAAATGGAAGATGAGAGCCCTGGCCAACATTGTCAGAAGTGGTTGCAGACTGGCCCATCCAAGCACTTGTTGTCACAACCGGCTTTCTGCCTGGGCAATGCTGGAGAACATGTCCCAGGAAGGACTTCATCTGGTATCAGAACAGCAGATCCTTCTTCTCCAGAGGGAAAATGATGTAAAACCCATGATCACTGGATACTTCCTCCAAGTCTGTGTTTTTAAATATATTACATGTTTTCATAGAGTCAGAACCACTAGGTTGGAAGAGACCCACTGGATCATTGAGTCCAACCGTTCCTATCAAACACTAAACCATGTCCCTCAGCTCATCATCCACCTGTCCTTTAAACACCTCCAGGGAAGGTGACTCAACCACCTCCCTGGGCAGCCTTTGCCACTGCCCAATGGCACTTTCCCTGAAATTTTTTTTCCTAATGTTCAGCCTGATCCTTCCCTGGTGGAGCTTGAGGCCATTCCCTGTTGTCCTGCCCCCTGTCACTTGGGAGAAGAGGCCAGCTCCCTCCTCTCCACAATCTACTTTCAGGTAGTTGTAGAGAGCAATGAGGTCTCCCTTCAGCCTCCTCTTCTCCAGGCTAAACAACCCCAGTTCTCTCAGTTGCTCCTCATAAGACACGTTCTCCAACCCCTTCACCAGACTCTTCTCTGGACTCACTCCAGAGCCCCAACATCCTTCTTGTGGTGAGGGGCCCAGAACTGAACGCAGGATTCAAGGAGTGGTCTCACCAGTGCCGAGTACAGAGGGAGAATAACCTCCCTGGACCTGCTGGTCACACCGTTTCTGATACAAGCCAGGATGCCATTGACCTTCTTGGCCACCTGGGCACACTGCTGGCTCATGTTCAGTCAGTTGTCAACCAACACCCCCAGGTCCCTCTCCTCCAGGCAGCTTTCTAGACAGACTTCTCCCAGTCTGTAGCTCTGCATAGGGTTGTTGTCCCCCAAGTGCAGGACCCGGCATTTGGCTGTGTTAAACCTCATGCCATCAGTCTAAGCCCAGTGGTCCAACCTTTGATGATAAGTGTAGTGAAAAGACAATCTTCTTGCAACTCTTCAGGTCATAGAGCAGACTGGGCTCTGTCGATGTTGTTTCTTTGACTGTCATATGGTCCAAATAAGTTTAGCACTGGTAAAACATTGCATTATCCATAAGAAGCTACATCTATCTCCGGCTGGGTCTATAATAGCTCTTCAGCGCTCACTCTGACTTTCTCTGCAAAAATGAGTCCTTCTCTAAGGCTGTAATTTTCTATGAAGAGAAACATTACACAGAGGTCTGATTTATCAATTATCCTGATAAAAATTATGTGGCTTCCTATGGTAGGTTGGTATTTTTAGAATGGCATTTTGCCACACACTGAAATAATAAACACCACACAATGATGAGTTCCTTTATTTTTAATCTTGTGCACATGAAATCAATGAGCTTATCCAACTGGGAGGAATAACTTATCTTCTTTCTTACTCTTCCCTCCTCAGGCACTGCTGCTCCCACAGGGAAGGGTGGTGTGTCAGCAGGATATGCATTAAAAATGTAAGTGCACTTTCATCTTGAAATTTTAGCACAAGGTCAGAAATATCCAAATAGAATAGCCTTACTATAGGACTGACAACTGCAGCCTGTCAAAATATCAACCCCAATCCAGCTTTGGTTACTTGACTATAAGAAACATATTTTGATAATAACTTTTGTGCCCCTCTGAATGCCGTGTTTTAAAAATGCATCTGAAACATCAAATAATGCCCCGTATATAATTTTTCTCACCTCAGCATTGGACAGAAAGAGCAATTATCAGTATTCCTGCTTTCCTGAGCTGGAAGATCCATCTGCATCTTGTTGCTCTGTCTTCAATAATGCACTCATCCATATGTTCATACAATTTCTGCATGAGAACAGGATCTATAATAGCTGAGCAGTAAGCTCATAAGAAGCTCTGCCTCACCTGAAGGTATAATCCTCTGTTTGTGACATCCCAACTAGTTATCACTGGAATGGATTATGGCTCCGTGTAAGAAATGAACAGATCCAGTGGAACCTAAGAGGCTAGGAGGTGGGTTTTTACCACACATTAAAATGCCTCTAAGACATATTTATTAAAGTGAATGAGACACTTAGGTGGAGTTTTGCCCACAGGAATGTTCCTGAGTAAGTTTTCTCCTGGTATGTATTTGATAGGAATGGTTGGACTCGATGATCTGATGGGTCTTTTCCAACCTGGTGATTCTATGAATCTATGTCTTGTTCATGTCATAGAATCATAGAATAACCATAGAATTGCCAAGGAGAAATGGATGAACTAAATAAATTTTAATATAAAGAGGAATCGGAAACAGCAAAAGACACTCATGATTTAATGCTGAAGCAACAAAGATGTATGTTATCTTTTGTTCTTTTACTAGTATAATAAAAGGAGGGTTCTTACACTAACAATCAAACCAGATGAAAGACCAAAGACTCAAGGTTTGATCTGAATTTAGTGCTGGGTAGTTTCACCCTTCCCCTGGCGAACCCCACTGAGAGACACAGACTTGCTTAGGAAAGGCATGAGGTGTGTCTGGTGGCAGCCCCATTCTGCTCTTCTGCATGGTGCAAGCCTGCAGACCCAACTCTGCAGGACTGTGCTGGTAATTCCTGATCATCCTGGTGGGGATCCTTGGAGTATTTTTTAGTTTTTCAGTCCAACCTGCTCTGGTGACCTGGCTCCACTCACCTCTCGTGTTGTAAATACAGGCTTGACCTCGTGCTCGACCCTGTCTTCAGATGTTCATGCCTGAAGGACTAGAGTGTAATGCTATCCCTTGCCATAGAAACAGGATAGGGGCAGATTTCTTGGAAACTGCCACGACAGGCACCAAAAATAAAAGGCGTCTGAGCAACAAGTGGAACCACATGGACACAGTGCTGCTTCTCTCTGTTTGCTTTTCTGGTTGGTGCTTTTATGTTATGTTTTCCTGTTCAGGACATTTGTGGGAAGCTATAAATATATAGTCTGTGCAACAGCTACTGTGGAAATGAATCTCTGCCCCTGTGCCTGGGACTGAGCACTCAAGGTGTGCAGTGGGGGTCGGTGCTGTGATGATGGGGGGGCTCTGCTGCTGGGTTGCTGTGGGATGCCTCTTTCAGCAGCTTAAGGAAGGGAAAAGAGAAACTTGATGTTTTGAGGTTTTTTTACTGCTTATGTGGAACGAGTGAAGGCACTATATAAGAGCTGGGGGTGTTCATCCTAATCCGAGATTATAACACACGACTACTCTGCCTCTCTTCATCCCTGCCCCATCATGGTTTACATGGAAATCCCCTCTTACCCATGGTGATGAATGACTGAAGCAGTGATTCAGGTTGTTCTGAAATGTGCAGTGAAGCATCATGACGAGACCTAAATTACCCCAAAATAGGCAAGCCTGGGAATGCTCCTGTGCAGAGACCCTCCCATGCGCTGCATGAAGAGCACAGAAAAATTCGCCTGTGCCTGTTCTGCTGGGAATGCTGCTTGCAGATGTGAGCAAACCCACAAAATTAGTGATAAATATGACCTCTGCTGCTTTTTGTGGCAGGGTGCTGCAGTGTTAGATGGTTTCAATTATAGCACTGGGACCTGGATGGCCTCTGCTTGTGTGCTGGTCTGCACTTCCCTGGGAATGCTGTGGGGCAGGTGGGAAAGCAAATCAAGCTCTTTTCCTCCAAATGCAGAGGCCCCAATTATGTCTGGGGCTGGCATGTGCTTGTGAAATTAATTTTACTGCTCCAAGTCGACTCCCGATTATCCTCTCTGCTTAGCTTCTGGTTAACAAGTCCAGCGAGAAGAAAGCCAAACTACAGGTGTGACCAAGACCCCTGCTTGCTAACTCTGAACCTGGAAGCTGATACTACGGAGCAGTGGCTGCATATGGGACATTGTGACTTTGTGCAACACCTGTAAATTCCTCTGAAGCTTGGGAGCAAGGACAGGTATGTTTTGCTCCATGAATAACTCCTCAGCGCATTGAAAGAGGCCAGGCAGTAAAATAAGGCTAAATGAAAAATTATAGGGTGAAATTTGCCTCATAATCATACACAGATAATTTGTGCTTGAACAGAGTCAACTGAATATAAACAAGTCTACAATGTGCCTCATTAATTGGAGCTATTTTCCTAGCAAGCCCCATGGAAATATGAAGTGGCTTTGCTCTGCAATTTGTGATATAGTTTGCTATTAAATGCATTCAGTTTAATTGTGGCAATGTGTCTCATTTTGGAAGCTTTCACAGCCACTGAGTAAAAATAGCAGGAGATGGCAGAAGCCAATTCCCCAGCACAGATGTCCTCCTCCATTTGCTGTGTGCTGCTAGAGCAGACAGGTGTGCTGGGCAAACCTAAGCTGCGAAGCACAATAACACTGGTGGCAGTGAGAGGCATTTCAGGACAAGTGGCTTTCCTCTACCAGTAGCACCACATGGGATAGGATGTCACCGGACAGTCAGGATGTCTTGTCTGACCTTCATCCAACTTTAGCTTTCCATCTGTAGTCACAGCAACAGACCTGTACATCTTTGGATAGATATAGCACCTAATGTTAATCATACCTGGCTGCTCTCTGCACTAATCCTGTGACCTCCCAAAGATGAGATCCCGCTGGGCTGCCACATATCAAACACACACATCAGCCTCTTGTTGACTTTGGCCATATGGCGTTACAACAATGAAACAAAAAACATTTCTAACCTTACTACACTGAAGCTCAAGACAATAACTTAAAATATTTTTCCATACCTGAGGGGGTCTTCTCTTTAAATGTATGGTCTTCTCTTTAAATGTATATTTTTCCATACTTGCAGGGTCGTCTCTTTAAATGTATGGCTTGTTTTAATCCACGTGCTTTAGATTGACCAGAAATCTACAACTTAATTCCAAAGCTGATTAGGAACCAGGAGAGTTTGCCCAGCTTGGAGACCTTTGTTTCAATGACAGAACACGGCCACTGCATTTCCAGCCATAAAAGTCTATTACTTGGCACAACCAAAATAGACTTGCACAGTATTTGATTTGGTTTGTTGATCACACTGCGTGGATCTGGACTTTCAGCAACTGGAATATAACCAAAAAGGGATCATCCAGTGCTGAAAAGGGTCTCAGTGCCGGCATGTGGCCAAAAGGGCTGAATAGGTTTGGGAGAATGATAGTAGCTGTCAGATATTTATCCAGCACATATCTTTTGCCCTTAAGACAATTGCTAGTGGTGCACAATTGCTGTGCTGTGAGGAGCGCACCTGAAGAAGCTTCTGGATGTTAAGGGACCTGTGACAGACAATAAAGTTGTGGCTGTACATGCTGCAGTGAGGAGGACGGGTCTCATTCATGGGGTAAGCTACAGTGCAGACATATCCAAGGGAAAAGGTGCCCAGAGGTCTTATCGATAAAAGCCAAATGCACACAGGGTCCCGTTATTATCTCTGATCTTGGTGACATTTGGCAGCAGAGAGTTTCCCCATCCCTTAGTCCAGCTTTGATACAGTGGGACAGATGAGTAGTCTCCTGACCAAGAGCTTCTGACTGCTTTCTCTGTGCATGTGAGCAGCGCATCCTAGGGAACGTCAGTACCGTTTTGCAACACATATTTTCCAAGGACATGTACTGCAATGACATGTGTCACCCAGTGTCATCCGCGCCTGAAAAAATATGGCATTCAAGAGTAAACAGTTGGCACAAACAACAGCACAAGCTCAAATTTAGATGTGAATAATTTATGCTGCGCAGACCCCAGCTTACTGTAACGGGGCACGCTCTCTGGCAGGCAGGGAGGGAAATGTGTTGTTAATTTTGCTAGACGACTTTTGCCCTTCCCTCCTTTTTGTTTTGTAGCTGCCAGCCTCCCTGGTTGCTCTTAAAATAGAAACATCTGATGCCTTGTTAAACTTACTCTGAGGGCTTGCAGCTAGCAGGAAGAGGAAAAAAAAAAAATCCCCTTTTTGTGGTGAATTGCTCAGCCTGTTCTTGGAAGTCCTGCTGGGAACTGTATTCCTGTTTTCCACCTGAACCAATTTTCACAAACCCCTCCACACTCTCCTTTTCCTTTCCCAACTTTGTGCTGGGCTGGGGTCTTCCTTGCCATCATCGCACTGTCTCTCATCGCTCTCCAGCACCTTTCAGGCATGATACTGTTGGAGGCACAGAGTTGGTAACAGCCATCACATAAAGTGGAGGTTTCTTCGAGCCGTGCAGGCAGGACCCTCACACCAGTAGTAGGGAGAGAAGCTTGAAATGGAGAGTGGACATTTCAGCGTGATTGAAGCAGAACTCTCCTTGCATTTCAATGAGCCTGTTATTGTTGCCTGCTTGCTTGCAGTTAACCTCCCCACATGGTATCAGTGTTGAGAAGGATGGCTTGGTCATGTTGCGGTGCTACTGAACACACTCATTTAGCCATGAGGAGGGCAGGTTGTCCCTCCAAACAGTTTGAGTGCTTCCCAGTCCCCATACGGTGATTCGTGTAATGACTGGCATTCTCTTTGTTCCTCTCTCCTCTGGGGGTCTCCTTTCCCCTTAGTAAGGATGAAAAAACAGCTTGATTTCTGCATTTCTGAGAGAAATACATAGACAAAGGCTGTAAGGAAGTCCATGAGATGTCCTTTTGGGGCAGTTTTTATCCCTCTGTTTCTCTGAGGAAAGTGCAGACAGCCCTCTGAGGCATGGAGCAATCACTGGTAAGGGCTTGGGTGCCCTTTCTGAGCATGAAACAGCAGGACATCCCTCCCCAGAGGAGAAATAGGGGCAGCTGAGCACAGTGGAAGAATCATAGAATCATAGAATCACTAGGTTGGAAAGGACCCACTGGATCTTCGAGTCCAATCATTCCTATCAATCACTAAACCATAACCCTGAGCATCTCGTCCATCCGTCTTTGAAACATCTCCAGGGAAGGTGACTCACTCAATCACCTCCCTGGGCATCCTGTTCCAATGCCCAATGACCCTTTCCATGAAATATTTTTTCCTAATGTCCAGCCTGAACCTCCCCTGGCAGAGCTTGAGGCCATGAAATTAAAGTATTTAGGCACATGCCCACCTCCTCTATACTCACATTGCAGCCGTACCTGTCACCTCATTTGTCTGGAGAACAACCACGCGGCAGTCTTCTGGAAAGGGTGCCCTGCCCTGGAGATGATCTGAAGGCCACTTTTTTTCAGAAGGGGTTGTGACACAGCCATGATGTCACTGGGCTAAATTCTTCCCAAGCCATGTTTTATATGTAATGGAGCATAAGAAAATTCCAATGAGAAATAGGTACAGATGAAAAAAATTTAAAAATCTTGCCTGGTAGAAACCCCCTGCAATCTGGAAATGTAAGACATTTCTGTCCTTGGTTTCTCTCTCTTTTTATTGTTTAACAAGCTGCTACTAGCCTCATATTTGATCTTCAGCTGAAAAGTCTTGTCAGGCCTTGGGAATGTAGTCTCTTTGTGCACATTGGTTTTTTGTTTGTTTTCTCAGGGCTTTGTGATGAGGGCAGAGAAACAGGAGACAAGTGTTAAGGTCCAGCCTCACTTGTATTCTGATCACTCAGCTGAGGAAGACCTCAGTTTTTCAAGAGTGAAGCAAGGTTCCTACAGTCATAGACACATTTGTCCATTGAGACCCAGAAAGTATTTAGACATACTAGGGTTGAAATGACCAACCGGCTTTCAACTACTTAAAAACTAAGGAGAAATTAGAAATTTCTATTTTGATAGATGTGACAAGCCCTTCCTAAATCTGCTCCAGGTCTACATACATAGTTTGGCCATCTGGCACCTGAGAGTAAAAAGTTTAAATTAGATTTTAATAATACATTGCACCACCTGGTACCATAGTGACTTGAAGGAAACCCACTCTTGCTTATACATTGAAGACTGCAGCCTCCTCTGAATCCCAAAGTGTGGAGGAAATCTATTTCTTTTCAAACGGGTGTTGAGCACTGCTATTCAGAAGGAAAAAAAAAAAAGACAATAAAAGCAAATGACTTGGGATGTCATTTCTGTTTCACAAAGGAAGCAGCAATTACATGGTAGGTGTGTAAATTCCCCAGCAATACTGCTGAACACAAAGTGTACACTGATTTGAGCCTCTTTTTGGAAATCCTTTACCAACCAATCTCCCAGGAGTAAACCATCACACTAAACTCATTGTATCTTCCTGACCTCTAAAGTTTGGTTGGTTTTCTTTTCCTCATTTGTTTCTCTGGAGAAACTGAAAGGTCTGTAGATTGAAAACTTAATGATGGCTCTTAAAAGAGACTGACTTTTAAAATTAGAGACTAACACAAAAGAGAGGAGAGATGAATAATGGTAGCTAGCAAGGTTTGCCACTCCCTCCAGGCTTTGTGGTATTCCAGTTTGAAAACAGCTGTAAATCATTTCCACCTCTGACCTACACAAAGCATCGTCTGTGGGTCCCAGGGCAGCACATGTGCTTCCACATCTCCCTTTCGTTCCTTCCTGGTATTACCTGGGTAAAGGCTTCAAGTCCTAAGTAGCTCGGGTAAACTACTAATCATATCTGCTGTTTAACTAGCTATCCCATAGTTTTCACCTTCCAAACTGGAGCCAGCTCAGATTTTTCCATCTGGATTAAAAATATGTTTGGATGCATTTATGTGGTTTCCTCTGCTGGTTTTACTATGTGTTTGTTAAAAGAGGGCTAAAAGAAATGACTCTGTCCATCTCTGTCTTCTGTATCTGGTGCATCTTGAATTGAAAAGACTAGAATGGCGCACGTTGTTTCAAAGACATCTCACTGGGACTCCCTTCAAGGACAGAGGCTGTGCCTGGCTACCACCACCTCGTGTGAGTTGCAGTCCCCAAGATATGTTTGGGGATGAGTTGGACCTAGCTTGAAATCTGAGCCATAAAACATCTTTGCCTAACAGAAGAGATGGAGGAAGATGGGCTGTGAAACAAAAGACATTGTTGTCTGAACACAGAGGGAACTGCAGGTGACCTTCCCCAGTACTGGTGCATGGTCATTTTCACTGGTTTGTTGACCTTGTTGCAGGACGCCTGCTGACCAGTTGTGAAATGCAGTAATCGACTGCAGGGTTAAAATCTCCTCATGTTGAGAACCACTGTCCAAAAGGTCTGCAGCAGGGCTGGAGAGACATTACCTCTTGCTTCCTTCTTGCCTGGGCACCTCAAAGCTACTCTGCAGTGTTAGATTGGGCATCACCAAACTCTTGGAGCATCTGGTCTGTGAATGAACCAGCCAGTCTCCAAGCTGTCAGACTGATGTTATTCCTGAGCAGTGAAATTCAAAAGGAAACAATTAAGATTGGAGCTACTGCTTGATGTTCCTTGTCTGGTTGTACTGGCATATACATTTGAGCTAGAACATAGACAAGTCACATAGTTGGATGGAGAAAAGCAAAAATGAAGCTACCTCTGTGGTCCTTCACGTTACCTCATGTCACCATCAATACCTCCCTGAGAACACTTGGTGTTGGAGAATACAGGACACCTAAAATATGCCTTGCCCATTGCTTGGTTTTGGTAGCTGGGTGGGGGTTTTGTGAGGATTTTGTCTGTTTGTTTGTTTGAGACGGGTTTCAGTCTAGTTCTTTTAGGGTAGGACAAGTATTATCCTTCTTTTAGAAGCTTTATGGTGTTTCTTGCCTGTTTCCCCAGAGATCTTAACCTCAGCAATAACTAATATATTTTAAGTGCATCAATCGTCATTTCAATCAACTGAGCATGAAGACTGAGATGACATCTCTCTCTGCTACGGCTTGTATGTGCAATTTGAGTCTGCTTTGGCTTTCATTTTTGTCTGACAATAAAGAGGTGAAATAACTCGCTGAACTCTATGAGAGCTAAAAGGCTACATCACTGTGACTGTTTGGTGTCCAGGCTGCACAGTGCCCTTATTTTTGGCAATTTATGGGGAGGGACAGAAGGGAGTACTAAAGTTAGGAACAATCAGGTTGGTAAAGACAGTACAAACATTTTTTTTTTAAAAAATATGTGTAGTGTATTAAGCATGTCTATCTTATGTGAAGAATGTAATGGCCTTATTTTCCCTCCATCGTTGGAAATACAGGTTAGGAGTTAGAAAACGCTGTCTGCAGGGAAGCATCCTGAAGCATCTAAACAGGCTGCCTGGGAAATGTACAGGATCTCCATTTTAAGATTTTTTTTAAAGATTACTTGAAAAGGCAATTCACCATAGAATCATAGAATCACCAGGTGGGAAGAGACCCACCAGATCATTGAGTCCAACCATTCCTATCAAACACTAAGCCATGTCCCTCAGCACCTCATTCACCTGTCCTTTAAACACCTCCAGGGAAGGTCAATCAACCACCTCCCTGGGCAGCCTCTGCCAGCGCCCAATGACCCTTTCCCTGAAAATTTTTTTCCTAATGTCTAGCCTAAATCTCCTCTGGTGGAGCTTGAGGCCATTCCTTCTTGTCCTGTCCCCTGTTACTTGGGAGAAAAGGCCAGCTCCCTCCTTTCTACAACCTCCTTTCAGGTAACTGTAGAGAGCAATGAGGTCTCCTCTCAGCCTCCTCTTCTCCAGGCTAAACAACTCCAGCACTCTCAGCCATTCCTCATAAGACTTGTTCTCCAGCCCCTTCACCAGCTTTGTTGCTCTTCTCTGGACACAAAAAACGAAATAAATACATTTAATATTTCCATGGACTAAAAGACCCTTCCAGCTCATTATCCATAATTCCCTACAGCACTGCGTAAAACAGAGATCCTTCTCTTATATAAGGCAAGACGTTAAGGTGATAGTGAGATACAGATAGAACCTTTTGTAACACTAATTGGTTTATCTAAAAGAAAGTATCAAAAACTCAGTCTCAGAAATCATTCACCAGGTGTGAAATAGAGGCAGCTTACTTCAGAACTGCGAGAATTAGATACACCCACAAACTTAAACTTGCTGCTTTCCTGGATAACATGAACTGCAGACCTGTTGCTGATACTGTTTTATGGTTCATTACAATCCTTCCCAACTTTACATTCCAGGAGAAGTAAATAAATGATCCGCTTCCCTGGATATTACCTATTGCCTGTCTTTCTCCTGCTAACATCCTTTCTTCTCCAACAGTATTAGCTATGTTATCTTTCAGAGGTGCTCCATCTGCTATGTATCTATCACATGGCAGCAGCAACTTACCTGCAGATTTGAAGCTAGGGAAGCATCACCCTAACCACATCTTTAAGGACTGCATTCCAGTCCTCTTGAGCCACAGAGCCGACTTCACAGTTTGATGTCTCCAAAATGCTGCCTACAGTCCCAGAGCACATACCTGCTCTGCAGTGCTGGGGTTTGCCAGCCCTACCCCTTTTGCCCGAGGGCAATGTCAATCCTGACAGATGTCTACTCTTCTGTCAATGGATGGTGGAGACTTTCAGTGACAGAGAAACCACATATTTCTCAATCTTTTCCAGTGCTTACTTATTGTTAGTTTTAGAAAGCCTTCCTAATGTCTGACTTCTTTTAAGGGACAGGTGGACAAGGTGCTGAGGGGCATGGTTTAGTATTTGATTGGAATGATTGGACTCAATGATCCGATAGGTCTTTTCCAAGCTGGTGATTCTATGATTCTACGATTCTTACTTTCACCATTGAATAATTTTGTTCTAGACCTGAATGCCCTCTTCTGACCTCTCTCTGCTTGGTTCACTCACTATACAGGTAGTGTTTGAAGCAATGTTGCCCGAGTCAGGCAATTAATTCCCATGAAGGTCTTTGAGAAAAGATCATCAAGCAACGCAGAGCAGAGTTATCATGTGTTTTAAATTGGAACACTTGTGTTTATATAATCCAGTACAAGTCCTAAAACCTTTTCTACAGCAACAAGATACTGACTTATGTTTAGCTTGTAGCCCACTTCCCCAAAACCTCTCCTGACCTGGTAATTCCCTGGTGTGATTTTGTGAAGTTGTTTTTTTGCTGTGCAGTGCAGAACTTTGTATTTAACTAGCCAAAACCGAGACATACTCTTTTGTAGGGGATTTCTTAATTATTTTTTTTTTAATTCTTAACCTATGCACTAACTTACGGGTAACATCTTCCAGCATTGTGTCACCAGCAAATGTCCCTTCTTTTCAATCCCCAGGTTGTTACTGAAAATATGGAGTGTTATCCAATGTGGGACATCCCACACAAACTGCAGCCTGACTGTCCTTTGCCCATTACTGTGAGGTGAGACTGTGGCACTGAACTACCCTCTATCATTTGCCAGCCACTCCTGTAATGACCTTGTATAATTTAATCTAGACCACACTTTTCTAGCTCTGAAAGGTAAAGATACAGGATATTTACTGACTCTCCTGCTGTCTTTTTGTGAAAACAAATTTAGATTGGCCTGACATAACTCAATCCAATCAGTTTGATGCATGCTGGCTGTTACTAATCTCCTTGTTTTCTCTGAAGCACTTACAAAGTTGTGTATTATTTCTTCCAGGAGGGTTCATGGAAGTGAAGTTGAGCAACGTGAGCCACTGGAGTTAATCCTGAAGTCCTGAAATCTGCGTAATTATCACAACCCCTGACAAGAGTACCATGGGCAAAGACACGTGTTAGGTCTTGGATATTTTGAATTTTCTCTGCATTGTAAATTGTAATTAAAGCAATTATCTTTCCTATTCATGTGTTAATATACATTTTTTTGCAGGTAGAATGGAAGCTTTCAATAGGGAACCCTGGAGCACCTCTGGAAGCTGGTGGCAAAGCTGAATTCACCTTCTCCTTTCATCAGGAAAAACTACCCCCCAATTTGCTATTGCAGGGCTCCTCAGGATCACATGCAAAAGGGGGATGCCAGGCTTCTTGGAACCCAAATACAGGGATGTTGTGCTGTGGACACCAGGCAGCAACTGCAGCTTTTGGCTCAGTAAAATAAGGGTTCACGTATTCAGTGCAGCAGTTCCACGTTCTGAATCAGACTTCTGCTTGTCTATCTTGCATGCAGCTGTCATGTATTTCCAAGGGACTGCAGTTGTCCATGAAGAAGGAGAGCAGATCTGGGCCTCAAGGCTGTAAAAATACCAGATATCTGGGGCAATCCATGTATGCAGAATGTGTGGGTAAGGAGGAATCTCATGGCTGCCTCCAGCACAGTTGTGATGCATTAAAGAGTTCTTAACTTCAAAAGCATGGTCTGGAAAGAAGCTAGTCCTCTCTAATAGATGCTGCTTTCAGTATTTCCCTTATTGCCAATGTAAGAGTGGTCTTCATATCCCTAAGTGAGATAGAAAATAATTTGGGTAAGTAGACCGGTTGGACTCAATGATCCTGTGGGTCTTTTTCAACCTGCTGATTCTGTGAATTACTCCTCAGCTACAATGAGAATGTTGCTCCTCACCCAGTGCGTTTTGGCTTTTCATCCCTGATGTTTTCCCACGCCAAGTGTAGGCACTTTTACCTTTTTTTCAGTTCTATTCTATGACATGGTGTGCTCATTCCTATATATTTTTCTGTGAATATCACTGCCACAAAACCATGAAAGTGTCTGTGAAACCCCAGCCACAGCAGGTGCTTTCAGCTGCTGCTGAAACTACGTAAGGCATCTAAAAATAAGTAAAATTGACGACCTACAGGATGGGATCTACTACAGCCACAAAGGACGAAGGGGCTGGCTGGAGCTGAGCTCTGCCCCTTTCTGCATGTGTCAAGGAGATCTGACTCCTGCAGTGCAAATACTGCGGCTGGGCTGACATTTTTCAGAGGAAAGTCTGGGTTCTGCCATGCTAAATGCCAGAATTTAACAAGCCAGGCAACATCCTCATGGCATGCTTACCTCCCCATAAGCCTTCTGGTTATCATCTGGGGGACATGCAGAGAACACGCCTTAACTATGAAAACAGTTTTATTCGCCTGTCAGACACTCCAGCACACCAGCATGTAGCAGTGGTTGTCCCTTTCAAGTGGCACAGTTTTGTCTCAAAAAAAGGAAAAAAAAAAAAAAAAGATGAGCAAACCACAGCGTTGCTCTTGTTGTTGCTTAAACCATTCAATCTGACTCTGAGGAGAAGATAGAGGGGTTGTTGAATTTCCCGACAGTCTTTCTGGGTAATTACCCATCCTCTTCTCACATCCTCAAGGATGTCAAATTATTTTCATAACCGCTGTATTAGGGTGTTCTCTTACTGAGGTTTTTTTTAAAATCATGTCAAATATTTTATATCAGACCTGAGCAAAAAGACTAAATAATATGACTGCATTCAGCCCAAAGTGATTATTCTTATGAGATAATTCAACTAATGAAAGTTTAATTGTATCACAGGGAACTGTATGCCATTGTGTTGCACCATTTTTGAAGCTCACGGCTTGAGCTATTAAATGATTGCAGCTGATACAAAATGATATGGGAGGATGCCAACTGGACTCAGAGAATTTAATCAGATTACTTTGGCTTTGAAATCTCTTCATTGGTTTGTTATAAAATTTCCAATTAATTTTAGGACATTTCTGCTCAGTTTTGAGGGCTCTAATAACATTAGCTTGAAACCTCAGGAATTATTTGAGGAGGAAGAGATATTTCATGCTCATGCTCTTATTCTGTTTTCCTCTAGTAATTTTTTTCTGATGTTACATCTTGCATAACTTTGGGTTGAGTGTTGAGCACCTTTCAAAAGCATGTAAGAGCAGATTGTTTTAAAGTCTGTTGTCCACTTACCTGAAATCTCCTGCCTTCACAGATTTGAAAAGCTTGACTCCATTGTCACTTGCAACCCTTTGTATAGGTTTTAAATCTTGAAGTTTCATATTTGACTAAAAAGCATATGGGTGCAAAAGGCTTAAAAATGCTGTTTGCAAATTCAGCCTTTATATCCTGCCTCCATGCACTGGGATGGAAGAAAACAGCTACTTGGTAGACAAGGTTTGCATGGAAGAAAAAGCATGCTGGGTACCGGCAAGCAGAAAGAGGAACAAATTCCTGGTGCTTGAGAGAAGCTAAACTGAGTTCATACCTAGAAAAAAATGCCTGCCAGAAAGGACATCAGATACCAGAGTACTTTGCCTAGTGAGGTAATTATGATTCAAACAGTGGATGTATTCAAGCTAAGATGAGATAAACTCCTCCAAAAGGCGGTGTAGGTGGCATGGTGGTGTAGGGGGAAGGTGAGGGCCTGGGAGCCCTCGGTCAAGTGCTTGATGACTTGCTGTCCTTCAACACCACTTCATCATCCTCAACCTCTCCTGTTTATGGAGGGACAAGACTGGCAGGGTGAAGGGAGTGGGTTCTGTTGCATTTCACAGGAATCACTGTGGGAAGGAGCTGAGGCCAAGATAATTGCCTAATAAAAAATAAAATCAACGGATTTTGACACAGGAGAGACAAATACACCAAGTAAGGATGGTCAGGTCCAGTTCCCAAAGGTCTGAGCTTTATCTGAGCCAGTTTTCTTCCTTCATATTGAGTAGAGGTATATCTACTGCCTGTGCTAGTGCCAGTTCTGGTTGGGTTTTTTTCAGCTTCTCATTACAGAGAAAAGGGAACTTCTGATACGTTTAAAGAGCAGGGGTGGGAAGAAAACCCCACTGACAGCATATGCCTTATGACAGTACCAGCATATTCATTGCGAAAGTGATGGGCAGCTAATGAAGTCAGTGCAGGAAAAAAACCCAAACTGGGTTTGTTATTTTCCCCCTCTCAAAAGCTCTGGCTTGAGAAGGGGCTGCAGAAACAATCACAGCCTGTGAAATCAGGGCAGCATTAAAAAAAAAAAAAAAAAAAAGAGGTGGAGGGAAAGGAGGATTTATAAGTAGTAGGGCCAGCTGGATGTAAAATCAATCCGGCATTTCAAAATAACAAAAATATTTCTTTCCCATTCATTTCGTCTGGCATGTAGTGTCAGTGCTGCTGCCACATCATCATTCAGAGTTAGCACACCGGAAAGGAGACACCAGCAGAAAACCAACTGCTGTTCAGCCCCCCCCAGAGCAGGACATGGGATGGCGCAGTACATACAAGAGTGCTGGGAAGGATGCTCCAAGCAGTAAGTAGCCAAGCAGAACTCCCTGGATCCAGGACAGCAGGTGGACATGGGTCCTCAGAAAAAGAAAATATTTCTGTTCTGTAATTCACAGAATTAGCCACTGGAAAAGGGAGAGGTAGCTGCAGCTGAGATAAAATGGGCTGGTGGCAGTGACATAGATGTTTGCATCTAAAAGCTTACATTGCATCAGGCCTTATTCAATCTAACCTCTGTTTAGAGGTAGGCAATTTAATTTTGTGCTTCCCATAGAGACAAAATGAGAAAAAATTTTGCAATACATATGGCACAGCCTTGAGTCAGGGTCTGCTGGATGGTCTGAGACTCTTAGTTTTCAACAGGAGGAATGAACTTCAGTTTTCTTTAGCCTGACCCTCATTTCCAGCCACCTCTCTCAAGATTATGCTACCACCAGCAAGTGCTGTCAAAGCAACAGGGAAAAGCACTTCTCGTATCTTTGTGCTTTGGACAGACCTGCCCCAGTTTTTACACCCAAAGATGGGAATTGTGGGGACAATATGCCATTTCAATGAATGAGGCACCTTGTTGTGCAAGCAAAACTCAAACCTGGAAATGCTGAACAAGGAGATATATTTCACCCTTTTTTCCAATGCTGCCTGTGCAGGGGCTGCTCTGTGATTACAGCTAGAGGAATCGGAGAGCCAGAAGCGTGTATGCAGCAGCACAAAGGTGCAAGTGGCTCCTAGCTGGGATGGGTGACACAGAGTTCTTCAGCAGGAGATGGCATATCCCAACCCCGAGAAGTGCTCAGTTCATCCACCAGGACAGCCCCTCCATCTCTGGTCTGTATTTAATGTTGCTTTTCCTAAAGCAAGACACACCAAAGGCACGGTGTCACTCTAATGAACTGGAGGGATGTAGCAAAGGAAGGCTCCAGATCTACTTGGACAAGCAACAAGGGGACACCAGGGAGTAAAAGGGACCAAAACAAACTGGGAAAACTCAAAGGGTTTTCCAAAGGTAAGAAGAAGTTGGTGTAAATTGAGATGAGCTAGGCCTTTCAAGGCAGCAAGAAGCTAAGTCATTTCACTGGCATAAAGAGAATGCAGGCAAGAGGTAACGTTTCTGTAAACGTACCCAGAGGTGCTAACTCCGGTTTAGAAAATGGGAAGTTATTCTTAGACAGTTGATCATGTGGTCTTGATGTTGGAAAAAGGCCTAGAACAAAATTTGAAGCAAAAATAAAAAATAAAAGGATCTTTGAAGGAAAAATGCACACCCCTGAAATGCAGCTTAGGTTTAGCAGATGTTAACTCCAGTCAGCCTAGTCTGACAGACAACTGATAGATAGGTGGGTAAATGATGGACAACTGATTTTCTAGGTATAAGAGATTAAGTAGATCTAACATAGCTGAATTTCAAGAGACGGTTTTGATGCAGAGATACCTGGAAACTAATGACATTAGTGTAAGAATGATGAGATGGGTGAAGGTTTGGCTCACAATGAGAAACATCATCTGCACTTTAGAGGAACACCAAGCCAAAGGGAACCTGCCAGTGGGATTCCTTCTAGGTGGGTCTTGGGTTTGTTTTTCTTAAATACTTATATGACCGGTTTTGGCACAGATAAATGGGAGCATACCTATGAACCCTGTTTTAAGGCACTGTCACTACTAGGTGGGATTGGAGTAGTTTTTTGGAAGAACTAGATGAGGTTGAGGAGTTGGGTGCTATGTATGAGTTGAGATGGGGTAGCTGCAAAGTGATGCACAAAGGAAATTTTGTGCCCTGCTCTGGAAAATTTGTCCATTGAAAAATCACCTAACCTGGAGGGACCTGAGCACTGGACTCGACTATGGGTGACTACGGACAACAAACCTGAAGTGGCTACAAAAAATGCAAAGCAGCCCTAATAGGTCTGAAAGCTAACACAGAGGAAAATACTACGAGCCCCAGTGAAGGCACTAGCAAACCCTGGCCTATACCATTTCATCTACTCACTTTAAAGAGAGAGAAATATTATCAAAATCAAGTGCAGATAAGGATATAAAACTAGGCTAAGGGGGAAAACTTGACCCAACTGATAAAAGATGAATAAAAAGCCTTGACTTGCTCTCCTTAGCAAAACTGAGGCTGATGGGAGCTATGGTTGCAGCCTATTGAAATAATGTGGGTAACCTCAAAGGAGGGATATGAGCTGTTTAAGCTGGGGACATGTTTTCTTTTTTGGTCTAAACTGGCTGTTACTAGCTAAGGCTGTAAACTAGAGGCTCCCTCCAGCTTGAAAGCAGTGAAGCTCTGGGACAGCTTTCAGAGACAAATGCCCAGCTGGCATGAAGACCAAGTTTTGGGGGCATGTAAAGAGTGAGCTGTAAGTAAAGAGGCCAGACTTGAGGTTATATGAATTTAATTCCCACCTTTTTATTGCCGTTTGAATTCGTTGATGAGCCTTATCGTGGACTCTGTTTGCTCTGTGCTGTATCGACATTTATCTCATTCACAGCACAGAAATGCAAACCCAGAAAGTGGAAACTGCACTCCAAGAAGAAACACTGCACTGCCCTCACTAGCGAGCTGTGAAGGGCAGATCTGCCTCTGGATTTCAGCAGACTATTCTTCAGCCATCTTCCATTCATTACTGGGAATGAGAGCTAAATAACTCCTAGCCTGTTTCCTAATGGAGAGACTAGCCTCGCTAAGAGGTAAGACCCTTCCTTTCTTTGCTTGAAACATCATGAACTTTCAAACTTGGCAAGGCTCTTTTGAGTTCGAACTAATAATAAACCCAAACCTTCCATTGCACAAAAGCAATGAGTCTGAACTTGCCTGAACTTGCCTCAGGGAGCTGAGATCCAAAGCTCTGTCATTCCCTCAAAAGCCATTCTCCTCTTTGCAAGGACAGGATGTTGTTCTTACAGGGCATCCTTGCTGTTTGCTCAGCCTCCCTTCCTCGTGATGAAATCCCTCTATAGCGACTCTGGAGGTCCTCCTTCAGCTCTGTTTTTTGGACATACAATGTACTACCCAACTAATCCCTGCTCTTTTCTATGAGTGATTTATGGATACTTGAAGGACATTGAGACTCAGCACATTCTCTGTTTTCCAATCATTGGTGCAACCAGAGCGGTACTTTTCCTGCCAGTGGGAACCTGAAAAACCTGATGGGCTTTTCTGGCAGGACTCAATGTCAGTGAAAGGGGTGCCAAGCCGCCTGCGGAGCAAGAGGAAGTACAAATGTGCGTTTGCTTTGACTTCCACTGGGAATTACAGAAAAAATATTTTGACTTGATTTTACAGTTCAGTGTCTCATTAGCACAAAGAGAGTTCTCGGCCACTGATCAGAAATGCCTTTGCTTAATTTGTGTTCATTTCCGTTCAGTTATTAAGCCACGATTGATACTAGGACAAAAAAAACCAACCATCACATTGAAAATTGAGGGAAATATTTCTTTTTTTGCTCATAATTTTTTTCTTGTGGTACTGGTTCTTTTTAAAAGGAGAATGGTCTTATGTCGTCACAAAGTATTTATTCTGGGAGGGAGGAGGGGAGCCTGCAATGTTTGTTTTAGGTATCTAAATTTAAATTACTAACTTAAGCATATAATCTCCCTAGACTGTCTGTGAAAACTAATGGAGACAGAAGGACTATTCTAGTGAGCAGATCAAAGGCTCTTCCTTAAGTGAGCAATATTATATTACCATGCCGTGCAATATAAGAGGTGTTTAGGGTTATATTTTATTTTACCTTCCTTATGCTCCTGTTATCCAAGATGTTGTGAAGAGCACAGCAAGTTCTCTATACATCTGAGTTTATTACCCACCATCTTACTATATTTCATTACGCAAACACAAAAAATTACTGAAGAACAGGGGAGTGAAATGAGTGACTTTCTTTCCTCTGTATAAAAATGAACAGCCAACTCCAATGTTGAGCTTGAAGCTCAGCAATTTTATATCTGGAGGAATGGAGATCACTGGTTGGGACCCATCCTCTCTCTGTATTTGGAGATGGAATGTAAATTTGGACCCATGCAGGCCTTATCCAAATCTCCTGGAAGTTGGGAAGCCCATGATTTAGGAACTATTACACTAAATTTTTCCCATTTCTATTTTGTCCATCATTCCATTTGCAGCAGAAACCACCAACAGATGCTTTTGGTGAATGGTGCAATAGTCAGACTGCAGTGTTTGGTTACATTCTTAATCTTCCACAGACAAAAGCCAACTGAAGTCAGGTCTGACATACGGATGTTAGCTTCCCTTCTACATGTTATTTTAACATTAACTATTAAAAATATAGGCTATCTTGCTGTCCATATAGTAGGGAGAAACTACAGCTACGATATTTCACCTTTAGAAAAGCAGTGATATTATAAGAAAATAAAGGGAAAACTGTTTAGGTGAAATTACAGACAGCACACAGAGCAGTTACCAGGTGAAACCTGTCAAAATGGAAAGATTTCTTGAGCTGATTCCCTAAGATTATGGCCTGGGTTAGGGACTATTCAGTATTTTCATTAATAACTTTAATGAAGAGGCAGAGAGCCCCTTTGTTACAGTTTCATCTAAAAGCAAGAGACACTAGGGAAGAGAGGATTAGGGGGCAGGAGATCTCAGTAATTAAAGAAACGATCTGGAAATAAACAGGATGCTATTAAGTGAAGACAAGTACAAATCTGCACCTACATTGAAATAATCAGCTCCACAAGCACACAGCAAGAGAAAAAAGCCAGGTTGAAGCTGTTTTCCATCATCTTCCAGCGGTCCTGGATTATTGGGGAGGTACCACTGGACTGGAGGCTGGCTGATGTGGTGCCCATCTATATGAAGGGGCACAAGGAGGATCCAGAGAACTACAGGCCTGTCGGGTGACCTCAGTACCAGGGAAAGTCACGGAGCAGGTGATCTTGAGTGCTATCACGAAGCACATTCAAGAGAACCGGGTGATCAGGCCCAGTCAACATGGGTTCATGAAAAGGAGGTCTTGCCAACCAACCCGATAACCTTCTATGACCAAGTGACTAGACACTTGGAGGAGGGAAAGGCTGTGGATATATCTTCCCGGACTTCAGCAAAGCCTTTGACACAGTTTCTCATGGCATTCTGCTATGGAAACTGTCAGCCTCTGGCCTGGACAGGCGCACACTCTTCTGGGTGGAAAACTGGTAGGATGGCCGGGCCCAGAGAGTGGTGGTAAATAGAGTTAAATCCAGCTGGAGGCCGATTACAAGTGGGGTTCCCCAGGGCTCAGTGTTGGGTCCAGCCCTGTTCAATGTCTTCATCAATGACCTGGATGAGGGCATCGAGGGTACCCTTAGCAAGTTTGCAGATGACACAAAGCTGTGTGCAAGTGTCGATCTGCTGGAGGGTAGGGAGGCTCTGCAAAGGGACCTAAACAGGTTGGACCACTGGACTGAGTCTAATGGCATGAGGTTTAACGCTGCCAAAAGCCGGGTCCTGCACTTGGGGCACAACAACCCTATGCAGAGCTACAGACTAGGAGAAATCTGTCTGGAAAGCTGCCGGGAGGAGAGGGACCTGGGGGTGTTGGTTGACAGCCAACTGAACATGAGTCAGCAGTGTGCCCAGGTAGCCAAGAAGGCCAATGGCATCCTGGCCTGTATCAGAAATGGTGTGACCAGCAGGTCCAGGGAGGTTACTCTCCCTCTGTACTCAGCACTGGTGAGACTGCTCCTTGGATCCTGTGTTCAGATCTCGGCCCCTCACCACAAGAAGGATGTTGAGGCTCTGGAGCGAGTCCAGAGAAAAGCAACAAAGCTGGTGAAGTGGCTGGAGAACAAGTCTTATGAGGAGCCACTGAGAGAACTGGGGTTGTTTAGCCTGGAGAAGAGGAGGCTGAAGGGAGACCTTATTGCTCTCTACATCTACCTGAAAGGAGGTTGTGAACAGGAGGGTGTTGGCCTCTTCTCTCAAGTGACAGGGGATAGGACAAGAGGGAATGGCCTCAAGCTCCACCAGGGGAGGTTCAGGTTCAACATCATGAAAAACTTTTTCATGGAAAGGGTCATTGGGCAATGGAATGGTCTGCCCAGGGAGGTGGTTGAGTCACCTTCCCTGGAGGGGTTTAAGGTGCGGGTGGATGAAGTGCTGAGAGGGTTAGAGATTGGTGCTGGGTTAGAGATTGGTGGGAATGGTTGGACTCGATGATCCAGTGGGTCTCTTCCAACCTGGTGATTCTATGTTTCTATGATAATCTCTGTCATAGTGGAGCTTGAGGTGACAGAGCAATAACTCAGCTGTGGATGGAAGAAACATTGAGCTGGCTTGGGCAGACCCAACTCCATGCATTTTAGGTCCAGAGGAATAATCCCTTCATATGGGTCACTCAGACCAATTTCTAGCATTACACCTCAGCAAAGAGGTGTCTGCAGTCCCAAGGAGAGCAAGGCTGCAAAGAGACTACAGAACAGCGCCTAGGAGGAGACAGAGAAAACATTTGCATTTAGCCTGGGGAAGGCAACGCTGAAAGGAGACAGGATAACAATCTTTAGACTGGGTTAGTGTGCCAAAAAGAGGAAGGTGGTGAACTATTCTGTGTCCAGAAATTATCCTCTGCGGTTTAACCATGATTTTCTGTGGTTAGGAAAAAAAAAAAAAGAAGGAGAGAGAAATTGAGATGGTAGATAAGTTGACTTTACTGCTTTACTTATGAAGTGCCTTGGGGCATAAAGCACATGATCAACATAGTCAGTTACTGCAGCTTAATGAGTTATTGCCTGTTGACTGAACCATGCTAATTAACCATGTGTGTGCTCTTAGCCTGCCTCAATTGCATGATGAAATGAGCTTACTTAAATACTTATGTTTTTCTTTGCAGATGAGGCAGGTTGAAGGCGCATGTAAGATCAGTGATTACAGTTCAACTGATGGAAGCTGACTTCTAAGGGAAGGAAAATTTTCCTTAGTGTTCAATGGCAACACTGATGCTGTTGTATCTGGGCAAAGACAAAGGGAGGTGACAAGGGAGGAGTAGAAATCAGATCTAAATATACAAAGTATATATTCACAGGTTTATGTTAATGGGAAAGTGGTTCCATGTAAATGTATTGGAAACGTAGTAACACTGAGTTTTATAAAAGATCTTGTTGGGTTTTGTTTGGGAAGTCTTGCAATATGGTAATTTTAAAAACAGCAGTAAGAACCCCTGCAGAATACTGCACACATTTCTCTCACTACTCAGCACAAACTTGTTTTAAGTCTCTCCTGGTTTTTTTAGTGCTTCCAAGTAGATTATTCTTCTTGAGTCATATCTTTATGTTTCCTTCTCGTTGTTGCTCTTAACTGTCAGTAATGGCTCTTGTACCTCCTCCTTTTGATGAGCCACCTTCTTCCTTCTGCTGCGATATGAAGTAGATGTTGGTGTGGGGCCTTCCTGGTGATGGTGAGTATGGAGTATATGGCACTCCAATTTACTCCTGATGTCTTTCTTTCATTACTTTCTTTCTTTCCTCCATCTTTACTTTCTTCCCTCCCTCATTTCTGCTTTCCTTCCCTCATTACTCCCTCTTTTTTCCCCACTGTTATCACCAGTTTGTATTATGTTGCTATGGACAAACATTTGGATGTCACACCCCTAGGGATTTTTTGCATTTGCTTGTTGCAGCAGTATTTCTGTCTAGATACAGTAAGTTGTCCCTTTTAAAGCAACTTACTCCTTTGCTTATACCATGCCATTTAGGGAGGCAGCAGACTTGCCAATTTGTTAGCAGACAGACTTGAGAAGTGCTGTGTGGAATGGAAGCAGATGCTTCTACTTTGTTAATTTGTTGCTGTTTTACAGAATAATATAAATTACCTTGGATAGGACCCCAGGAAGTTATCATTACTTTCGGTACTCAAAGTGGGATCAAATGCATCACTACCCCTTCTGATTGAAATTATTCTACTCTATTCTGCTCTACTCTGCGTGGAAGGCGGTACTTTTATGTACCTATTCAGTGTTATGTGTCCTTGCTTTCCCAGGTCCATGCTCTAGACTGGGGATATTGTTATATAGTTGGAGCTGCAATTTAGTCTGGGTCTAGAGAGTCTGTCTACTGCAGCATGGAACAATTAACATTTGCATGAAGTTGATATCCAGATGTGGATCTGCAGTGGGAGAAAGTTTGTGGCTGATTCAAGCTGGTGTTTGTCTTGCTGGTGTTTGTCTCATCTCTAGTTTTACTGCAAAGAAATTGTATCTTAAAACAGTGCTCTCTCTGAGTCCTTCCAGTACTGCTAACCCCTTTCCAGTATTACCAAGGAAATATTGGACAATAAATGCTCCATGGAGATCTGAAGTGAAACTGTCATACAAGAAAAATGTGAGAATTGCCAAACAGACTGTATTTCCAGTTAACTGAGAACAACTGAGCACCTAAAATTGTGATACGAGTACAATTCTGTCACGTCCTTTAGCAGATACATTCTGTACAGCCAGACCCTAGCACAGACTGATAGATTAAAGAACAAACAAAGCATCTTCTCCTGCATGCAGAAGGAGCTGAACGCAGCTTGAAAGTGGGGGTAACACTGGAAAAATGATGGTTGAACTAGGACATCATCTTAAAACAGATGGAAGAAAGCCTATTTCTTGTGCAACAATTAGCAAACTTCTGTGACTTATTCCTGCAGAAGGTTGTGGGTACAGGTACTACCACCTAGTTCAAGAAGTGGTCAGATAAGTTAGATGAATTAATGAATAAAAGGTCTGTAAAGAGACATTAAAGGGAATAAATGGGTTGTACTCACTGAACTCCCTATCACCATCAACAGAGGTGAGCCACTGGTCTCACACTGGTAGAACAGGTCTGATATTCTCATGAGCTGCATCTCCTGCCCATCCTGTCTGCCCTGCCTGTGACTCCAGAGCCAAACCTATCTATTACAGAGGTTAAAAAGTTCTTTACTGTGACTTCCAATAATCACAAAACTAGAGATGGCTAATTGGGATCATGGGCACAAGGGATGCTAGATCTGGATCTAGGTTAAAGGTACTGGGATCTACTAGCATCATTGCCCAACAACAGTTGCAGACAAAGGTTGGAGATAGCAAAATGCAGCCTGGGAACATCTAAACGTTCTTCAAAGCTTGCTGAGGTTTGCATCTGGATTCCTCATTCGCTGCTCCAGGAAATTTTGGTGAGGAGGGCTGGACTATCAGACACAGGGCTTGTCTGTTTTTGCTTTCACTACATTTGTTGAGTATTGGAAAAGTGATGTATTTTCCAGAGCTCACAACATCAAATAATTCACAGCAATGTCACAAACAATGTTGTTGAACCAAACACCCTTGAAATCAATATCAATAATTCTGCTGCTCAAGCTGAAGGCAAATCTCCAGCAGCTGTCAGGGACTGTGGTTTTTTATACCCTCTCTAGCCGCAAGGAGGCAAGACCATCATAATTAGCTGCTAATTGAGCAGTCTGCATCTGAAAAGCACAATTTCAGAGAACAAAGAGCCAGAGAGGCCCATTTCCAGGGCCAATTAGAATTAATTCATAGCTATATATAGCAGAAGGGCTTCCATAGTCCTGGGACTCTTTCTCACCCTCTCCTGCAACACCGGGTTAAAGGTATGCCTAGCAAACACAGAAGGCTCAGCATGACTTGTGTGGATCTCCCGTAAATAGCACTGCTTGTTAAAAACTAGACAGATTTTAATTTTTTTTGGCAGCCCAGAGCTATGCATCCCTTCTGCTGCCATTGGTACCCACACCTACGTGCGACTCCTCATGCCTTCGCTGCCTCTGCAGAGGGATCGTGGCACCAGCCCACACATGAACTCTAGAGCCACAGCTCTCACCCAGGCTTTGCTACCTGCCCTTCCTTCTGTGAGAAACACTCCTTCACTGGCAAAATATTGAAAAGGACAAAGTCTTTGAAGCAAAGGCAGCAATATTTTTATTTTACAATTTGGCACAGAATTGGATGCCCAACTAAAAAAAAGGCATAACATAGAATCATACAACAACCAGGTTGGAAGAGACCCATCAGATCTTCTAGTCCAACCATTCCTACCAAACACTAAACCATGCCCCTCAGGAACTCATCTACCTGTGCCTTAAACACCTCCAGGGAAGGTGAATCAACCACCTCCCTGGGCAGCCTCTGCCAGCGCCAAATGACCCTTTCTGTGAAAAACTTCCTCCTAATGTCTAGCCTAAATTTCCCCTGGTGGAGCTTGAGGCCTTTCCCTCTTGTCCTGTCCCCTGTCACTTGGGAGAAGAGGCCAGCTCCCTCCTCTCCACAACCTCCTTTCAGGTAACTGTAGAGAGCAATGAGGTCTCCTCTCAGCCTCCTCATCTCTAGGATAAACACCCCCAGCTCTCTCAGCCGCTCCTCATAGGGCCTGTTCTCCAGCCCCTTCACCAGCTTCCTTGCTCTTCTCTGGGCTCGCTCCAGAGCCTCAACATCCTTCTTGTGCTGAGGGGCCCAGAACTGCAGTGGGTATGTATACTAGTTTTAGACAAAGAACCACATAACTCTTCAAAGAATGCTCGTTATTTTTTGGATTATCCAACCATGTCTGGAGACTTCCCTCAGGTTCTTTCTTGACCTAAGACAACTACATCTTGCTAGAAAACTAAGCATATCAATACATTCTTGCACCTCTAAGAGAGTGTTTATTCTTTCAGGTTATTTAGCGCTGTCTGGAGGTCGTCTGCATATTATCTCTTGATACAAGACAGATTTGTATGACAAGATAATTAAACATACAAACCAGCTGAAGCAAAACTTACCCATTAATTCTCACACTTCCTTCCTTTTGTGAACCTGTGTACTTACAAAGAGACAACCTCTGCCCTTCTTTACTACTGCAGGAACAGAGCTCTTAGAGAATGAAAAGGTCTGCAAAACCAGGGCCTACTATCTGTTGTGCATTCCCTAAGATGGCTGAGGCAGGACTAACTTCAGGCACCTCCATGAACTGCCAGAGTCCACTGTTCTTCCCCAAGCTGGTGCGCAGCAGCTTCTTTCTAGTTGAACTGAGTCTCCAGTAGCCCCTCAGGTGGGGAGGCCACCAGCTGCAACTTCCAGTACTCTTGTGGTCTCTTAAAAAGCCCTCAAGAGATGATTTAATTCTTTAGGATCTGAAGTTAATCAAACAAAACAACACTGTACTGTAAACAACTCAGTAACAGGTAAGCCTACAATATTCATATCTTATTTGAGAACATCACATCTCTCCTATTTGTGTTTCAGCAGCTGCTCACCAGTCCTGGCATCTCTCGTTGCCTGAGGACTGAGGCAGTGCAAGGCCACTTCAGTGGGGAAAATGAACCAGATCATTCCCTTATGGCAGAGATAATTTTAAAAATGCCTCCATTTTCAGCTGTCCAATATACGGTGGTTTTAAAGTGAGATTAATTTTTTTTTAGAAAGCACTGAATACCTTCCTTTGGAAGACGGCAATTACTTCAAGTTGCTTCAAGCTAGGGACCCAGAAAGGAGCAAGACAATAATTGATTTGGAAAAATGCAGGATAACACATTGTCAATAGCAATAACCTTGTTACACAGGAGGTGGCCTGCTGAATTCTACTTTGCTGGCCTCCTTCTGTAAGGATGTCTAACAAACCTTAGAAACTTCACAGTTTAATTGTGGGTGTCGGAAGCTGATGCTCCTAAAGCAGACAAGTGGCTTAATTTGCAGGATAAGAGTCTGCACTGCTCAATAGTTGTGAGGTGCATCATTATGGCTCCAAATATAGACACAGTTCTACAGCTTTAGTTATCCACAGCTGAGAATCTCGTGTGTGATACATCACAAGTATGTGATGGGGCACATGTGAACACCACTTGGCTGAAGTCAAAACCCTTTGAGCTCCTCGAGTATCTTTAGATTTCCTGTTGAAGGAAACTGATTTTCTGAAAAAAAGATTTTCCAAAGGATTTTCTGCCCACAGGTAACCATCTGAACTATAAAAATGCAAGAATGGTCTTCCAGTTCTTCTCTACATGACTTAGGCACGTCCTTCTTTCTGTGTGGTGTACCTTGTATGTTAAGATACAACTCCCATATGTTCAATTTGGTGAGGGATGGTACGTACTGCAGTCATAACCAAGGTCAACCTGCCTTACCTTGGCTTCACAGCCCATTGCAGAGAGGTCATCCAGCTGCCATAGCCTGTGTGTGAGTTAAGACTTCATCTGGAACCAAACACAATTGTAATCCCTCTGCATTATTATTGATGTAAAAGCAGCTTGACAGGCAAAGAGCTGATTTGCACAGGACTGTCAAACACAGTAAAGCTCCTCACTTATGAGGCAAAATAACACCCTCCTCCTCCCCTTCATACAGCTATTGCTCCTGCCTTGCCACTCCACACTGGTACTGGCAGTCTGCAATCCATCACTTCTGACCTGGCTTGTGCTACTAGAAACCACTGCTTTCTGGGAAGCTTCCATCAATTTCCTTTGCCAAACATCTGGATTCCCTATGCGATCTTAAGCAACTTTACACTGCTCCACTCCTGTAGGTGAACCTGGAGGACATGGCTTGACAGGATCCCAAGTTGTCCACTCTTGCCAAACACCAGAATTTCCTTCCCCTTTACACATCCAGCTTCTGCCATCCTACCTTCGGCTGCTGCTTGAAACACTGAGAAGCAGTCACAAAGGGACTCATAGTTTTCTGTTAGGTTCCAGCAGCTTGTGTTTGCCAAATTTGTATCTGCAGTGGCTCGAGTTTCTTGTATTAGGTAGGCAAAACTGGGTAAGATTGTATACTAGTGTAATTTTAAAGATTTTAAAGGTATTTTTTATTTATCATCTCACTAACATAGCCTGTAGAAGAGCAATCAGATGACTAGAGTTAACTTCTTATTGGGTGTTATTCTAGTCCTGACATAGGTCTCTTCCTATTGAAAGCATGAAGCATGGTATCAAATGAAAACTCTTTCTGTGGGTTATAAAAGTTTCTTTAACACCTTTTCTTCCTCCCTGCTTTGTGCACAAATGAACTGACTGATTGAGACTAGAAGTGGAACAAGAGATTCTGAAATATCGTTACGATGGAGTTGGGACTGCTCTGTACCTAAGCGATACCATATGTTGGCCTGTTTCTAGCAGCGTTTAGTGTGTGACTACATCAGCTCAGTAGGGATCTGACTGGAAAAACAGTCAGGATGGAAAAGAATAGTTGAAGAGAGCATCTCTAAGCAAGCACTGAAAGAGCCTCTACAGGGCAGTGCCAGAATCACTGTGTTTGTGACTTTTTTTCCAAACCAGCCAACCTGCCCAATTGGTAAAATGACCAAGAAAGTGACTGTTCCAGAATGCACTCAGGAGTTTTCTTTGTTCCTCTTTACTTGGTCTTTAAGCAACGATGATCATCAACCCTGGTGATGGCACCCAGCCAGAATACTAAATTCCATTTTGGCACGATGCTACATGGCAGAAAACCGCAACCTGCAGCAGGATATAAACTGAAAGCTGGCAAGTGGCTCCAAGCTTTTTATCTAAACCCCATAGGTTTTGTTAAGAAGTGTCCATAGATTTCAATGCTTTCATAGTCCTGCTTTCTGTAGGACAGTCAAACTCCCTACACCTAGTCTGAAAACCCAATGCGGCAATGAACAGAACTCCCAGCTTCAGATGCAGGCTTAACAATCCACTGTCCACATTTTAGTCTGTTTTGAAGGGGAATAAATCCCACGAAGTTCTTACAGTCATGCACATGTGGAGGATGGTTGATTCCTCATTTATATCTCATAATTACTGCAATTATCATATTTCTAACTTTAAACGGAACTTTTCTTTCACTGTTCCCTAAACAATTCTTTCTGTAGTCTTTATTTACTGTCATTATGAGGCTCAAAATGCCCCAGAATCTGAAAGATATTTGATCCAATCCTGCAGCTGCCATCCCCAAGCCCATGTAAATAAAACAAAAATTCCATGAATGGGGATTGCAAGCAGTTGTGGGAAGGATTAGGGATTAGTAAAATGATTCCACCATTGTATTCCTAATTGATAAAAGACAGACCCCTGTTATTTTGAATAATGCTGTTACCACACAAGCCTCAAGCAACTCAACAGAAGACCTTGTGGAATCAACAAGAACTGCTTCTGGATGCTGAAAATGTTCCTGTGAAGTAACTCCACGTCAAATGCTCAAAAATAAGGAGCAAAGTGAATGAGGTGGTATCTCTTCTTCCTCTTTTTAATGGAAAAATATTGTTTCCAGACTAATCCACCTCATTTTTCCTCTGAAAATTGCCCTTCCTCAGCTGCATCTCTTCTGTGCCCGAGTTCCTTCCATGCCAAGCCCCAGCCCTGCAGCATGCTTTGATGCTGCATTACTCCTGCTTGGTCAGTCACTCCTCCTCTCCAGAACCCAGAAGAGCTGAAGAAAATATAAAATCAGCTCAATATGATCCCCCTGTTGCAGCAGTTTTCCATCCAATGTTTGTTCCCCAGTTGAACTTGGCACCAGGCAGATTCATGTTTATAAAAGCGAAAGCAGCCAAGTAAATTGAGTGAGATTTCAAAAGACTCAAGATAGCTTTATAAGTTGTATTTAAAAATGTATACCAATATTTACTCTGAATATCAGCTCTTCTGTTGAATCACTGCATATTTAGAAGAAATTCAAAAGAAAACATGCGAAAGGGATCAGCATACTCCTACAGTATGTGAGCAACATCCTAATGCAGAGGTCATATTTTAGAGGACACAAAGAAGATGCCTGACAACTCAAAACAGTCATCTGTAAATTTAAAGTGGATTTAAACTTGAGATTTAAAAACAGCTCATCTCTGCAGGGTATCCGAGCAAATCTTAACACAGACCTCACTAACCTGGCCTTTCAGGATCTCTCAAGACAAAACAACTGCTGAGCCCCAAAGCTTCTCATGCGATTATGGTGGGATCAAGTGTGAAACACACCCTGAACAGGGTTGGTCCCTTAGAAGCTTTGACCAAATGCCACCATGCCAGCCTCTTGCAGGGAATACACAGGGTGAGAACCAGTCCATCCCTTTGAAGATGAAGTAATTTGGTTTAGAGCTGTAGCAGTATTTGTCTGATTGGTGGGCATTGGCCTTAGGCTGGGAAGAAGGAGAAACCACCTTCTCAAAGAAAATGGAGCAATGAAGGGTGAGAGCTAACAAAGAACTTAGGAGGTTGTACCACCCGTACGTGATGCTGTAGCAAGTGAGGCACTGTACTGAGTGAGCTCCCATGAAGCACATTTCATATCCAGCTCCACTATGTAAATATCTGTGTCCTCCCAGGGCTGCTCTAGACACCAAAGTTGTCTTCAATACCACTGTGTGGAGTGTGTCACAACAAGTTTAAGGGACCTTTTTGGGAAAGGTCCAGCAAAGTTTAATTCCATGCATGTCAGAGGAAAACCAGCTATCTTCAGACACAAATTACTCTCTTTTCTCTCTCTAAAAAGCAAGTGTGCAAGAAAACCATTCAAAGCAAAGGCTACGATTGTACCTGTGCTCTTCTAGCTTGGACCTCCTGTCCTTCCCCTCATGTCATTCAGGAAAAAAAAATAGAATTCTGCTTGTGGTTGTTTGGCAGCTGCTCACAAGACTGCAGGAGGAGAGAAGAGCGATGTGCTGGGGAAATTTGACCCCCAGTGGGACAAGGACCTGCAAGTAATAAAAAAAAGAACTACTGAATATGTACAGAGGAGCTAAAAGGTTGCCAATGGTCCCCTGAAACTCCAAGGAATGCAGCTATTATGCTTTGAGAGGAAAGCCTGAGTAATTGGGGGAAATTAAGAATGGGAAGCTATAGGCCTTGAAATCAGGAAACTTTTATCAAAAGTGGAATTTATACTTTCTAAAAGCATCACAGGAGAACAGCAAAAGCTACTTGACTTCAGACTTTCAAAACTGGACAAGACAGAGCCCTGGTGGATGAAACAGCATCAATAAAAGAAACAGTCAATAATCCTGCTCGGGGATGGGGTGAACTACTGGCCTCATGTCATGTGTCTATTTCATTCCCCTCTCCTGTGATACTAAAAAAGAGCCCGACCCAATCCAGGGATTAAACAAAGAATACACTTCAACAAAGGGAAACACATGGCCTTTCTACTCAGTCTCCAGCAGCATTCAGGACCAGAAGAGAAGCTGGTCTGAATAGTCAGGATAACATTCCTGGCTATGTAGCAAATGCTGTGTAGGTTGAGAGGAAAAATGCATGTGCTCTCATGTTAGGATATTTCCTCTGTATTCTCCTGTAAGCCAGGTGTCAAATGGAGGCTGTGATGGCCATTGAAGCCATTCCTGCTTAGCAGCATGTCTGAGACATTATTTCTTCCTGTGTCCATGCAAGAATGGGCTAATCCCAAGCACAGCTCAGCAATTAGGATATTAATAGTCTTATTACTTTGCGCCATCTAGTTCACTTTAAAATTCATGATACAGCTAGCTGAGGTTTGTTCACAACAGGAAAAGTACAGAGATGCAGGAAGACTGAGTTGAACAGAGCTTTGAAATGCATCAAGCAACCGTTTAATTAAAGAAGTGAGCTCTAATATTGTGTTCCAAATGATTACTTATTTATATACTCCTCAAATAGTGCTATTTTTAAACTAGATTTTGAAGAGAAGATGATTTGTGTTTTCACATGCAGATAGTCTTAAAGTCAAAAGGGCTGCCAGTACAGCGCTGCCCAAGAGGAGTAGCAAAAGAAAAATCTCCGTGTCAGTCCTTCTTGCTCTTCTGCTGCCTCACAACACCATGAGTGCTGGATATCGAAACAGGCACCTCAGCTTATGCAGGCTTGCCAGCTTCTCCCCACAGTTCTCCTGTGGCAGCTCATCGCCTGGTGCTAAGGCTTGATTTTTGGAGGTACCTGGAGGCAGGTGCTCATAAGCCTGAGGAAAGTCCGGAAGAAATGTGGTCATCTGGGGGGAAGGTTGTGCCTCCTGGTGAGAAAGAAGGGGGTTTGACTTTCTAAATAATGGACTTCCGTTGGGTGAGGTACAGGCAGGGATTTCTCTTTACAACACTGAAATTAACTGAAGGCAAGCCCTGAGTCCAAGTGATGAGCTTCATCCTTCACTCCTCTGATATTTACTCAATGCATCAGTGCAGAATGTGAAGTTAAGCAGGGCACCATTTTATGCTCATTCTTCCCTGGTTTGAATAATTATGCAAGTTGCAAAGAAATAAAACGTTGGCCTCAATAGATGTTTGAAAACTTTATTTTTTCGTAAGAGTGGAGCTGAGAAAGGCCTGTGTGGGAAGAATGAATGTTTGCTGCATACCCAAATAAATCTGAGCCCAGCTTGAGGCACTCCAAGCTTGGTGGCTTCTTCCAGTTTCTCCCTAACAAAGGGTTATGCCCAAGTACACTGAAGTCAAAGGGAGAGACTCTCATTGACATCAAAGGCCATTGAATCAGACCCAGCGAAGGACAGTCTCAGCCGGGGACCAGCAGAAATAATAACATGTGATGTACGTGACCAACAGCCACTAACCAACCACTTGGATTCCAGGCATTATACTGCAAACAGTGAACTTGCAAACAATTCATGAAAGTATGCCAAAAAAATTCAAAGAAAAAATATGTAAGGAAACTGCAATGTGTTTGTGGGTATTCTGTGAGCAGAAAAATATGTTATATTTGTGGAATAAATTAGTCCCTGAGAAGAGTTCTCTCAGCTTGGGGTTGTGCACAATCTAAGTTAATCGAACTAACGCTTTTTTCTGTTGCCGTAGGAAGTGGGTAGTAAGTACAGACATGGATGAAACAAGTTTGGTTTTGCACTTAAAACATGAGTCACCAGTTAAATCTCATTTCATTTGTTCTCATCATTTAGATGATCATTTTTATTGCTATCTAAACGCTTCAGTTTGTTCTCTCATGAATGCTGACAAGGCTTGGTCTGGTGTTTACCCATATCAAGCACTGCAAAGCTCATCCAGTCTCTTATCTCCTTCTGATTAGATTACCACAATGCCCTGCCATGAGGTTTGCCAGGCTGCTTCCTCTGGCAGGGCATGTCACCAATGTGACAGCATCACGCGCGAGAGGAAATTCAGTGCATTTTATTCCAACTGCATCATACCTTTTCCTGGCTATAAACAAAAAGGATCAACTGAAAATGGGATCAACTTAAAAAAAAAAGGAACTGCAGCTGTGATCCAGATCAATTATGAAATGGGGTAACACCCAGAGCTGGTGTGTTTCTAATACAGTGAACAATAGGTGTGTAGTGGAAGTATGGTAAAGGAAGGAGGGTCAGGCTCAAAACTTTGACTTGCATTTGGTCTTCTCTAGAAGTGTTAGGGCTGCTTGGGGACTGTTGTGTGCTTCATTTATGGGCTATTTGGCTCAGGAAATCAAAAGAACCCTTTTAACTCTTCCACGGCAGGATCTGCTCTTGGTGGCAGAGAGTGGAGTGGAGGTCGTGGAGTGCATGTGTACAACACAGGATGGTAGCTTCTGATGGTGATTGAAAAGAGTCTGCCAGGAGCTCTGTGTATACCTGTGGTTATCTCTACACAGGTAGGCAACACCTCCAATAAACCATGTAGAGTGAGAGGCAAGGGAACAAAAGGGGCTTGGAGTGCAAAAAAACAAGCTCTGGAGAGAACCACAGAGGTTTTTTAGATAAGGAATCAGACCCTTAGAGACAAGGAGCTTGGAGAAAGATAAAGACTCTAAGATAAACTTCTCAATTGCCTGTTCATGTTGTCAACCACTGCAGCTGCTCGCTTGCACATCTTAGGTATGAAAGTTAGAGCTGCGTTCATTAAAACACAGATTTTAGTTCAACTTCTAAGTTGGGATAATGACAGGAGCAGCTTCAGCTGTCCCACTGCTTGCCAAGCTGCTGAAAGCTCCATCTCTCCTTACCAGCAGGCAGTTATAAATATGGGTGATCATACGTGCTCTCAGACACCAGCCAGTTCTCAAGCCCAACAAGCAAGCACTGCTTTCTACTTGACCATCACCAAGTGCTCTACAAACCTTTGTAGGTGCACTACCACTAAGAATATTTTCTGTCAGGACAGTGAAACACACTGGATGACTTCCTCAAGGTCGCATGTGAAATCAGCACGGCATAAACTGCAGGTTGCTTAAATCCCCAAAGGTAATACATCTCCTTGCTTCCTCAGTGAGTCCCTGTCACTGAGAATCTCTGACCCTCTTTGCCTTTCAGCTCTTCAACTGACTGCTGCAGTTCTCTGCACGATTAAAATCCTGTTTGATATGGTTCTCTTGCAATTGGTGTTATTTATAACTTGTCTTACCTTCAATCAGACTGGGTATTTTTTAAGCATGTTCAGCTCATGATTTCGCTCCAAGTGCTGTGAGCATCTTCCATGCAGCAGGTGCTGCTCAAAATTAATTGTTTGCCTTGAAATTATACTCTCATCCAGTGATTTTCAGATGTATCAGTTGTTCCATTAGAGCTGTCACTTCCTACATCCTTTTGTTGAGTACCACACTTTATTCTACTTCTTTCACAGCCAGTGTTTCTTCACTCTTTGCTCTCCATGATAAAAACTATTTTCTGATTGCCAAGCTTTGCAGACCGATACCTCCCCCTTTTTGTCTGCTACATACAAAAGGCTACTGAGTGAAGCTTTGAGGCTTATTAAAGTTCATGGTATTGCTTGTTTTAATGTGGGGTTTTTTTTAAGTTACCATGTCCAATGTGCTTAGTGCTTAGTGTTGGCTGCCTGTGGTGATGGGTGTCTGCAAGCTCTGCCACGCTTCTGCTGATGGCAGGTGGGGAAATGCTTGGAGGGGCCACTGAAAGGAAATTGCTTGCCTGATGAGAGAGCTGGAGACCTTCACCTCTGTCAAACCCTGGAATGGCCTCTGCACTGCACTGTGACCCACTGAGGGCTTTTCTGCACAAGGCAAAATTGCTGCAGCAAACACTTGGCCTGAGACATTGATGTGGCAATGTTACAGGAGCAGATTTACTGATGGGAATTGAATAGGTCTTTGCTATTCTTTTTCATTAACACCATCCAGCACATGGGCAGTGTCACAAGATGACACATGAAGATCTGCAGCTGCCCCCTTTGCATTTGTATCCAACTTTGACATCGTGTTTGTGTACATCTCCAGAAGACACGCTGGTCACTTGGTCATGAATTCAATTTCTTCAGTCTAATCTGACTGAGGATTTCTGTGTAAACACAGATAGAATCACAGAATAGAATCATAGAATAGAATCATAGAATAGAATCATAGAATCACCAGGTTGGAAGAGACCCACCAGATCATCGAGTCCAACCATTCCTATCAAGCACTAAACCATGCCCCTCAGTGTCTTGTCCACCCCTGCCTTAAACACCTCTTTGAACACCTCCAGGGAAGGTGATTCAACCACCTCCCTGGGCAGCCTGTTCCAGTACATACATCTCAAAACAACCTTAAACACAAGAAAGGTTGGGATAGTCTGTCCTCCAAGGACTGTTCTGCAAATCATGGTCTCCTACTTTTCAACTAATGCATTGTATGTCGTCAGCTTCTCCCCTTCAGGATCCTAAATTTCCTGTGCAGCAGGAAATGCTTTCAGTCTTGCACTGATGATAAGATCTGCCTCATACATGGTCTTCCAGCTCTGGGGATCCATCCAAGTTATTTTTCAAACGGCACATCACAGTAGATTTGGTGGTCTCCCAGTCTTGGCTTTGCTCAGCTCTGGGGTTTGCATTACAGGCAAGCCAAAGGCAGAAGGTAAATGTGGGATGTTTTTACATAACTTGAAAGCAGACCTAATAAGATAAGGAATAACTTACACAAGAACTGCATAAACTAGCGTCTCTGTCCACTTTTTTGTTTAGGAGATATTTGGCTTCTTGGATCCTGAGCTTATGCATGTACCTAAAGTTGCCCAGGTGAAGTCTCCCTTGACTTCTGTGTTTGTCCGATAGCACACCAGGGTGCTGGCTCACTCTGAGTCCCTTCAGCTCCATTTAGAGAACAACAACAATGAAGCAACAACAATTTTTCCTCCATACCTTCATGGTGCAAAGGAAATGCTGTTTGCCACCTCTATTTGGAATCCATTAAGCTGACTTTTAATGACGAACAGACCTTTTATGGATGATAATTAACACTCACTTGGTTTTAGCATTTGGATCCTGAAAGCTCAAGGAACAGTCCCTTTCACAGAGTGCTTAGTTGGTGCATTAGACAGCATGGTGGGTGTTAGCCACGGGGGTGACCAGGACTTGTTTAGTTTTTTTAATTTCATTTTTTTGGGGATTTGGTTGGCTCTTGTTTATTTGTTTACTAGCTGGCTGCTCTTTCTGATCTACTCTTCACTTTCAAAAGCTTTGCTGTACTTCTCACGGTCATGACTCTGAGAGTCACTGTTAGATTTTCAGCTCCTACCCTTGGCTCAGGTGGCTTCCAGGGCTTTCCCTAAGGCTCTCTTTTGCCTTTTGCAAGGATAAAGCTGGACAGAAAACTTTGCATCCAATGCCTTCAAGGAGCCGAAGTGCAATTCCCTCATTGCAAATGAAGTTTTCTCATTTTAACTTTGCTGAAAAAGGGTCTGCTCCATTCATAGACACTGCCCATTGCCAAAGGTAAGTTTGTATGGTAATCGCATGTGCCTGTGTGAGTATAAATATTTCTTAAGAACATCCACTCGCGGTCGTTCCTCTTTTGTTTGGAGCACCCTGGTCAACCGGTTACCTGATTTCCTATGCGCATTTAATCTTTTAATAAACATTTACGTGTCTAGCAACTCTTGTCCCGTCCTCAGCATTATTTTCAGACCCTAACAACTGAGTGATGTTTTTAGCATTTCTTCCTGCCTTTGCTCCTCTTTACCTGGGGGAAAAGGGCTTGTTAGCTTTGCATGAGCTCAAACAAACAGGTCTCACTCACTGGGAGCAGTTTAGAAGCTATTTGCTGAGCAAAACTCTAGTCCTTTGCTTGAACACAGCTGCAGCTCATGCAGACATTCTCCCTCAAGTGTGCTAGCATCCTTGGCTTACCATGGGATCATGAAAAAAAGAGAATTAATTCAGTCTCAGTGTCAAAAAGCAAAAAATATTTATTACATGGCAAAGCCTCCTGTTGCTGATGTTTCGGGATGCAGGCAGCTCCTCCCCCACAGCCAGCCCTTCTTCTCAAGCTATCATCTGTGTAGGTGAGCTTGTAACTGAGAGGTCTGCGAACCTGCTCAGCAGCAGCAATTTAACATGGCTGTAATTATGCTAACTGGGAATGACTTCTGTTTTATAGCTCTGCAAATGGAGAACATGGTCTACAGTAGGTGTGGGAGCTTTTTTTTTGAAAGAAACCTCCCTCAGAAGAAACTGATTGGAATTCTGGGAAAGATTTTTGTAGGGTTTTTTATTATATCCAGAGGCTTTTGGAGTTTTTTTTTTTTTTGTCACTGCAGGCCACAAAGTTGCATTTTCCTCACATTACTGAAGCAAGTAAGAAATCCAAAGGCATCAACTACTGTGCAAACACTTTGCAGGGCACACATGCAAACAAGCTGTTCTGGTGGAAGCTCAGTGCAAAGAAATGAGAGGAAGAGAAAAGCTTAAATTAATTAGATGATACCAGCTCAAATCCAAAATCTGAGAAGGAAATCTCCTCCCCTTTTGTCAGGTTGTGGTGCTAGGAATCTCCTTAGTATGCCTAAGGAAACCATACTGTATAAAGTATATTCATTGTATATACAGCATGTATGTATATAAAGAATATACCACTGAATTTTGTGTGGATTTCTTCTTATAATTTTCCTGTTTCATAGTTTTATAGTGATTTAGTGGTGGGAAGCTGGGGTCAATGAGACAAAGGCTCAAACTTGCTCACATCAGAAGTCAGACACGAGGGATTTTCCATGCTCTTGGCTAGTTTAATTATCTCTCCTCTCTGTTGCAGAGCTCTTAATCTCAGAAACACGCAGAGTTTTCACTTGGATTTTTATACAGGAAACCACGTAGGCAAATTGTGAGTGCTCTGGAAGTTCTCAAAACCTATGCAAGCTGCTATGCTGGTGACTTTGGCGGTAAGAGGCACCATATGACAAAATAGTAGGCAGGGCACTAGGAAGCCTCAGCTGTAGTCGTAGGCTCTGCCACAAGCTTGCCCCGAGCCTTTGGATAAACCTCTTCACTTTTTAATTTAGCATTTTTCATCTGCTAAATCATAAAGCAGCATACTTGGTTTACTGGTGTGGTGGGAAAATTCATCAGTCCCTACTTGGAACAGTTAAAAAGCTATCAAAGATGGAAAAGCAAAAAATCACATAAAGCTAGCCACTCATTTGTATTATTATTGATTTCATTTTGCATTTATAGTGAAATTTATTCCAGAATGTCTTGGAATAGAAACAACAGATTTTTATGTGTTTGTGTCGCAGGAGATGATAGACTAGAGATCTGTGTTTAGCTGCACAATGCAGATTTATAGGTAGATTGCGCAATATTGCCTCTCCCTGTACCCTTGCCTGGCTCATGTTTTCAGTCTGTCAGTATTACAAGGAAATCACTGCCCTTATTGCCTTTGCATAGAGCCAGTTGCCTGCCATCATCTTGTCAGGCACTTATACTCTGTTCTCCAAATGTCATTTGTATTAAACCAATTTGTATTACACAATGATTGCCTGATGCAGAAGGTACTCAGATGGGCTGGTTTTCTTCAATTGTATTTAGCTGGTGTACTGACACGTATTAATCTCCCCGTAGTCTTAGCTTCATTGACATCCTTAGACCACTAAAGCTGCAACAGAACAGTGACTCCAAGAACACCCCCTGCTTATAGGAATTACATTGCTGTCCACTTTGTGGGATAGAGGATAAGTACATGTCACCTGGTCCTCAAGAGGTCCCAGACCATGCACTTAGATCTTCTCATCAGCCTCTGTCCAGATGCATTTTCATGTCTATATACTTCAGTTCTAGCCATGCTTGTTTCTCCTTCTCTGTTGAAGTTTTCTCCAGGAAACACGCAATTTGTTCAGCTTCTGGAGGTGCTGTTCTTTCACCATCTTCAAACAACAGATCCAACTCCAATTAGGAATTCTACCTATTAGAGTTAATTGCCATTTGCATCAATGGAATTACACCGGTGGAAAAAACAACTTGATGCCAGCCCATCAAATCCTATAAAGTTTCTAAAGTTTCTATTGCTGTAGTTCATCTTCCTCACCTATGTTTCTTTTTTTTTCTTTTTTTTTTTTTTTCCTGTCTTTTAGATCCATACAGTGCTCTGCTTGCTTGCTAGGTGCTACGGGAGAACTTGGAAATGGGCTAGCAGACAACACAAAATACATGTAAGCAGCTTCAAGCCAACTGAAGGGATTGAGAAGATGCATATAACATGGCCATTCCTCTCACTTAAGAGAGGAACAGGGATAGGTATTGGAACCTGGAGGCTAATATAAGGGGCAGAGGAGGCATTCATTCTCTCTTTCTCCTTTTCTCCCCAGATAAAACTACACCGGGCTATGATATAAGGTTGTATTCACAGAGGTATTTCTGCCAAGTAATCCTGCAAAACCTCTTTCAAAGCAAATGTAATGAATCACTGGTTCCTCATTGCTGTTGTTCAGGAGCTGAATACCCTCCTCTTCCTCTGCCTTCCCTCTCTGCAAGAGTAGTCAGTTAAAATACCTGCAGAAAGACACCACCCATCAAACTGGTTATAAGATGTTTGATGGCCAAAGGCTTCTGGATAAGATGTGCTCACATGCTACAGCACAGGTCAGCCAGCCCAGGGAGAAGGTTCTACCATTTCTTTCTCCTTTGAACTATTTTGAGAGCAACATTTTATGCTTCCCCTAGCTGGTCTCTACCAAGTCAGTAGCATGACAGACTTGGGGCAGTGGGTTCTCAGATCCCACAGGCGAGCACAAGTCCACCAGTGCTGGACTCCCAGCCCAATCCCACAGTACTTCACCTACTTCCAGAGCAGTCAGGTTAAATCTTTCTGTTTGCAAATCCACTTCCCAGAAGGCAGCTTGTGCTGCACAGCAGGGGTAGAGAATATTCTAAGAAGTCCAAGACAACACTTAAGCCAGAGATGTACCCTTTATTTTTTTCAGTGGCTTTGATTTTTTTTTTCTCTGTAGAGTTTTCCAGGCTTTGGCTCCCAACCTTACTAAAGTAATTATGCAACTTTGAAAAAACAATTCATTTTTAACCACTTCTCCAGCACTGCCAGCTTTTTGTGGCTTTACAGAAAATCTTGCGCTATTTGGTGTTTTGCCTAAAGTTACTTGCGATTAATCAAAGAAGCTCACTGAAAAATAAATCCTCAGCTCCACCCCTAAGTCCGAAGCTTTGGGCTGGCTGCAACACTCACATGATGCTCTATCTGCACCTCCCACCAACTCTGTCCCTGCAAGGTGTAGCCCACCAATGCGATCCAAGCCACAGATGCAGCCTGAGCAGTGGTGTTGCACAACAATTTTCATTGTAGTTGTCTGCAGAGCTCCCGTGAATTAACACAATGAGACATTTACAAACACAATGCAACATTTACTGGAGGGGGTCTGTGGGGTGTTAGTTGTCCCCCCTCCACGCACGTTAGCTCCAGCTGGCATGACACGTGCTCCCATATCACAAAACACAGTTTTGTGGTTGCACATCACCAGCCCCCCCCATTCAGATCAAGGCCATCTCTGCCCTTCCTCACTTGCTTAGGAGTGAAAAAATAAGTCCAGCAAAGCCTTTCAAACAGACATAATTTATTTTAATAAAATATTTCAAGGAAATGATTTTATTGCTCTGAAACTTTATCCATCCTTTAATAAATAAACTCAGTAACTACTTTTTCAGACTACATTTCCTAGCAGTTTTTATCTGCAGAAAGGATTAGCTTATCCATGGATGGAACACACTGCACACACCCTGTTCCCATGAAGATTCATACGATGAGGAGCTGTGTTTCTAGCTCAGCACTAGGACATTTTTCTGTAGCTAAATCAGATGACTGCAAAGACCATTAGAGCAGATTATCATTGGAATCGGCAGGAATGTATTGTACCCAAAAGGAAAATGTTCATTGATAGGGGAGGTGCAAGATCTGTGATCCTTGTCATTATGAAGATGATTCTCTCCAGAGGTCTGTGGTGTGTGAGCAGGTTCACAGTGATGGCATTCGACTGCAGCACTTTCATAGTCCATTGAAATCCAACTGTTCCTGCTCTCAAATCCACTAGGTTGCAGCCCTGACTGGCACATCCTCATGAATGATTATGTTTCTTACTGGGGACATGCACAGTGCTGATATCCAAAAGACTCCTTGAAATTAAAGTGCTGCTTTTTCTGGGCAGTTTATGTTGTGGCTCTGTTGAGCCCTAGCAAAGTCTTTCCCCTTGCAGTGCACACAGAGTGCACTGATTTTTGGTGTGAGATGCCACTGTCACCAGCACAGGTTGACAAAGTGCAGGTCAGTCTCTTCCTCCAAAAATCTCCAGTCAAAACCTGGTCCAAGGAGAAATCCCTTCACATAAATACCTAGTAAAAAAGAAAACCTTCTCCTCCCGCACCAATGTTTCTGCTCTATATGAAACTTGTTCAAGAGCTGCATGTTTCCCAGAATGAAACCAACCTCACTCACATGCTAAGAACTTGAAAGGCTCCACATAAGAAAATCACCTGGTGGTATTTAATTTCCTGAAGGGCATTGCAGAAATCAACAAGAATTGGCAACCAAGAAAGGTTCTGCTCAAGGGTTCGAACACTGTATCACTGACAGGCAAAACCAACAGAGTAAAAATGTGTAAGCTTTGCCGATGGTTCCTTGCCTTGCCAGGTGAAAACCATCCCCCTCCCATAAACACTCTGTTCCCATAAAACCATGTCCCCACTGGAGAGGTCAAAGCATCTTAAGACTGGAGGGTTATAAAATTCTGGTGACCTCGAGGGAACTTTTTGGTGGGGAATATGATCCCTGTTGATCCTGAAGAAACTGTAACTTTGATGATTTATCATGATCTGATGATTTATTAGGGAGTGAAAGAAACAACCTTCTGACTTTTGCCGCTTTGCGCTCAGAAAATGATCCTGCCATCTCCAGCTCCTGTCAGATCAGGACCTGGTTGTGCTGTACCCATTTGTAGCAAGACTCTGCTCCTTCCCTGTGGGCACGAAGGAAAAGTAGTTCCAGTTTTCCTGCTAAGGACCTAGAGGAAACAAAGAAAAAAAAAAAGCAATTTTAGCATGAGGCCATGAAAGACAACAGTTTCAAATCTGGGAAGCAAGCCTGAATCTCTTGCCTCTACACTCTTTCTCATTTTTTGGCAGTACCCTAATACACTTTTCCAGTCTTGGGGATCTGGGACTGCCTATCTCCAAGGCAGAGGACAGCCAGGCTGATGCAAAAGGAAGTTTTGGTGGCTGCCTCTTGGAAGAGATCATCAGGCTTTTTCAATATGACTTAACACAGCTGGCTGCAGCATGGAAACTGCCATAACTTTAGGACTGCAGTTTTGATAGGGGAAATGACCTAGACTAGCTTTTGTTAAATTTTTTAACCTAAAAACTGTGCACCAAAAACCTGCATTATTTCTAGTGCAGATTGTCTGGGCCTCGTTTGAGTTCACCCACATAGCCCACAGGGAAAAAGTATTATCTACGTACCCAGGCACAGACAAAGGGTAGTGCATCAAGTGATATTTGCCTACTGTCAGGTAGAGTTAAAAGGAGTCAGAAAACAGAGGGCAGAGGTCTTCTGCATTGCCTAATTCCAGAAGAAGAACAAGATGTATCCTGTTCCATATAAAACTACAACAGGCAGCTTCCAGGCAAGAATGGAGGCTGTTGTGCAAAAGCATGGTTGGAAGACAAATTGTTGAAGGGCTGGATGGAGCAGAAACCGGGATTTATTGGCAGGACACAGTCCCTGCATGTGTTTTATCTGCCAACAGTCTATTTATATAGAGAAAGGCTTAGCTGAGATAAACCTGGTGCTGGAAGCCTGCAAGATGAAGTGCTGCCCATCCACAAATGCCCCAGACAGACATAATCCTATGGAAACGGGGATGATACATTTTCTTATATGTGGTGGTGTGTGTGTTTCTGTGAAGAAATCACACGCAAACCACAAAGCAACACAATAAAGGAAGCCTGGGTGAATCGGCAGCACCCACTATTTCCAGCTCACTCAGCCCAAATGCAAAGGTGTGGGGCTAGGAAGAGGGATAGGGCACTGCCAAGTGGACCTTTGTGTGCTTGAGAGCACTGTGTGACAGGGTCATTTCAGATGAGGGAGAATTTTCAACAGGTATCACTGTGCTTTGGGGAAAGATGAGTAGATCATTTGTATGATTGTCAGGAAATCAGACTCACTTTTCCAGTATGGTTGCCAGCTTTAATGGAAAAATTGTGCTGCTGCTAATAAATGCTTCACGTTTGTGAATTGACATTTCTGGCTGCTCTAAACTTTCTCTTAAGGTTGGTCATCCAACCATCTTCAAGCTGTCTTGGTTGGGGGTCAGGGCACTCCTTAAATTTCTCTCCTGTCTGCCCAATGCCTGCACTTGCTGTGGATCTAAGCAGCAGCACATGGGTTCCCTGTGATGCCTGCTGCTCGATGTGGCAGGTCCCGGGGGAAGCACTGCTCCTGCTTCAAAGACGATTAAGGCACTGCCAGAGCATCGGCTTGCACTCTTGCTGATCCCGGCTTAGCGACCCAACCTCGCTCAGAGGGTCACTTTTCTGATGTATCAGCAGCCACTTGCCAAGACACAGTGTCACTTTGCTTCTACTGCAGATGACAGTCCTCAAAGCACAGAAACATATATGGGTTTATATGTATGTATACACAGATGAGTGTATAAGAAGTCAAACAAAGCATTACAAATGTTCAGTGAAGAAATAACAATCTGGCTTCTTTGATTAAACAGCTTGATTTATTGAGCTAAACAATAGGTTTATTACTCTGTGCTATGTAATTGTTACTGGAGAACATATCTGGCTTTGGACTAGAAATGCTCTCTTGTGATGACAAAGCATTAAAAAATTTGAGGGAGAAACTGCTGTCAAATCAAATATATACCTACAAAAAATCAGCCAGAAAGGTCAAATAAATTTTGAATGATATATACTTAGAAAGGTTGTACAAGAGTGTGGTTCTTTCATATTATTGTGGCCAACACATGACATTTATAGCATTTCTCCTGTCTGGCCACTGGAGGCTTCTCCATTTCTCTTGAGCCCCAGCAGCCACTGTGACACGATGCCAAAAGAACTGACACTTTTTTCCTAAGTTGTGGGGTTGCAGCCACTTGAGATGCAGGTCATGCTGGAGATAGTATCAAAAAACAACAAATTCAACTAAGTACATGGATAAATGCATGGAGAAGAAAACTGATCTCCAGATCAGTGAACCTGGTTGGAAGTGGAGCTCCTGTTCTTCATCTCTTACTGCTGAATGTAGAGCCAGGGATTTAGAAACTTTGTCTCATGGCTGTCAGGGCTTCGCACAATCACAAACAGGGGGAAAACCCCCAAACAAACTCACAACAAAGTTAAGGAGATTAGAGGGACTCAGCAGTAAGACCTCTCTTGGGTCTCTTTCAGTTTTTTAATGAGGCATAAAAAGGACCTTCAAAAGTAGGCCATTTTCTTGCTTGTTTTGCTACATTAGAAATTCAGATTACTCTTGTTTTCCCAGAGAGACTCAGCTGATGAAGGACTTCCAGATTTCCAGCAGCACAGGGCCATGTTGTAGAGAGGAGGGAGCTGGCCTCTTCTCCCAAGTGCCAGGGGACAGGACAAGAGGGAATGGCCTCAAGCTCCACCAGGGGAGATTTAGGCTAGACATTAGGAGGAAGTTTTTCACAGAAAGGGTCATTGGACATTGGAATAGGCTGCCCAGGGAGGTGGTTGATTCACCTTCCCTGGAGGTGTTTAAGGCACAGGTGGATGAGGTCTTGAGGGACTTGGTTTAGTGTTTGATAGGAATGGTTGGACTAGAAGATCCGATGGGTCCCTTCCAACCTGGTTGTTCTATGATTCTGTGATTCTATGATTTCTACCACTCAGCCTGTGACATCCTAAAAGTTTTCTGAAAGCTATGAGCACATACACTATAGAACAAGTCAAGTCTTCTGGAGGTTCTCTGATATGGCAGCCAGAACTTATCTTCTTTCCACACAAAGAACATAAGTAAAGTTCAAACTTGGTACAGACTTCACCTTTCCCTTTGAAAGACTTTATTCATAACACACTGTTACCTGGGAGAAACATGGGACCTCCTAGAGCTGTAGGGCTACAGATCTGCAAGCTATATATAAGGGAGCAGATTGGTTAATGGACGCTGGGAGAATAGTTTTTGTTGTATTTGAAAATACACACTCAGACGTCCAGATACCTCACACAGCAGACAACTATTCTGCAGAGGAAGAAAGTACCTGTTAAAACTGGTTTTCTCTTGCACGAACTGGGGTTTTCAAGCTGCCACACTCGTGTCTGTGTGCTACCAACAGCACAGTCACATCCAAGCATGCAAGAAAGCATGAGTCATATCCCTTTGCAATTAGGAAATGAGCTTTAAAAAGTAACTCTGTTGATATATCTTAATTTTCTCTCTGTATATATGGAAGTCACAGCCATGGAATTAAAATATGAATTTGTAAAAAAACCCAAATGTAATATATTCATGTAATCCTGTGTTTCCAGATGATGGTGCCTTATGGGATTCATCATGCTGTGATACTTGCACTCAATTTGTATGTCTTAGAGACTTGAAACTGGATACATGATTGTTTTACAAAAATGCAAACAAATCACAACTAGCCTCAGCTTTTCTTCAAAGCAACAAAGAACTTAATTAAGAAAAGATGTTAACACTAAAACTGCTGTAATTTCATCTTGTTCTGCTTGTTATACCAGACTCCATAACCTTCTAGGTAACTTAAACAAAATTAAAAAGCTTAAGAGGCACATTTTTCCCTCTTCCTGAAATCCTCCTTTTCTATGTAAAGGAAACTAACAAACAACAACAAAAATTTAGTTCCAGAATAAAACCTGGTTTCTTTGTTGCACAAGGTTTGTTCCTGTTTTGGGCTCTGCCTACCAGATCAGTAGATTCTGGTGGTGCAATAGAAGTAGCATCTGGTGGGGAAGGTGCTGTCACCCCAACTTCTCTGGTGTCAGGGTCTGCCTGTGACAACAGTGGCTGCCACCCCCCACCCTGAGGGTGCTGGGGACACCAGCTCCTGGAGGTTGTCCAACAAAGCTCTGGGGGACGATGCCTCAGAGCAGAGGGGCTGGGATATTTTCATGGGGACTCTTCATAGAATCATAGAATCATAGAACAACCAGGTTGGAAGAGACCCATCGGATTATTGAGTCCAACCATTCCTATCAAACACTAAACCATGTCCCTCAGGACCTCATCCACCTGTGCCTTAAACACCTCCAGGGCAGGTGAATCAACCACCTCCCTGGGCAGCCTATTCCAATGCCCAATGACCCTTTCTGTGAAAAACTTCCTCCTAATCTCTAGCCTAAATCTCCCCTGGTGGAGCTTGAGGCCATTCATGCTACCTTCCTGTAAAGGCAACAAACATAGGAAATGAAGTTTTTATCTCCATTTTCTTGTGCAGATACCATCAGTTCAAGAAAACTGATACATGCCTGTTTGTCATCTCTTTCTAGCAGATGGTTAATATCAAGCAAAAGTATGATTGTTTTTATTTCAGTGTATTCAGGCTTATCACTCGTTACCTTTGGAATTATAAATGTATATTTTAAATCATAGCAAAATTTGGATGGTGAAACACATTGAGATACTTTAATATACGCAAAATAAAGGAAAAGTAAACACTGAATCCTTTCTGAGGCCAGCAGAGCTGCTTGCACCCTGGTGCTGCATTCAACATAGTCAAACTGCTCCCCAGAAACCTGAGAACCCATATGAAAACAGAATGTGTGGGAACCACCAGGTGGAAACATGAGGATTGATCCTGCAAATCTCACAGGTGAGATTACTTAACTCGAGGCATAATAAAACCCCACAGGAACTGAAGATATCATGCAGGAGTCCCATAGGAAGCCCAGAGTGCGGGTCCATGGCACTTTGGTCCCCACTCCTTCAGCAGCCTAGAGGTGGGATGAGCCACTGAGTAAGACTGGCAGAAAACAACAGATCGTTATTTGCAAGGATGTTTGCTACTGCTAGGTGGGCATCAGTGCTGCTCCATGAAGGACATGGGAGCATGGGAATGAGGAGGGTAACAGGACAGCTCTGGCTCATATTGATGGAAGTTCATAGAATCATAGAACAACCAGGTTGGAAGAGACCCATCGGATCATCGAGTCCAACCGTTCCTATCAAACACTAAACCAAGTCCCTCAGGACCTCATCCACCCATGCCTTAAACACCTCCAGGGAAGGTGAATCAACCACCTCCCTGGGCAGCCTATTCCAATGTACCAACAGAGAGGAAAAAGCACACGGCCTAAGCTGTATCTCCACCTGATGTAATGGGTTGCCCTGGGCACTGCACTAAATACATTAAATAACGATGAATATACCTATTTTAAGGTTAAAATTACTTCCTAATGGAACTTCTTGATGGCAAGTTTTTCTTCATGTGATTTCGAACATCGTGTAGCTGAACAACTGTTTCTGGGTGGAACAGCTTCCCAAGTCAAAATAGCATCATCAAAAGATGGAATAAAATTTGTAACATCAAGGAAATAGTTTCTGTGGATAAAACCAGTGAAACCTGCTTCCATAAAGCTCCCTTAGAGTTAGGTCTTGACCTGGGAATTTGGTTTAAAACAGATGAGTTTTCTCCCTGGGAATCCTGTTACAGGTGGTGGGACAGGGAAAATATCCATAGTACAAAACTATCCCCTTTTTCTTGATGTTAAAAAAGGCTTCTGAAATCTATTCCTGGGATTGCTGAAGACTTCAGAAGAGTTGGGCTCAAGCTGCAGGTTCCCAGTCAAGTACTTTTTCCCCAACCCACTTTATGTTGTAGGTAGAATAACAAATGATGTTGCAGTCTTTTTGCAAGAAGTAGCAGCTTCATGACATGGTGTTATGAAGTTATTTTCTCACTCAATAATCCTGACAGCATGTTGAGGCCTCCATCTGGAGACATCCTTCCAGTATCACTTTACATTGCAGTGCTGGTGCAGTGGCTCCAAAGCAAGCCTGGTCATACAGCCTGCTGCCCCCTGCTCCGCTTGGGATGTGGTGCAGCCCTCTCACTTCTCTCTAGCCCCATGTAGGGCCAGGAGATGGTGATGGGTCCTTGGAGAAAGCAGGGTGGCAGCCTGGGTCTTCCTTACAGTAGACAGCACTGACTGATGAAGGTACAGCGAGGAGAGCCTTCCATGATCCTGATGATGAGGTAGGGTGGATGCAAGATCTTCCTGCCTGTGCTGTGATGTAAAGCAGGAGGGAAATGAGAGAATTATATCAGGGCTAAGGTAGGAGGTGTAAAGGTTGGAAAAGCAAGGTACCCACTTTGCAGCGGCACTGGGCACATCCAAGCTGGCTAGTCCATCTCTGCATGTAGGGGACCACAAGGTCCTCTAAGGGTCTTATTACAAAGTTTGGGAAAACCATCAAATGAAAGATCTTCTTCATCAGCTCCCTCAAACCATCTGCCCTTCCAATTTTTCCCTGGAGCAGGGCCAGCTGAAAGGGGTGATCCAATAACCTTTCCCTGGCCATCTTGGGGAGCACCAGCTGTATCCATCTGGATCTGCTGACCAAGGATCAAGCCTATTGGTTTTCTACAGTGCCTCTTCAGACACAAATTCTCCTGGAGACAGCGGCAACTTTACTGTGGAAAGCTGGAAACAAGGACAACAGAACGAGATTTTTTCATCAGCAATGAGACTTAAAAAAAAAAGTCAGTAGGAGAACTGTAGGGTTTTAAAAGCAGTAAGGTGAAACAATGAGTCAGGCAGGGTTGTTGATCACAGCTCTGCCTGCAAACTTGGAAATGCAAAGAAAATATTTTTTGTGCTATAGAAATGTCTAATTATCATGTGCCACCTCAAATGCCTCAAAAGAGAAAATCCTGCAAAGACCTTTGGAGCACCTTTAACACAGAGAGTAGGAAAATACTTGTCAGACTGAACCAAGATGCAGAATGTGATCATATAAATCCCATGTCCTGGAGCAAAGCCCAGGCTTTTCTGACTTTGTTGTTTTTCGACGCAGTTAAGCAATTCAGCAGAATCAGGTTTGCAGTCCTAGATCTGCTGGTTTTGGTAGTGACGGTACTTGAACTAGTCACTTATGCAAATAAACATTTAAAAACCTAGAGGAGATGGGCTAAGATGACTGCAAAAAAAGAGAATTACAATTAAATTCCAGCACTATATTTGGGGGGTACAAATTATTATTAATTCTTTAATTCCCATTTTTAGAGAGGATACAACCTCCTGAGCCTTAAGTTCCTGACACATCTCTTTGGAGCAAGGCGAGAGCAATAGCAGATAATGGTGAGGTCTCTGACAGTGCCAGTGGGCAGAGGCTTTTCTGTGTGTTTTGATCTTTCTGCTGTCTAAGAGTGGAATTTGTGAGCTAGGCAGCACACAGCCACACAAATGTAACTATGGGTAATGAAAACCGAATAGTACGATCACTGCATCACTGAAATGGTCCCAGCCAGCGTAGGTGGCTCCAGGCTTGTTATTTACCTTCCAGAAACCCTTGATGGTGTTCTTTGGAACGGGGTTGATGTGATTCCATCACCCATCCCACTGGCCGTGGCACTGAGGAGAGTCACGAAAGAGCCATAGGTGCAGCTGAAAACACCTTTGGTGGGCTAGACCTTTATTTTCCCCCCTTGGAATATCTTTTAAATTAAGCATCTCTGGTGAAAAGAAGAGGGCAAGCAAGCATTCAGAACAGTTTATTGAATAACGCAAGGTTTTAAAAGCCGTATTATTGTTCCAGGACACAATGGTCGTTACTGTTTTTGTTAGCAAGTACCCGTGTGATTTAAAGCTGCTGACAGCACCAGACGCTTACAATGAAATCATCTCTCCCTCCCCTCCGTGCAGTTCAGGCAGACACTCATTTGTATGTATGGGTTCAGCCTGTCTGCTGCGGCTGGCCAAAGCGACAGATACTAATAGCATATGTTAATTACAACCCAACAACTTCCTTTCATTTGGGTGTTTATTAACATTCTCACTTGGAGGCAGCTGGCGGGTGATGCTGAGGCTGCTGGGGGTCACATGCGATCTCCAATCTGGGGCTGCGATGTGCACCAGATCACACTTGTCAGTCAGCCAGTGCATCCAGCATCCCAGCCGAGATTTTTTTTCTCCCTCTGCCTATAAAGCTGCAGAGAAGTTGGAAAGCAGGTGGGAGCTCAGGAGCAAATTGGCAGCCACAGCTGCTGGTTTCTTGACCGCTCCAGGTGCGGCTCTGGTTAGAATCTGGGATTTCCTTGAGAACGCTGTTGTGTAACAGGCCCAGAGTGCTGGAAAATAGCTCAATAATTTGGAATTTAGGGGAATCATAAAGTATCTGCTCTAACTGGTGAATACAGCCAAACAGATTTTGTTGGGAATAAGAACTAGCATCCTGTGTAAAGTCAGGATCCATCTCCTGTCCAGTTTCTGAGCAGAGACAAATATTTCAGAGGCAATGCAAGAAACATTTAGAGGGACAATTAGGGAGTAATATTTCAGGTGACATACCCTTATCTTTCCCTTCACAACTGGCTTGTGACACTGGAAAATGAGATTAATTCTTTCTAAAAAATAAAAAATAATGGGTTCTCATTTCTGAAACCTTCATCCTAGTTGAGGACCATCTAGAATCATAGAATCAGAATCACCAGGTTGGAAGAGACCCATCGGATCATTGAGTCCAACCATTCCTATCAAACACTAAACCATGTCCCTCAGCACCTCGTCTACCTATGCCTTAAACACCTCCAGGGAAGGTGAATCAACCACCTCCCTGAGCAGCCTATTCCAATGTCCAATGACCCTTTCTGTGAAAAACTTCCTCTTAATCTCTAGCCTAAATCTCCCCTGGTGGAGCTTGAGGTCATTCCCTCTTGTCCTGTCCCCTGTCACTTGGGAGAAGAGCCCAGCTCCCTCCTCTCTACAACCTCCTTTCAGGTAGTTGAAGAGAGCAATGAGGTCTCCTCTCAGCCTCCTCTTCTCCAGGCTAAACAACCCCAGCTCTCTCAGCCATTCCTCATAAGGCCTGTTCTCCAGCCCCTTCACCAGCTTCGTGGCTCTTCTCTGGACTTGCTCCAGAACCTCAACATCCTTCTTGTGGTGAGGGGCCCAGAACTGGACACAGTATTCAAGGAGCGGTCTCGCCAGTGCTGAGTCCAGAGGGAGAAGAACCTCCCTGGACCTGCTGGTCACACCGTTTCTGATAAAAGCCAGGATGCCATTGGCCTTCTTGGCCACCTGGGCACACTGCTGGCTCACGTTCAGTCAGTTGTCAATCAACACCCCCAGGTCCCTTTCCTCCTGGCAGCTTTCTCTTTTCTATCTCAATGATTTCTTGCATCATGGTGGTCCGGGAGGGTCAGTAATTATGCATTAAATTTAAAAAAGAATCCTCATTTTCCTTTTCAAGCTTTTGTGTTTCAAGTTCATGGAACTTTATTCATAACGCTGTTCTGGCCAGGAGTCATGGCCAATGGAGCAGGCTCGCATCCAGTCAGGTTTTGCAGACATATACAGCAAATCCACCAAGCTCAAGGTATAAAACAAAGTCAGACACAGGGACATAAAGGAAAGCAGTGCAAGCTGACTATTCTCTGCCACCTTTTAAAAGACCTGTGTTAATCAAAAGGTATTTTCAGGAGTGGTTTGTAGGAGGCAGCTGTGTGTCTGATGGGAAACTTTGAGGGAGAATGAAAGAAAAATAGGAGCATCCCTTTGCTTTTGTATTCTGAGTGGGTTTGATGCATGTCAAACCCTCTGTGAGGTGTGCCTGAGTATTCACGGTATTCCTCCCAGCATGCATCAGACTGCATTTGGCATCTGGGGACTTCAGGTAGCATTGAGCTGCTCTGGTCTCTGCATAATTCCCTACAGCCTTCAGTCGTCTGGAAGTAAAGCATAATTAGCAATTTTTGTTACCTCACTATTTAACCCTTCTGTGGATTTTTTTGTGCTGTTGTTTCACAAATATCCAAACCAAAACTGTGTATCTACTTCTCTTTGTTGAGATGTGCAAAGAATTATAGTAGATTAGTAGGACACAACTGTCCTATAGAGCTGGCTGGTTTTGTTTATTCCTTCTGTATCCTGCTTACTTCCTTGAGATTAATTATTTTAGATGCTGGGCTGACCAATTTTGTTACATGACATCAAAATAAAACAAATCAAAACAAAGCAAAATTAAATAAAATAAAATTCAACATAAGAAGGATATGGAGCTATTGGAGCAGGTCCAGAGGAGGTTACAAAGATGATAAGAGGGCTGGAGCACCTTCCATATGAGGACAGGCTGATAGAGTCAGCCTGGAGAAGAGAAGGCTCCAAGGAGATCTTATAGTGACGTTCCAGTGCCCAGAAGGAGCCTACAAGAAAGCTGGAGAGGGACTATTCATAAAAGCTTGTGGTGATAGGACAAGGGGGAACAGATATAAGCTGGAGGAGGGCAGATTCAGACTAGACATTAGGAAGTTTTTCTTCACCATGAGAGTGATGAGGCACTGGCACAGGTTGCCAAGGGAGGTTGTGGCTGCCCCATCCCTGGAGGTGTTCAAGACCAAGTTGGATGGGGCCTTGGGTAGACTGGTCTAGTGGGATGTCCCTGCCCATCACAGGGGGTTGGAACTAGATGATACTTGAGGTTCCTTCCAACCCTAACTATTCTATGATTCTATGATTCTATGAAAATAAAATATAAAATAAAATAAAGTGTTTGATGCCTTGTAGGTCATAAAGTAAATATCCCTTGAGGAAGAGTTTTGATTTGTGTGCATAGTTCATTCTCAAATTCTAGCATCTCACTTTCGGCCCTGGAGGCTGTTTTTGAGGAATTCAGTGTTGCCCAGGGGAAGATCTATAGGGTAGAGTCAGGCCAGGGAATGCTTCTCCACGGGCTACAATGTCTTTCCCTAGAGGAGATGGAGAATGGTTTCTCTCCTTCTCCTGTGGGACACAGGGCAGGACCATAGCCCTGCCTAAGCAGAGCTGCCTGGGTATTGTTTCTTCTTTGTGCTGACCCAGGGCAGATCTGAGCGGGGTTACCCATGGCCTCTAAGGCTCTCAATGGGACTGGAAATGTCATATCTGGGATGAGTAAGCCAGAACGGCAGAATAAACAAGTTTTTTCTCAGTGTTTGCATCCAGCAAAATCCCCACACAATCACTTGTCACAGAATACCAAACACAGCCCTGAAAGCATGTCAGATGAGCAAGGGCGCTTGGTTTAGCAGCCTCTATTGAAAATGACTTTGTTTCTTGTTTAAAGACAAGACATTTAATTATCTGGTCATACATTGTTCTCACTCCCCATGCTACCAGGCTGATGGAACATTTTATTTATTTATTGAGATGCAGTAAAGCCAAAACCTTTGAATACTACAGCAACAAGGAGTTTGCATGCCTTGTAGCAGTTCTGTGGATCTGTCTCATAGAAAGAGGCTGGACACAAGAGAGAGGAAAACCTGTTTCTCTCTTACTGAGAAAAACACAGTCCTACGCTGCAACAAACATGCAGGTGTACATGGGGCTACGTTAACTAAAACTCATGAAAAAGGGCTAAATCCTCTGTCATTACCCCAGCACAAGGGTGATCACTCCGGTTGCATAAATCCATGGGCTGTCACACGGTGAAGGGATTGTTTCAGTGCTCTGTGACTTTGACTGCACTTTCATATTAATAGAAATTACAAAGAGTAGGAATGTCCTTGGATAGGTTCTGCTATGTCCTGTGGGGACGTGCCCTCTCCTATAGTGTTTCATAAGACAAACCATCCTATATGAGTCTCCAGTTGGTAAATCTCAGCTATCACACAGATATTCTTGATTGTCCCCTTGTCCCTATGTACATAACCACACACCACACTGATGAGTCTCTTTGCCCCCAAAGGTACATCCCTTGTGTGTATCCACTGAGAAACCATGGTGCAGGGTTTTTACAACCCTGGGCTCCCCACTTTCGCAGGTATACCTCCTACCCACTTCAATAAGTGTAAATTCGTTAGGAGAAACAGATAGAACCAGAAGTCTGGAAGAAGCAATACAAGAGGAACTGGTAAGGGTTTATGGTTGACTGTGGCAGAAGGAATGCATTGGGTGAAGCAAACATGGTCCATCTCTCCAGCAAAGCCTGGTGACACTTGTCATTCCTTTTCTCACCTCTGCATTGGTCAGCACCTTCCTTAGACCTAGGTAGAGCCAAATGCTGCAGTCAGCAGGAGATGCTGCTTCTGCAGAAGCCCTCTGGACAGCCACCTCTCTCTCCAGAAGCACTCCTTATCATGATCTTATGCTCCTAGGGATTGACATTTGAGACAGGATGTCAGATATTTTTTCCCAGCCTGAAAGTCCCAACCCTTCGGAGGCTCATTACTCTTTTCTTTTCTCCTTCTGCATGGTGTATAAGCAAGGACTGGAGACAGTATTCACCTGACTTGTCAGTAAAAACAACACCTCTAAGTCCTAAAGGAATTTGGGATATTTTTCTCTGGACTGCTAAGGCCCTCCAAAGCACAGTGATTGTACTCCAGTCTTGAAAATAAGAGCTGTGGAGCAGGAAGTCTTGACTCGGGAACAGGAAGTCCTGACTGAACTGATAACTGAAATGCTCCTTTAAAACAACTCAGTGAATACAGCAGGACATCAACCCACATGCATGGGTTCGTCTGCAAGGACATACTTTGCCTCCGCAGTCACCTACTAGCTCAACTGCAGTAAAAAGCAGAACCTGTACAAAACTCAGCAGCATTTTAAGAATGCTTCTCAGAAAAGTGAATTCACATTTGGGTAAAATTTGGTGATGGATAAAAATTGTCACTGAGCATGTAAAGCAAGAGTTCACTTACAATGTGGCCAAGGTAGCACCTGGCTACAGGTGTCCCAGTGGGCAGGGCAGGAGGAGGGCAAGAGAAGACATCAATTTGCCCAGGTTAATTGAAGCTAGAAAAACCAGTGAGGCATTTCAGAGATGAAGTCACAGTAGTCTTTTTATAGAAAGAGCAATAAAAAGATTTGAGGAGCAGAAGAGACTGAAAGGTGAAGAGACTCATGTGATGGTAAATATGAAGGACCTGACAGAGCGACTGGAGATAACGTCAAACATGTCAGCTGAAGGAACACAGAAAATTTCAGCTGAACATATTATTTCTTTTTCTTGAACACAAGTGCGAAGTGACACCAGACAAAAATGAAAGACAATGGGTATAAACATCCCAAAAGGAAATGCTGCTTTTTCAGAGCACCACACACCTCAGTTGCCCTAACTGCATAGGTGGTTTTTTCATTCTGCTTGCATACAGGGCCATGCCCAGAGGTGTGTGATTTCTTATTTCTTTCATGACACTAACATCAAATGTTTTGCTTCATGCACAAAAATTATTTTCATAAGGTAAGCAATAGAAGAGGTGATTCAGCCAGATTCCAGGCTTTTATGTGATTAATAGGCCTAGCAGGTACGTCAAGAGATAAAAATGGTCTATGAGACATCCCACTTCCAGGTGTGATCCAGTCAGTAAAAATAAATCTCATGAATGATGTACTCCAGATGTACCTGATTCTGGGATCCTTTCACTTTCTTCTAGTATTAGACACTTCTGCAAGCAAATGACTCAGCTGATTTAACTAGTGGGCTGGGACGTCCTTAGCAGTCAGTTGGAAATGCACATGCCACAGGAAGCCAAATAAATTCCCATTTTAAAAAAAAGCTTCTCTTTAGACAGTGAAAATACATGCAAACCTGACAGATGAGACTCCAGTGAAAGCACTGCCCCTGTGCATTCCCCTGCAGCTCTAGGAATTCCCACAGGGCAAAGGGTAAATCCCAGGGGGAATTTGTTACTACTGGGTGAAAACAAGAAGCCTGGTGGTCAGGGCTGCAATGTCTCATTTTGCATGTGCTGCTTAAATAGCATGCAGAAAAGTTAGTGATTGCAATGATGAGTACAAGCACAGGCCAAGTGGATCTTTTACTAAGAGCCCGGGATGAGTGGCTCTCTGAACCTGGTGCCACAGAATCTGAACTGCAAAGGGAAGATACTGTAGCGTGTTTGCAGGAGCACCCAGCAGCAAGGGACACAGGGCAGAGCACAGACTCACAGCTGCCTAAGTCCTTGCTATCCTGCAAGACCAGCTCTGGAACCATCCGTGAAGATTACGCAGGAGTGGGAAAACTGCCAAGCAGTTACGTCCCAAAGCAAGAGAAAGTGAAAGTGTCGCAGTTGAGGCATTCATTATTATGATGCTGTTTATATACCTCATTCAAATTTCCTTTCCCTCCCTTTAATAACTGCATTTCTTATTTCCTATCTGACTCTCGTTTGAGAATGCTTTGAGAATGATTGTCCATGAGATGGTTTAGACTGGTTTTCCCAGGCTGCTGCTTCTGAGCTCAAGCTAGAGTGTTTGTAGTGATGCCCTTACATTTGAACCCAGCCCTCACTACTGCCCATCAAGTCCTGGCAGAAGGGTTACATACACATGACTCTTATTCACTCCCTTGGGAAAGCTGGACAGGCATCCAAGGACAGGCTTTGTCTCCATGAGCAGACACAATATCTCATTATGGTCTGAAAGGATTGTTCTCAGGGATTCGGTGTTGGGATGACAAATCCATAAACTCCTTGGACATCTTTTTCTTTGTATACATGCATACATGACTCAGATTATACTAGTGTAGTTATCTGTGAAAATTCAGGGGGAAGAATATAACCCCAAACCACCTTCATAAGAAAATAAGCTGCAAAGCCAAACGATACTGCCTGCTTTTTTTTTTGCTTGGCTATCAGCAGCTTGCAAGTTCTCTCTTGTTGGGCCTTGGAAAACAACACATCCCAAGACTATGAGCACCAAGCTGTTCAAAGCAACACCAATGCTCTCCAGAAATAAAAGCAAGCTTGCAAAAGTTTGTTGGTATTCCTAATTGGTTGAGATGATCCATGAAGTCCTTCCCATACCCCACACTGTCCAGCCCTCACTGGCATTAAGCATATATCCCCTGAGTTGCTTGTAGCTCTTGCTAAAGGCCCCCAGATCTCATCCTGTGCACCAGCAATCCTTTGGCAAGTTTGATGTTGCAAGTCCTCTGCTAATGGGCTGAGCACTGGTGTTAATGTGGTTTACAGCGCAGACCACAGGGAGGACGGGCCACTTGTAATTTTCCTAATTAATTCAAGAACTAACCACACGATAGCATGTTCTAGAAGATAGCCCATTTAATGACCGAGCTAAGAAGTCAGCACAAATTTGTTACCTCTGTATTCACCTTCAGGTATTTCCCCCTGCCTTTTGTAACTCATTTGAACAAAAGATGGTAAAAAATCTTGTTCTACGAGCTGCTTGTGTTCTCCCCCACAGCAGCTCGTCCTGTACATTAGATCCTTCTGCTATTTTAAATCATCTGGCATTCCTTTTGGGCCCACCCATCCTCCATATGCTGAGCTTAAATTCTTGACCCCTACTGGGAGATGACTTTAGCTCTCTGCTTCACTGCCTCTCCCATCTTACTCAAAGCTTATCTAAACCCACAGTTGCTCGTATCTCCGATTTTTCTTTTTCTCTCATTCATAACACTCTAATTAGAGCCTTGAAGCATACAGAGATGTGATTTGCATGAAAGGCGCTATTCAAAATTAAACTGAATTGCAACTCGTGCAGCTTAGCAGCAACATTTAAAGGTGATAAGTTATTTAGAGCCCTCACTTCTTGTAATTATATTCTAAACCACTTGAAGTCCCCTTCAACTGTTCTTTTTTAAATAATCAGAGCTAGTTTCTCTAGTTTTTCTGGATGGGCAGTAACCTCATGGCTCTTTACTGTGGAAGAGTTTGCACATTCCTCTTCAGTGTGTATATATTTACTTGAATATATATCGCTGGTAACCCAGCCCACACAGTGGATGGATGTCTGTCTGTTTGTCTATCTATTTACCTATCTCATGTTAAAGCACACCAAAAGAAGGCTATTAGCACAAACAGCTGCATTTCCCGCCTTTTTACTTCTCCAAAACTGCTTACTAAAAAAAAGACAGGAAAAGTCAGTCATATCAGAATAGCAGGTAACTTCAAAGTGAAGTACTAACAGAAAAGATGAAGACATCTTCATAACAATTATTACAGCTAATGACTATTTTAAAATATTAACCATAACATTAAACATGGAAAGTTTGCATTTACTCCATTTACATAACAAAGTGGGTGTCGTATATTTGAAACCTCTCCTTGGAAGAAAAGCAACTCCTAACACCACTTGGCCGGAAGGGGACATAAGTTACAGAACACCTGATGCAAGGAATTTGTGCTGTGGCTACTTGTGGTGCCAATGCTTTCCATGTAACATTCCATTCATGGCCTGCTTACAAAATGGGATGTGTCCCAGGCACTGGAGAAAGGCCAGAAAGGGGCCATTTCTTGCTGGCCTATTCAAAATAACATTTGCAAAACAAATTCAGTGCAAATACCACAAATTGGTTCTCTCTGCCCCCAGCAATATTGATGAACCCTTGCTTAGAGTGTCCAAGAAGAACAAGTCATACCCTTGAGGGCATCCTGGCTGAGCTTTGTGAAAATCCTTCTGCCTGTAAGGATGCTCTCCTCATTCTAAAAGCCATGAAACCTCCTGGCATGCTGAACGCATGGCTAATCCTAAGGGAGGCTTTCTATGTTGTGCTGTTTCAGCAGCCGACCAGGCAACAGCAAATTGGTTGTGTGGACCCAAGCATTTCCCTGTCCCCCTGCTTTGGAACTGGCAAGGATGAAGAACAAACTTTTAATGAATGAACTTCAGTGCACTGAACATGCCCCTGGATGGATTGGTACAGCTCCACTGGTCTCATGGAGAAATGCTGCAGGCAAATGATGTATGGAGCAAAGTGCTCATGCATCAGAGCTGAATTTGTCCATGTAATTTCAGTCTAGAGCAGCACCAGGTTAAGCTATGCAGCATTTAATGCAAAATTGGATGCTGTTACCCCAAGAACCAATGACAAAAGCCAGGCCAAAACTGAACACAGTGGTTTGTGCCATGGTTAGGGGGTCAAAAAATAAGAAGGAGTCTTATTTTTTAAGTCTTATTTATAAGAAGGAGAGCTGAGATTGCTAAATCTGCCCACGGGACACAGGAGATGAGCAGAACAACTCCTGGTAGGGGAGGCTGCATCCTTGCTCATTGCTACACCCCAGCCTCAGCTTCAGCAGCAGCAGTAGTGGTCTCTCTGGTTTCCAGGATGCTGGCACAGGCAAAGTGAAGAGCAGGGTCACAGACCTTGAGCTAGTCCTTTGCCTCTTCCCTGCTTCAGAATAGCTCTCCTCTGTGTTTATGGGCACTCTGCCCATGCCTTGAGCTGGTCCTGTTTTGTGGGGCTGCACTTGTTTTGCATGAAAGGTATTTCCAAGAAGAGCAAGTGAGAGAACGTGACAGAGGAGAGGAATAAGTGACTTTGTAACTCCATAAGTGCTTGGAAACAGGGACAATTGCCAGTGAGTACTCCCAGAGCTGTGCCTCCCAGGTCCAACATGTTTCCCTCTCGTGCTGTTTGCTCTTCTCTCCAAGCCAACTGCAACCATTATACATCAGATATTGTGGAATTTTGGTATCAACTACTAAAACTATGCAATAGAAATGAGCTTCCTCTTCAATTACTTCAGAATTCTCAGAGGAGCAGATGTTGAGGCATGTGGGACATATCACAGTGTCACAGTATGGTTATAGTTGGAAGGGACCTCTGGAGGTCATCCAGTCCAAACTTCCCGCTCAGACAAGGCCAGTTGCCCAGGTCCATGTCCAGGCTGCACACCCAAACTCCAGTAACAGGAATAGCTCCTGAGGAGAGCTGGCTTCTCACTGGGAAGGGGAGAAGAATTCTCAGAAGATGCTCCGGTTGGATGGTGAAATATGCCTTCGTGGCATCTTTATAAAGAAGCAGAAATGGAAGGGAGATTGGCATTAAAGTGGAAATGGGTTTTGGCCAAAAGGAAATAGATGGGTCCCAGAGAAGTGGGGCTACATTAAGGTAGAACAGTAATTGTCCAACCTCCTGTCACTGCAGCTTCATCCATGCCCATAGAGCTGAGTTGAGGACTGTGCTTTCAAGGGAGAAAAAACTGCATAGGGAAGCCATTCCAGACATCATGGGAGACACTGCTGCAGTGTCCAGGAACCTGGTGGGTGGGAGACTTGGGTTCATACTTCTGCACTTCATCAGGCAAATCCCTCAGCCTGATGGTGCCTCAGTTCCCTATATAAATGAGAGGGATAGAATCATAGGATCATAGAATCACCAGGTTGGAAGAGACCCATCGGATCGTGAGTCCAACTATTCCTATCAAACACTAAACCATGCCCCTCAGCACCTCATCTACCTGTGCCTTAAACCCCTCCGGGGAAGGTGAATCAACCCCCTCCCTGGGCAGCCTCTGCCAGTGCCCAATGACCCTTTCTGTGAAAAAATTTTTCCTAATGTTCAGCTGTAAGAGTTACTCTCAGGTCTATGGCAGGTGTGCTTGGATGGGATAAACCTTAAATTCTGAAGTGCTGGGTGTCAGCCAGAAGTGGTGGATGATTAAGGCAAAACTGTAAGTAGGTGCTGCCAGGTCACCCTTAATGAAGACACTTCTAGTAGCCTCAAAAAAGAGGTAAACACCTCCCTGAAGTGTTTCACCAAACAAATCCTGATTATTTGGGCAGACAAAGTGATTGTTACCCTAACTTCTTAAAGGCACATAAGCATTTAAGCTGCCTTAAATCTTTAAGGCAGAACAATGTAAGCGTTAAAGCCAACTTAAAGCCTTATTAAGTCTTCTAGGTGCTTAAAGCATTTAAGCCATTTTTAAGTCTTTTTAGAATGGCTGCTGATTTCCATGGGAAGGATGCAATGTTGAAAGACACTTTTTTATGCAATGTCACTGAAAGTTTACGCTCTCAGACAAGCCAATGTCTCATATGTAACCTTATCAGGAAAGATTTGAAAAATGCCCAGATTTTCATTTTACTGCCATTTCAGGTTTGGTCCTGGGTTCACAGCAATGGTTACAAATGTGACAGGATTTCAAGAACACAATGACAGATCCATCAACTCATCCTAGTGGTTCATGTTATCCCAGATTGTAGCTTTACCACACTGGTCTGTGGTAGGTACTTCCGAGGATTGTAGAGGAAGTTGAAAATGAGTGAATTCCTTGCACATACCAGAACAATCATAGCTTACAACCAACCAAAAGCTTTTTGCTCTGACTTTCCAGCAGTGATCTTTGAATTGCAATCAACCCTGGAACATCTCATCTGAAAAGGCAACCTTTTTAGCATGCCATGAAAGCACAGCTTTCTAGTAGAAACTATTTTTGCAACGTTTACTGTATGATTTGCACTCAAGAGGAAGCTCTGTTTCTCCCCTGTGAAAAGGGATCCAATCCAGCAAACCCTGCACTATGCACACATTTGAAGAAACCACTGAACCCTTTTAATAAAGTCTACATCTGCAGTCAATGCTCTAGAGGGCTGGGACATCTGTTGACATGGTGCTTTTCCAGTAACTCCTGCTATAATTCTGACCTTTTCTGGTTCATAACTTCCTTTTGCTAGGTCACATCCCTCCCATGAGTTAAAACTCTGAATGGCTGATGCTCTGGGAAGCAGCCTGCCTCCTTCAGGCCCTTAGCTTGTGCTGATGTTGCAGGCACCCACTGAAGCTGTCCTCCAAAGACAACAGATAGAAAAGGGCCCCAACAAAGACAAGTCAGAGAGTCATCTTACTTAAGTGTAGACCACTGTGCTAGGACACAGGCAATCCTGCTGGAATCTTTTAAGGGCTGACACTACAGGACTACCAAGGAACTAGGGTACAATTCACCTTCGTGTATCCTAATAAATTCTATTACTATGTGGGTCACATGGCCAGATTCAGTCACCCTTGATAGTCAATGAGCAGGAATGGATGCTTTTAGGAAGTCATTCATAGAATCATAGAATCATAGAATCATAGAATCATAGAACAACCAGGTTGGAAGAGACCCATTGGATCATCAAGTCCAACCATTCCTATCAAACACTAAAGCATATCCCTCAGGGCCTCATCTACCCATGCCTTAAACACCTCCAGGGCAGGTGAATCAACCACCTCCCTGGACAGCCTATTCCAATGCCCAATGACCCTTTCTGTGAAAAACTTCCTCCTAATGTCTAGCCTAAATCTCCCCTGGTGGAGCTTGAGGCCATTCCCTCTTGTCCTGTCCCCTCACCTGTTACACATACCTCTCAGTTAAAAGGCAGCTGCAGCTTATAACAAGCTCATCACTCTCCTCTGTGAATCCAGATACCTAGTCAGATATAGGCATCCACCATGTACATTGGAGCAGACGACACTATGCATGTTACACCTAGGTATAAGCTAATTGCTTGGATTGGCCAGATTGGAAGCTACCATGTATGCTCCTGTGCACATACAAAAGTGAATGACCTCCTCGCCCACATCAGGAGCTTAGTTTTGAAGTCCTCATGAAGTACTTTTTTTTTAAGTCCTCATGAAATAGGTGGGCCAGGGCCTGTGGCTCTGCTGTCACTGGATGGGTGGTGACATTCCCCTCACCACAAGAAGTATGTTGAGGCTCTGGAGCGAGTCCAGAGAAGAGCAATGAAGCTGGTGAAGAGGCTGGAGAACAGGCCTTATGAGGAACGGCTGAGAGAGCTGGGGGTGTTTAGCCTGGAGAAGGCTGAGGGGAGATCTCATTGCTCTCCACAACTACCTGAAAAGAGGTTTTGGAGAGCAGGGAGCTGGCTTCCTCTCCCAAGTGACGGGGACAGGACTAGAGGGAATGGCTCAAGATCCACCAGGGGAGGATCAGGCTGAACATTAGGAAAAAAAAATTCACAGAAAGGGTCATTGGGCACTGGAACAGGCTGCCCAGGGAGGTGGTTGATTCAATTTTCCTGGAGGTGTTTAAGGGATGGGTGGACGAGGTGCTGAGGGGCATGTTTAGTAATTCATGGGAATGGTTGGACTTGATGATCAGATGGGTCTTTTCCAACCTGGTGATTCTGTGATTCTGTGATTCTGCTCTATAAAATGTCATTGCTATTGAATCACGGGATCAGCCTAGTTTTTCCTCCTTTCACTTAATCACAAACTGTTAATGTGTGCCATAAAAGGTTTATGCAAGCACACCCAGTGGTTTTGAATGTTTTCCACTTCCCTGCATTTGCATGTGAGAAGTCGTTAACTCCCATTTGCAGATTCTCAGCAGATTTGGGGTTTCTGACTGAATGCCTCCAAGTTGGAGTATGCAACCGGATGGCAGCGTTTGGAATCAATGACTGCACTCATGCCCACGATAAGCATGAGCACGTACAAGCCACAGGGATCTCCTAAAATGGAGACTGCTTTGCCTATAACAAAAAACTTGACTGAGTTTTGTTATAAACTTCCTCATTAGTCTGATATTTTTTGTGACATCCCATTGGCAGCAGATTTGAACAGAGCTTTTTTTTTTTTTTCCTGTCTCACACATGAGCAATAGGCACAGATTCCCATGTCAGCTGAAAACAGGCCTGCTCTCCACAACCAGAGCTGCGGATCTGAAGGACCTGAGCTTGCAAGATGCTGAACAACCCCCAGCTGATGAGAGGAGCCAGGTAGTTCTTTGCCTCAGTGTCTGCAATAATCTAGCCCAAAAAGGGAATGGAAAGATCAAGAGCTTATTTAAGAGCTCTGTGCCCAAACTTAGCTCTTGCAGAAGGAATCTGCAGGCTGAGCGAGTGCAGTCTGCTGCCCAGCTCTCTCTCTCCTCATAACCTACCAGGATGAGCTAAGAAGCATCCCAGCCTGAGCACAGACTGCATTGAACGAAATCAAAAGGGAATTGCCACACAGAGAATAGCATCTGTTGGATGGTGGAAACATATAATATGGTTAGGTACAACAGACCATCTCATGGACAGTGGGGCCAGTAATCCAACAGGAGCAGAAGGAGCAAAGGCAAAAAGGCTGGCTATGCTCCTGCAGCCCAGGGTGATGCTGATTTTTGCTGCCATAAGGTCCTTCTGTGCAGAGGTGTTTTCCAGCTGGCTGCTCCCAACCCCCACAGATGCATAGGGTTATTCCTCTCCAGGCTTCACATTTCCTATGCTCAGCTTCCTAATGTTCCTGTTGGACAACTTCTCCAGCCTCCCTAGTACCTTGTGCAGGATTTTCCTGCTCTGGAGCTTTTTGGCTGTTCCCCTTGACTTAGTACCACTTGTGACCTTAGTGATGTGGCTATCTGTCCTGTTGTCAAGTCAAACTCCTGAACCCAAAACATTACAAACCTCCTGAACTCAAAACCTGACAAACTCCTCCAGCTAGACTCTGAACCACTGTCCCCTCCTCCTTTGACTCTGGCAACCCAGCCAATTATCCACCCAACTTATATCCAAATCACTATAATTAGAGCAAGCCCTATCAAGCGTTAACTTTACAGATGAATCCACCGTGGTCAGGAATTCAAAATACAGCTGCCTTTCCTTTTGAATGTGGTTATCCCAGTATGAAAGAGAGTCATCCCTCTTCTCCCCCACTATCTAGACATGCAAAATGATTCAATCTGCTGAACTCATGAGAAACAGCAAATGTCATCAGACACATCACAGAAACTATCCATTTGGCTCTGTAACAATAACTCACTAGTGAGGAGGGATAAATTATATTTAATGTATTACAGATGAAAGGCTCTGAACTGATCCTTGAGATCACCTCATTTACTGCTTGGTGAGAGGAAAGACAATATTGCTGGTACACCAACACATCTCTGTTTATCTGAACGATCTGAGAGATTTGCAGTTGTTCCAGTGAGATTCATAAAGAATATACTGCAGGTTTAGCTATCACAGAGATGGAAACCATGCGCAATGCACTCTTGTTAAATTGCTGATCACCTGCAGAGACAATGACCTCGATTCCGCAGTACCCTCTTAATAGCTAAGGCAAGCAATCCTTTGCGACTGCACTCAAGAGTTCATTCTGTTTGCTAAGCCATTACGGTCATTATTCTAATTACCTATCGAGTCCTATTCTTGTGTGTAGTGCTGCACAAAAACAAAGGGAATATTGTTTTTGTCTCCCAAAGTTTGCACTCTTAATCAAAGAAGGAAAGCATTCAGGCACCTAACAAATTGCCTAAGTTAGGGAGGGGTAGAATTACCCCATGAATTAGCTAGGCAGCACTTGTGAGAAAAATGTCTGGATGAAAAAACGATATATTCCTATGGTTCTCTGGTCCCTATATCTTTGCAAAGTGGAGCGGGGGAAGGCTGAGTGTCTAATAGCCTGGTTCGCAGGCAGTAATTCCTCTGGAATATGGTGACTGATTTGCTTGAGATTTCCTCTGCTGCCAGCGGTATCAGAACTATCAGGCAATTTCTGGGAGGCTAATTTATTCTTTTCTACTATATGCTGATAAGGAACAAAGAGATGTTAAGTGTTCAAATCTCTCAAAAATCCAACATGATTTGGATGCAAATCTCAGGAATACTTTCTATCACATAATATAAGAATTTATACAATTCCCTTTTACTATTTCACTGACAGTGTCCAAAATAAATCTGAGGTCTGGCATAATGTACAGAGATGACTCTATAGAATTTTTTTTAAATTTAATCAATAATATTTCCTTATATGGAAATCTTGTCAGAATATAATTAGATATCCAAGCAAATGTATTACTGCGTGTTTCTTAATAAGACTATTGAAGAGCAAAGCTGTGAACTGAAAGCTGTGAACTGAAAACAAACTTAGAAGCTTCAAATGCCCAAAATATTCTACGATACCTTTGCAGAGAAAATTCCCACTGTTAGTGTGGCAGGACTAAGAAGTTGCTGTAACTCTCTTCTTTAACATAAGCAGATATTTGGGATTGCTTTTTTAGTCTTTTTCGGTCTGTGGCTGGGATCATGCCAGCCCTCACAGATAGATCAGGTTCACTAGACAGCAGTTTCTTGGCTTGGGCTCAAACAAGTTCGTGCTGAATTAGATGGCTTGTCCCTAGACACCGACCTATTTACTTTTGTCTGTATGCCTAACTTTTCCGTTCCTGTTTTTGTCACCTGTATAGCACTTCAGAGACACTACTTCTCTAGTGTTTACTGTGGCTACTCAGCAATGCTGAGTTTGGCTTTTTTCAGCGCTTCTGCTGCAGAGGGAGTGACCATTCACAACAGCCATTTGAGCGCCCATGGCTGTCTGTCCATGGCAGCACAGCCCGTATCCAGATCTGCTGGTATCAGCACAAAAGCTGAGATGGGTGCTAACCATGCAGAAAGATCTGTGTTTTTATTGCTATGTCCTTTCCCTTTTTTGTCTTCCACCATCTATTGCTTCTCCCCATTCATCTCAGCCTTAGGCACATAGTATTTCCTGTTGCTTTATCTAAGATGCTGGTTAGATGCACACAGGAATAAGCTCCTTCCTATGTGCAGGAGCCAGCTGGGTTAATTAGTTCTTGTGAAAATGAGCTGAATGGTTTTCAAGGTCACCTAATATCTGAGAATTGCTTTTGTGCTACATAAAGCTCAAACCTCCCAGCAGGTTCTTCTTTCCTCCCATTTTCTGCATTTTTCCTTTATTTGGCAAACCCAACTCCCTTGTTACCATGGATCATGGACAGTTGACTTCACTCATTCTTCAAGCTCAATGGAATGAAAGATTTGGGCCCAGAATCCCGAGGTATCAGTGAAATTCATGTAACAGGGGTGGTGAGCACATTGCCTGCTTTGCTGTTTGCTGCAGGTTAAACATTGGTGCTTGCTGTCAGCAAAATCAGCTCCTTATGGAAGCCCAGGCAAGAATTCAGGTTTGTAGCTTTCAAAAGTTACTTGTTATTTACTAGTAGAAGCTTTTTACAGTGTGCAGCTTCCTAAAACATTATTCCCCCCCCCCTTTTATAGTTTAAAGAAAGGAAATATCTTTATAAGAATAAATTAGTGAGAAAAGACTGAGCCTCAGGTGTAGTTTGATCTCAGCCTCAGACTTTGCGTAGGCTTATGGTGGAACGCTTCATGGAGTGTGCTGGCTTGGAGTGGCACAACTTGGAGGATGTTTAAAGGCATGCACTGAATGCTAAGAAAATCAGCAGTTTACTGATGATGGTTCTGCTAATATGTTTATGCAAAACTTGTCCTTTCATTCTCCCAAGGCACGAGCGAACGCATGCAAGCAACGTTAATGATTAGCTACAGAAACTATCAATGAGTGTGAGCTCTTATTTTACTAGCAGCGCTGCATGCGTAGGCAGGCATAGAGCTTAACCATCTTATTAGGGAAGGCCAAAGGGCTGGGATCCATGCAGGTGTTTAGGCACTTTTATTCCACATAAGCGCTGGCAGGCAGACTTTCTCCACCTAACACCAGGCACGTTACAGAGATGCTTACGCTTGGAGCTTAGTCACCCAAGTCAATGAGAAAACCCAGGCTCTTTTGGGGGTGATTCAGACATGAGCCACCCCTCAGAGCAACACATCCCTGGGTAAGGAGCCCACTTCAAACAAGCTCCTTGCTGAGCTGCCTTAGGTGCCCGAGGGCAGCAAGAGCAGGTCTGGTGCTTTGCAAGGCTGCAAAGAAAGATAAACCCTGTCCTGGAGAGTGTGGTCCATAAATGAGCCCAGAGAGAAATTTTGTCTCAGAGATTGAAGAGCACTTCTGCTAGCAGCAAAAGTATGAAAAAAACCCCTGAGCTTTATTCTCCAGGAGAAGAGGATAGAGACATTGGTGTAACCCAAACCCAGGAGCTGGACGGCTGTTGAACCTGCATTTCTGCTTTTCAGCCTATTTCCACTCAGTGTTTGGTGTCTTCCTGAGGATGCTGGAGTTTTTTATGCTGTGAAGAAGTTTCAAGTCGTGCCCATTTCTTAAAAGAATACTGACTCCTGTGCATTGCTTATTCAGTTTTTCTTTCTGTGAAACACCTAACATGGAGAGGAGAAAAAGAAAGCACAGAAGGAGTTAAGGGCAGGTAGTGCAAAGGAATACCTAGAAGGCTTAACCCTTCACAGAGTCTGTTTGTCCAGTGCCTACAGTTTAATCAACTTATTTCTAGAACTGTGCTAGTCTGTTTTAGAGCATACCAGTGCAAGCATTTATTTGCAGCTGCCTGCAGTGAGGTTACAAATCTACTAATGATATAATATTTTCTCTTGGAATTTATTCTATGAAGATGATTCATACTGGACAGCCAGAAACCATCAGTGTTGTGTCAGCTTTTACTCTCTGAAGTATTTCTCCATATGTGATAGTGGACTGTTCTCATTAATGGCTGAGCTGTAAAAATTTTGCTTTCCCTCTTATTTACGATACTGGAAAAGATCCAATGTAGCACAGTACATGTGTAAGTCATTACCCTCCCTCTAAGCTCTCCCCCAAGTATGGAATGTTACTGTATTTTAATATATTACAGAAATAAACGAATGTTATACATGTGGGGGATGAGTATAAATCAGACATGACTCAAAGGGCAAAGGGGCTAAACAGAGTTTGCTGGGTCTGAAAATCTCCGTAGTGCAACGGCTCTGGAGAAGTGGCCGTTGTGCTGCTGTGCAGTGCCTCCACCTCACCAGTTTGGCTGTGTCCAACCCTCCATATTGCCAGGTTTCCAGTCCACACATGTTTTGGGGACTGGTCTTTGAAGGGTTCATGATAGCTGATATGGTTTGAAATGTGCAGTTTGTGCAGCAGGCAACGATGCCTCCTATTGCTATATCCCACAGCTTGGCATGAAGCCTTTACTTTCCAACAGCCTCTGCTCACTGTGGCATCTCCTCAGCAGGCACCAGAGCTCCCATCCTCAAAGTCTTCTCAGGGTCATATCCAGACCCTGACTATCCCCGTCCTCACCTCAGCAGCTTCAGCCAGTCACTGCTGTGGTGTCCACATTTCAAGGTTAAATGTAGAGACATGGCTGGGAACAGGGATTTCCTTAGACCCTATAAATTTAAGTCTCCTTCCCATCTGGCCCTCCAGATCTTGCATTTCCCCTTGCATTACTGGCCCAGTTTGCAGAGGAGGACCAGGGTGATGCCCTTTCTTGAGGAGTTGTGGTTTAAATGACCTCATCTGTAGGAGTGAGCTGTCCCTTGGCTGTTGGCCCTCAGCATTAACAGTGCCACCACCAAAATGCAGAAGCCTTTTGGAGAGCTCTCATAGCCCCACTGGGGGTAGGACTGTGGTCTGCACACCAGCAGATGCCACCAATATTGGCAGGGAAAAGGAGCTGCTGAGAATTGACGGCACACACAGCTTCCATCGTTCTGCTTGAACTCTTTCACCTCTCACCGAAAGATGGTGGCTTCATCTGCCCTGTCTGTGGACAATGTTGAGCCTGTGCCTTGGGCTTGTGAGCCCAGCTGTAGGCATTCAATCCATCCCTAAACATTCTATGTAGGTAACATAGCTGCCTAACTTGGGACATCCAAGAGTTGAGTGAGTCCCCCAAGTGACAGGGGAGAGGACAAAAGGGAACGGCCTCAAGCTCCACCAGGGGAGATTTAGGCTAGACATTAGGAGGAGGATTTTCATGGAAAGGGTCATTGGGCATTGAAATAGGCTGCCCAGGGAGGTGGTTGATTCACCTGCCCTGGAGGTAAGGCATGGGTAGATGAGGTCCTGAGGGACATGGTTTAGTGTTTGATAGGAATGGTTGGACTCAATGATCCAATGGCTCCCTTCCAACCTGGTTGTTCTATGATTCTATGCTTCTATGATTTCATCTTCTACATAGAGGTGCCCAAATCCCGATTTGGATCAGGCCTTGAGTTTGTGTGCTGAACTCCCCAGTCAATGCATTTATGCTTTGATCAACTCTCTGTCACATGGGGAACAAGGAATAAAAATATTCCTCCTGCAAGAGCCTTTTCTTCCATCTGGATCAATGCATGTGACTTCATTTGACACCAGCGGGAGCTCTGTAACAGATCAAGAGCAGTAAATGCCTAATGAAAAGAATAATAAAGTTACCACACATGCATACTCCTTCTCATGCATCTTGTGGTTTTAGAGACCTTGCTCTTGATGAGCTGGTTGGTCATAATGCTTACCCTCAGTTAATTCATATGTTTTAATTATCTTTTCAAAGGTGCTATTGAAAATCAAAGGAAAAAGGAAAAGCGCAGAATACATAGATGGCAAGCTGAAATGAGATGCTCTCAAAGTTAAGTCTTTCCTCCTTTGAAGTACAAGTTTAAAAAAAAAAACCCACAGTAACTTTTATTAGAAGCACCATCACTTAAAATCTGCGAGCCTGAGATTACATTTCACCCATAAGCTGCAATGCAATACTTTATTGATCTCAAGTTAGTTTAATATTGTATTTTACTTCTACCTGTTAATGCTAAGAGGCACATCATTATAAACCACTGGATTAACTGCTAATGCAACACTTGTATTGTATTTCAAGTGGGAAGAAAAATCTATTGGTTGTGGGATTTATTTTTCATAGTTTTTTTTTTCCATGGATATTGCATCTTTGTGGGTACCTTTCATCTAATACAACATTAGCATTCATTATGGAGTTGACTGCTTCCTTAATGTTAACTTGAAGCTGGATAGTAAAGTAGGAAAGAGTAAGAGAATACAATAGAAATAGAAAAGTCTTGCGTATATGTGACAGTTACTTGTCTAGCAGCAGCGTTATGTCCCAAACCCCACATTTCTTTGAGATTTCATTATTATTTTGATGCATTGTGGTTCAATGGATACTTAAAATAATTATTGTTATTTTTTTCCTTTTGCTTGTACAGCAAAAATGTGCTGGCACTCTCACAGATTCAGCGGCATCGTTCACTTATAGTTCCAGAAGTCGAATTACTAGAAAATATTTTTTAGGATATTGTGCAGTGATCCAAAGAGCAAAAATAGAAGGAACATGAGTAAAGTTAAATTATTTTGTCCATTTATTTTGACATTAAAAAAAAATATAAAACATTGTCCTGTTACTATAAGTGGTCATTAGGAATAAATTGAGATTTTCTTCGTGGCATAATTGATAAATTCTTAGAAATAAGGGTGTTAAGAGAGTGTGATAGTGTTAACAAATTGTACTGGATTGATTTGCAAGAAATATCCTGTCTATGTCAGGTATCACCATATAGTCACATTACAGAAGGCTTCCTACACAATTAATAAATAACAATAGAATGTACAGGAGGAATCACAATAAAAGCATTTGTATTTAGTTTCAAAATGTACTAAAGAGCTAAAATGAAACACGTATTTCCCTTCCCTCAACCAATTCATCTCAATCATCAATGAGAAGAAGAAGAACATCTGTACACAACACAATAAAACGCAGAGATTGAGACGATTGACAGAACAGTATTGTAGTGCAATTTCTTTTTGCATTTAGACTGGTCCTTGGAGATGAATGAGTTGTTATTAACCAAATGTTCAAAACCATGACATGTAAATCTGCCTTCCTTGCTTGGCTTGAGAGATGAGTCTCAGAGAACATGAAGGGTTACTAGTAGGGAAGAGACATTTTAACATGAAACCTGCAGCAATGCGCTGTGGTGCTTAAACAAGACAATTTCCTTCATGACAGGGAAGGATTGCATGCAGGAATTCTTGAGATTTTATGAGCAGGCAACTGGTGTTCAGTTCATGCAATGAAACAGCACACCGGAAGGTGAGCATTTCAGCAGAGCCCTATTTCCCACCAGGAAGGTTGGAGAGAACTTGGCTTGTCCAGTGAAGCCTCAGCAAAATGAAAACATACGAAGATGTTTGACGTTTTCTCCACCAACTTTTGGGTGTTAGAGAGCATGGGGCAAAAAGCTGTAATGCCTTGTGGAATGTGAAAATGTTTGTTGCCTGGGACCCTGCCAGACACTGAGCGGCAGGGAGAAGTGCAGTTCTGGCAGCCTCTTCCTTAAGGGTCAGAAAACAGACATGCCTGGTAGCAGGGCACCACTTCTTGGCAGGCCAGCATGACTCAGACAACAGGAAAGATTATTGAAACCATATGATATTTCTTCCCTCATTTTAACTCCTCTGAGCTCCTGTTAATCTGGACTGGAGACTGGCTGATGTAGTTCCCATTTACAAGAAGGGTAGCAAGGAGGATCCGGGGAACTACAGGCCAGTCAGTCTGACCTCAGTGCCAGGGAAAGTCATGGAACAGGTGATCTTGAGTGCTATCATGAAGCACTTACAAGAGAACCGGGTGATCAGGCCCAGTCAACATGGGTTTACCAGAGGCAGGTCCTGCCAAACCAACCTGATCGCCTTCTATGACAAAGTCACTCGGCTGCTGGATATGGGAAAGGCTGTGGATGTGGTCTTTCTGGACTTCAGTAAAGCCTTTGACACAGTTTCTCACAGCATTCTGCTACGGAAACTGTCAGCCTCTGGCCTGGACAGACGCACACTCTCCTGGGTAGAAAACTGGCTGGATGGCCGGGCCCAGAGAGTGGTGGGAAATGGTGTTAAGTCCAGCAGGAGGCCAGTGACAAGTGGTGTTCCCCAGGGCTCAGTGCTAGGTCCAGTCCTGTTCAATGTCTTCATCAATGACTTGGATGAGGGCATTGAGGGTACCCTTAGCAAGTTTGCAGATGACACAAAGCTGTGTGCAAGTGTCGATCTACTGGAGGGTAGGGAGGCTTTGCAAAGGGACCTAAACAGGCTGGACCGCTGGGCAGTGTCCAACGGCATGAGGTTTAACACGGCCAAATACCGGGTCCTGCACTTGGGGCACAAGAACCCTATGCAGAGCTACAGACTGGGAGAAGCCTGGCTGGAAAACTGCCAGGAGGAGAGGGACCTGGGGGTGTTGGTCGACAGCCGACTCAACATGAGCCAGCAGTGTGCCCAGGTGGCCAAGAAGGCCAATGGCATCCTGGCTTGTATCAGAAACGGTGTGACCAGTAGGTCCAGGGAGGTGATTCTCCCTCTGGACTCAGCACTGGTGAGGCCGCTCCTTGAATACTGTGTCCAGTTCTGGGCCCCTTACCACAAGAAGGACGTTGAGGCTCTGGAGCAAGTCCAGAGAAGAGCAACGAGGCTGGTGAAGGGGCTGGAGAACAGACCCTATGAGGAGCGGCTGAGAGAGCTGGGGTTGTTTAGCCTGGAGAAGAGGAGGCTGAGAGGAGACCTCATTACTCTCTACAAGTACCTGAAAGGTGGTTGTGGAGAGGAGGGAGCTGGCCTCTTCTCTCAAGTGACAGGGGACAGGATGAGAAGGAATGGCCTCAAGCTCCGCCAGGGTAGGTTTAGGCTGGAGATTAGGAGGAGGTTTTTCACACAGAGGGTCATTGGGCATTGGAATGGGCTGCCCAGGGAGGTGGTTGAGTCACCTTCCCTGGAGGTGTTTAAGGCACGGGTGGATGAGGTATTGAGGGACTTGGTTTAGTGTTTGATAGGAATGGTTGGACTAGAAGATCCGATGGGTCCCTTCCAACCTGGTTGTTCTGTGATTCTGTGAAAAGCGGCTCCTTTCCAGCTTCCACAGCACTCCTCGTGTCAGGCTCTAAAGCATTTTCTTTCACAGAGGTCACGACTGAATCTCGGAGAGGTTAAGTTCCTTTCCCAGGACTGGAGGGCAGCAGCAATCAGGGCTATGGGGAGTGATGACGAAGATAGGTCATGGAGCAAAACAATTGCAAGTCAGGAAAGGAATCTGGGCCATGGGATGCTCAGACCCCTGCACAGCCGGACGTACACTCACCATGGTGGGAATAAGAAAGAGGACATTGTTTCTTCAAATGTCTTGGGCCTGAATGTTTATCAACACAGAGCATCTTCAGATTTTTTAAAAACATGGTCGAGCCCAGGGCTTTTCTGGAAATTGTGGGAATGCTTCGAAGGAGTTTATAAAAAGCAGTGAAGACTAATAAGCTTTTGATAGGCTTGAACTCTATATTTCAGCATACAGGACACACATCTGCAAATCAAAATAATTTGAAAAAAAAATCAGGGATCTCACCTTTATTTAGAAGATAAAATCATGTCACAAAAAAAAGCCCCCAAAATGCTCAGAAAACACCCATCAGAAAGACATCATTATCCAGACTCCTCTAGGGAGGTATGAAAAAAAAGATAAGATCAAAGGTAGCTACATCAACTGCCTTAAACCATGTTTATACATAACATTTTCAGTGCATTCCCTTTTAAAAGCAGATTAGGATTGGAAATGATTCAACAACTCCTTCAAATTGAGCAAAAGCCCTCTGAATGGAGATGCAGCTTTGGAAATACCAACACCAGGATGAGGAAAAGCACAGAAAGAGGATCAGATGTAGATGAAGGGCTGTAAGGGAAGCTGTTGTAACGCCCGTACAAGTTAAAAATGTTGGGAAATACCTCTGGGCATCCAGACATCTGGACACAGGGAGTTGCTTGTGTCACACAAGAACCTCAGTCGTGATCAAAGTGAAGGAGCAAAGAAAGACCAAGATGGAGATTTAGTTGAGTTTCTGGCCAACAGAAATGAAGAAAATCCCAGTGTCTGTTATTCCTTTTACATTACATTTTGGGTGCAAGAGAGAGATGCAGTATACATTTGACTTATCTTCTAGTATGTCTTTTCCTTTCATTTTTTTTCTATCATGTCATAAAAATGCTCTTATTTAATGAGTTTAGGTCATCCTGGGAAATTAGGGTCTTTACTTTCTGCATGAAGCCCAGAAGCATGGAAGGAAGCAAAGCGAACCAGTCAGCAGCTCCTTGGGGCTAGGATTCACTGGAGTTTTCTAACTTCTACAGCTGTCACAGAGGTTCATCAGTGGCCTGATTTCCCTATAAGATTCAAGTGTGTTAGATTATCCACAGAGAATATGTAAAGAACTTCCGTGCATCTCATGCACACAGTTTGGGTTTCTTTGTTAGGCAGGAGAGAGAAGGAGGCAACAGACGAAGATGTCTGTTTGTGTGGAACTGATGCTTCCCTGACCATTTCTGACCAGCGAAGTTCTCTTTGCATCTTTTCAGAAGGATGAAGGGAATGTATCCCAGTGCAGAACAGATACTAAGGACTAGAAAGTGTGTTTGTATCCAAAATATACTTGAAACATAACATCCCAGACATACTGTTCAAAGAAGATATTATAGGTCCTGCCTCAGCCCATCCCCTGAGCACACACTTTGCTTTGAGTCCCACTGAAATCAATGCCCCTTTGAAGTGTACTTTCCTACTTTTCCAAAAAGCACAAGGATACTGAAAGGTTAACCTAAGGTGACAGCACTATGAGCTATAAATTTTAAACTTTGATCTGTATTCTTTCCTTCAGCAGCTCTATAGATGGGTAAAACCCTTTTGATGCCTCCAACCGTGTTGCAGCACACCAGAATTTGGAAATTGCACCTCCTGATTCATTGCTTGAGTGAATTTCTCCTGTTACAACACAAGGAACAAAGGAGGTTTTGCAGATCTGGCCATTTCAGGGACTGATCTGGTAAAGACACTTTTGCTGCTGTCAGTGTCAGGGTAGAATTTAGCCACTGTGTGGCACAGCAGCAATGGGCAGGTGGGAAGACTCCTGGGTGAAGACAGGATTACTCGTTCTGCTGGAGCGTAGGCGTATAATGCCGAAAATCTTTAGGGGAGAGCAAACTGCAGCCTGGCTGCAGCACAGGGATGTCTCACTCTGTTGTGCCTTCAGCCTTATGGTCTGGCACCTTGCTTGAGCAAGTGCAAAGTAGGCTTCAGCACATACCACTGACATTGCCCTGTCTGCCCACTGAATTCCAGTAACATCAGGTCAAAATCACCCTGGGCGTTTCCTTTCATGTTACCCTGCGAAGTGCATCCTTTGCTTTCTGCTACCCTCAGCTCTCCTCCAGAGCTCTTTCTAGGTTTCTCATCCCCTTGAACATCTGCCTTTCAGCTGGTTTTTCCCTAGATGCATTATGTTTGATTTTGTGAGTGAATGTCACTTCAGTATTTTTCAGCTGGTATGTGCAGACTCTCTATTCCTGCTGGTGTTTGCAACAGTGTGGTCTATGAATCTTAATAAAACATAGTGCAGACTATCAAAGACAAGTGCTTGGTGTTTTTTTTTGGGAAGGACTGAACTAATGAATGGAGAAGGCAAATAGCCTTCTTGCAGCACTGGAGGTGGGTTCAGACTGTAGTGGCACAGAGAGCGTTTGAGCTTAGGTCTGATCTGTGAGAATAAAGTTTTCATCTATTTGAAAAGAAAACAACAGTGACTGTAACCCCCTCAGCCCCAACAGTTAATATAAATGTATGGCAGGAAAGATGAAAAGCTATAAGGATGGAAGAGGAAAACCCATCCCTCCTGAAAGTGTAATGGGAATTGCAGAGGCTGCTTTTGCTTTTCATTTGTGGGTTTGGAAAATGAATGCACTTTAGTTGACATTACAAAAGAAGACTTGTGCTGAGCGGGCAAGTTTGGTGGTGTGCAGAGGAGCTGAGAGAGGAGCAAGTGCTGCCTGAAGGAGGTAGACGCTCAACCTGGCACTTGGATTTGAACTTTAAACCAGACATGAGCCCTAGGCTCTCCCTGAGGCCACCAAGATTATTTTTAGCATGTGCTGGGCTTTGGAGGGATGCTTGGAGGTTGGCTGGGGCATATTTATAGGGGCAGGTTCAGAGTGCCCCACAGCTGTTTGTCCATACTTCAGGGTGTTGCCCACTGAGACAGCCTGGGTCTGGCATTCCCTGTGCTTGCAAGTTTGCAAACGACACTAAGCTGGGTGGAAGTGCTGATGTGCTGGAGGGTAGGGAGGTTCTGCAAAGGGATCTGAACAGGCTGGACCCATGGGCAGAGTCCAAGGGCATGAGGTTTTACAAGGCCAAATGCCAGGTCCTGCACTTGAGGCACAACAACCCTATGCAGAGCTACAGACTAGGCCAAGAAGGCCAATGGCATCCTGGCTTGTATCAGAAACGGTGTGACCAGCAGGTCCAGGGAGGTGATTCTCCCTCTGTACTCAGCACTGGTAAGACCACTCCTTGAATCCTGTGTTCAGATCTGGGCCCCTCACCACAAGAAGGATATTGAGGCTCTGAAGTGAGTCCAGAGAAGAGCAACGAAGCTGGTGAAGAGGTTGGAGAACAGGCCTTATGAGGAACGGCTGAGAGAGCTGAGGTTGTTTAGCCTGGAGAAGAGAAGGCTGAGAGGAGACCTCATTGCTCTCTATAACTACCTGAGAGGAGGTTGTGGAGAGGAGGGTGATGGCCTCTTCTCCCAAGTGAGAGGGAACAGGACGAGAGGGAATGGCCTCAAGCTCTGCCAGGGACATGGTTTAGTGTTTGAAAGGAATGGTTAGACTTGATGATCCGGTGGGCCTCTTCCAACCTGGTGATTCTATGATTCTATGGAAATCATCTTTTCCTCTTAGAGAGGACTTTTTCCCAACTCCATTTCAGTGCTCACCTGCATGTCATCTTAGCCATTACAAATGGTGGGTAAAGGGTGGTTTTTAAAAAGACACTGGTATATCTCTTTAAAAAATACTCCTTCTTCCCTTCTCACCTTTCCCATCTCTTTCTTTGCTAGCTTCAGGGTGAATGGTCAAGGGCAAACCCGATTTCACAGGCTTGATATTATGTATGGTAGGCTGGAGAGCAACAGCTTTCCGAAGCAAGTATAAATATGGAAAGTCTTGTGGGAAAAGAAAGGAGAGTGCATATACAGCACAAAGGATAGATAGGATGAACAAAAAAAAACCCACTAGAGGTGATTTTATTACAGTTGGCGAGTACTTGATTAGTTTAGGACAAAAAGATATTGTAAAATTATTTAGCTAGCATGTTCTAACTGCTACCTCTTAACATTCAAATTAAGGAATATTTTTTATTCTAATGCATTATCATATATTTAAAGATACAGCTCAGACTGAAGTGAAGGCTAATGAGGAGCTAACTTTGCTCTGGCTGGCTAATCTGTGCTAAAATAGTTTTCCTTGTCTGGATTAAGGGCACAGGTCCACAACTGCAAGCAGTTGTAGTAGCTGATCAAGTTGCCCTTCATCAGCTGATCTGCAGCATTGGTTGAGTGCCTACTCCTAGCTCCTCAAGACATGGGACTCATATGACTTTCCAAAAGGGACCCTCATGGAAAATCCAAGACACAGTTTATGTTAAGATATATAAGACAAGTAGTTGCAGTGGTCCTTGTAGGGACTTTTCAGCAGAGGTCTGTCTAATTCTTGTGCCACAAGTACACCTCTTGATGCCATGACGTCTGGGATCTGGATCACTCATGGCTCCTTTGATCCTTTAAGAGTCACAGCATCTACGTGAGGCACTGCTGATATGCAGTCTGAATAAAGCCCCTTTCTCTATCTAATCTGACTGGGATGATGTAATTAATGATACGAGCCAGCATCTTCATGAGATAGGAATCTAGGAACTGCTTATGTGGCTAAGCCTTATACCAGATACTGCCCGGTAACGTTGACTGGATGGGGGAATTAACCAGAGGAAAAGTCAAGGTTCTTTGATGAAGGGATTGCATCAATTGTCATAAGATATGTTTGCAGTAAAGATCTGTGGTTCCTGCTACTGGGTCAGTATCAGTTGTGGCAAAGAACACTATCTTGCCATCTGTTCTTGGCAGGAATTGTACAATCCCTTCTTTCAAGTTGCAGATATTATTACACTTACTCAGCCTTTGTCAGCTCAGGATTTGACCATTATAATGCTCCCTGCAGGATGCTGCTCGCTGTGACCATCTGGAAAAAGAAGCTAGATCATACACAGCTGCTTGCTTATTCAGTAGCATTTCATACCACAAATGTCTCACACATCTGCCTTATCGTCTGTTCCAGCTATTCATTTGTGGGTGTGGTAGGAGGTGTTGCTTTCAATCTCTACAATGCCATGCATGCACACACAGAACTATGCTGAAGGAATATTAAACTGCAAACTGGGATACATCTGGGAAACATTTGTATGAATGTGGACTGTGAAACTTATAGTTGCGAGCTTCTGCAAGAACCCTCTGGACTTCGTCAACTGTATGATAAAGGAGTATTCACACCTCCCATCTTAGGCTGTGCGGGCACAATCTTTGCCCACGAGCTAGATTTCAAACTTCTTATTCTGAATTGCCCTCAAGCCAGATTGCTGTGACATCCTCCAGTCACACTGTTCCCCCAACAGTCACAAGCCCTTGTCTCTTTCCTTGCCCAGAAAGGATGGTGCCCACATCTCTTCAGTGTTTTGTTTTTCATCATTATTCAATGCACAGCCCAACACCCCATTGACCACATGGTATCCAAGCCGGTCTCAGAAGCAGATTTGTTCCTTTCCTCGTGGTCCTTTTTGTACTACTATGGGGTTATTAATGAATTTACTCTCATGGTTTCATTTGTGGGGAAGACGGTGGTTTTATTTTTGTCTTGTCTGAACATGGCTGCTAAATTCTCCCAGAGTCTCACCTGCTTTAAGCAGGCTTCACCCTTTCACAAGCCCTCACACACCAAAGACACTGCAGAGCTATCATCCCTGCAGGTTGGACCTGGCTCAGGGCCACAGGTATTTCCTCATTGTCACATCACCTTTAAAGATGCCTTCCAACCCAGAATCACAGAACAACCAGGTTGGAAGGGACCCATCAGATCTTCTAGTCCAACCATTCCTATCAAACACTAAACCAAGTCCCTCAATACCTCATCCACCCGTGCCTTAAACACCTTCAGGGAAGGTGACTCAACCACCTCCCTGGGCAGCCCATTCCAATGCCCAATGACCCTCTGCGTGAAAAACCTCCTCCTAATCTCCAGTCTAAACCTACCCTGGCGGAGCTTGAGGCCATTCCCTCTCGTCCTGTCCCCTGGCACTTGGGAGAAGAGGCCAGCTCCCTCCTCTCCACAACCACCTTTCAGGTACTTGTAGAGAGTAATGAGGTCTCCTCTCAGCCTCCTCTTCTCCAGGCTAAACAACCCCAGCTCTCTCAGCCGCTCCTCATAGGGTCTGTTCTCCAGCCCCTTCACCAGCCTCGTTGCTCTTCTCTGGACTCTCTCCAGAGCCTCAACATCCTTCTTGTGGTAAGGGGCCCAGAACTGGACACAGTATTCAAGGAGCGGCCTCACCAGTGCTGAATACAGAGGGAGAATCACCTCCCTGGACCTGCTGGTCACACCGTTTCTGATACAAACCAGGATGCCATTGGCCTTCTTGACCACCTGGACACACTGCTGGCTCATGTTCAGTCGGCTGTCGACCAACACCCCCAGGTCCCTCTCCTCTTGGCAGTTTTCCAGCCAGGCTTCTCCCAGTCTGTAGCTCTGCATAGGGTTGTTGTGCCCCAAGTGCAGGACCCGGCATTTGGCCTTGTTAAACCTCATGCCGTTGGACATTGCCCAGTGGTCCAGCCTGTCCAGGTCCCCCTGCAAAGCCTCCCTACCCTCCAGCAGATCGACACTTGCACACAGCTTTGTGTCATCTGCAAACTTGCTAAGGGTACCCTCAATGCCCTCATCCAGGTCATTGATGAAGACATTGAACAGGACTGGACCTAGCACTGAGCCCTGGGGGACACCACTTGTCACTGGCCTCCAGCTGGACTTAACACCATTTCCCACCACTCTCTGGGCCCGGCCATCCAGCCAGTTTTCTACCCAGGAGAGTGTGCGTCTGTCCAGGCCAGAGGCTGACAGTTTCCATAGCAGAATGCTGTGAGAAACTGTGTCAAAGGCTTTACTGAAGTCCAGAAAGACCACATCCACAGCCTTTCCTTCATCCAGCAGCCGAGTTACTTTGTCATAGAAGGCGATCAGGTTGGTTTGGCAGGACCTGCCTCTGGTAAACCCATGTTGACTGGGCCTGATCACCCGGTTCTCTTGTAAGTGCTTCATGCTAGCACTCAAGATCACCTGTTCCATGACTTTCCCTGGCACTGAGGTCAGACTGACTGGCCTGTAGTTCCCCGGATCCTCCCTGCTACCCTTCTTGTAAATGGGAACTACATCAGCCAGTCTCCAGTCCAGAGGCACCTCCCCAGTCTTCCAGGACTGCTGGAAGATGATGGAAAGGGGTTTGGCCAATACATCCACCAGCTCCCTCAAAACCCTAGGATGTATCCCATCTGGCCCCATGGACTTGTGGGTGTCCAGTTGGCCAAGCAAGGCTCTGACCACCTCCTCTTGGACTATGGGAGCCTCATATTTCTCCTCTGTTTCCCGGGTATCTACACAGAGGGAACAGCTTTCTTTACAATTAAAGACTGAGGCAAAGAAGGCATTAAGTACCTCAGCCTTCTCCTCGTCCCCTGTCACTGCTGTTCCCTCTGAGTCCAAAAGGGACTCTATGGTCTCCCTTGTCCTCCTTTTACTGTTAATATACTTACAAAAAGTTTTTTTATTGTCTTTTGCAGACTTAGCTAATCTGATCTCTAGCTCAGCCTTAACCCCTCTGATTTTTTCCCTACATAGCCTCGCTTCCCTCCTGAAGTCCCTCCAAGAGGCCTGTCCCCCCTTCCAGAGCCTATAAATCTTCCTTTTTTTCCTAATTTGACTCAAGATTTCCCTACTTAACCAAGCTGTTTTTTCCCCTGCCGGCCTTTTTTCCAGAACACGGGGATGGCTTTCTCCTGAGCTGCCAGGATCTCCTTTTTGAAGAACTCCCAGCCCTCGTGGTCTCCCTTTCCCTCAAGTGCTGTCTCCCAGGAGACTTTGCCAACCAGCCTTCTAAACAATTCAAAGTCTGTCCTCTGAAAATTTAGTGCTACCGTCCTGCTTAGCACCCTCTTCACTTCACCTAGGACAGAAAACCCTATCATCTCATGATCACTAAGAGCTAGGCGACCCCCTACTCTCACATCCCCCACAAGCCCCTCTCTGTTGACAAACAGCAGGTCCAGGAGGGCACCTTCCCTCGCAGGTTCATTCACCAGCTGTGCAAGGAAGTTGTCTTCCACGCACTCCAGGAACCTCCTAGACTGCTTCCTTTCTGCTGTGTTGTACTTCCAGCAGACATCAGGGAGATTGAAGTCTCCCACAAGGACAAGAGGCACTGACTTGGGTCAATCTCCAAGTCAGTGCCTCTTGCCCTTGTGGGAGACTTCAATCTCCCTGATACCTGCTGGAAGTACAACACAGCAGAAACCCAATCCATTCTATGATACTCTGTCAAAGGAAACAAGCACAATGATGGGAGGTCATGTGGAAAGTATCTGAGGACCAGGAGCCTGACAAGAGGAGAAAGGGAAAAAGGAACAAAGACCATGACTGAGGTAAGGCCACAGGTTCTGCGGGCTGAGGTGCTGCAGAGCCTGCACCAAGGACTGGGAAGAGAGGCTGGGTGAAGAGTAAATAGCTCATAGGTTGGAAAATAGGTAAAGCTGTAAAGGTTAGGAGACCAGGAATCATAGAATGATAGAATCACTAGGCTGGAAAGGACCCACTGGATCATTGAGTCCAACCATTCCTATCAATCACTAAACCATGTTCCTGAGCACCTCATCCACCCGTCCCTTAAACACCTCCAGGGAAGGTGACTTAACCACCTCCTTGGGCAGCCTATTCCAGTGCCCAGTGACCCTTTCTATGAAATATTTTTTCCTGATGTCAAGCCTGAACCTCCCCTGGTGGAGCTTGAGGCCATTCCCTCTTGTCCTGTCCCCTGTCACTTGGGAGAAGAGGCCAGCTCCCTGCTCTCCACAACCTCCTTTCAGGTAGTTGTGGAGAGCAATGAGGTCTCCCTTCATCCTCCTCTTCTCAAGACTAAGGACAAGAAGCCAGGGATGAAAAAAAAGAAACAGAAGAGAGACTGGGAGAGGTTGGAGCACGTTCACAATGGTTTTGGACAAAAGCCATCCTAGCACTCCTCTGTTGGTGAGTAACAGCTGTGAAACTCACCCACAAACTGTGCTATCATCTACCTCATCTTCTTGCTGGTCAAAGAGTTGGATGGCAACCTGTCGCTGCTATCAATTACTGATTCAGATCAAGTGCCTGAGTCACTTCAAGTCTTGGAAGATCATTCTACCACAGACCACATCTAAACTACTGGTTTTTCATGGCAGATCTTACCTGCGGAGACAAGGTTGAAGTTAAAATTCAATTCACAGTGGAAAATCTTTGGAATTACTGCTGTACTAAGTGTTGTATTTTCCCAGGTAGCATTCACATAAATTGTAGCAACAATGAACGTGCAGCTCTTCTATACGCAGTTACAACTGTGTGAGGGAATCACACAATCTATTTGCACAGCCTGTTAGCTGCATAACGGGTCTTTTGTACACAAAATCTCTGATTCAGCAAGTTCTTTAATCTTGTGTCCCACTTTAAGCATGTGTCTGAAAATTGGGCCTTGTGTCACATACCTCTGAAAAATCAATTTTTGCAGTAATTTGCAGCTTTTTCTGTCATTTGAGCTCTCTTGTTGGATTTGTCTGAAATTCTGTGCCTGAAGCAGAATATCAAACAAACACAAAAGTCCATACAAATGATTATGGTTGTCTAACACTTAACCTTTTGTGTCTTGAAGTGTCAATATCATTGTTTTCCATTTTTATGCATTATTACCCTACAAGAAAGGACAACCATTGTGAAAAAAAAGAGCTGCTGCTGAAACTATCCATGGTTTGGGGTGCTGTACCTCCTTTTGTTTAATGGAAATTAAACCCGACATCAGAAAAAACCACATTTTGTCAGATCTATCTGCCTTTACGTCTTCCCTTAAGGTCCATGAACAGGCATACTATATAGCTTTGCAAGTTTGTTTGCACTTCTCTAACGTGTTAAATTAGCATGATCCCATACAGCCATCCAAACACACAGTAAGGAATTTGCCCAACTAACAGTTTTATATCTAGTTCACATGCATAGTACAAGGGCAGCGATCCACTGCTCTCTGCTGAGAAATGAGAACAATTATCAGTTTTACTAAAACCTCACAGCTTTCCTGTGCATCTAAAATGCATCTTGCCTTCCTGCTCCTTGTTATGTGCATGACAGCCTTCATTGCTGGCTTCCCCAGAGATGACTGATTGTACTTGGGTATCTGAGAGCATGTTCCCAGGTCTTGAGAAGTTTTTCAAGGCAGACAGTGTGTGGCTCCCCTGGCGACTTTCACAGGGTGTATATGCCAGTTGTGATGGAAAGAAATTATGACCTCTCCTTTTGTCTTCAGAAACTTTACAGATCCATCCACAGAGAGGCAGTTTGGGAATCAAATAACCTTTGCGTTTTCTAGACTGCAGCCTGAATAGGCAGTGAAGGAGGAAACCACTGTCAATAAATGCAAAGATAAAAATAGGCAGACCGAAAGCCTCGGCAGAGCTCTGGAAAAATTCTGAAGGTGGAAGTAAGAGTTATTTATAAGACTGGGCATTGAGAGGGGAGAAAGAGGTCAGCAGAAGAGTTTATTTACATACTTTGGGTTCCAGAAATTACTTTCCAGCGCACAGAGCATCATTAGGAAGTGTTTCTGCTCAAGGCCTGAGTCCTAGACACTTTCTGTGTCTACATAATACGTTGTACTGTGCCAGGCGGCAGGTTTCTAGGCATTACTGGGATGCAAGAGGGACAAGAGTCAGGAGCTGCAACTCCACTTTTCAGAGCAGAGATTCTTAGCTGCAGAGACATTTTCTGCAGCAGTACTTTGTGGAATCTGAAATCATGTTAAGCTGCCTCCGTAGGCATGGTCCTAATTGGTAGGTATGTAGATAGAATTATGGATAGATGCCTGGGTTAGAGTCACCTTAGAATCATAGAATGATAGAATCACTAGGTTGGAAAGGACCCACTAGATCACTGAGTCCAACCATTCCTATCGATCACTTAACCATGCCCCTCAGCGCCCTGTCCACCCATCTTAAACACCTTCAGGGAAGGTGACTCAACCACTTCATTGGGCAGCCTATTCCAGTGCCCAGTGACCCTTTCTGTGAAAATTTTTTTCCTGATGTCAAGCCTGAACCTCCCCTGGTGAAGCTTGAGGCCATTCCCTCTTTTCCTGTCCCTTCTTGTCACCTTCTTTAACGTGAACTGCAACAAAGCAAGTTTTCTAAGTCAGTTTAGCTAGCATGTATCCAGACATCTCCACAACAGCAGGTGGAATAGGAGCACGTTGAAAAAGGGAGAAGCAGTGCTGAAAACTTGGTGTTTACACTACATATACTGATCTCACTCTAGTTTCATCCCATCAACACACCACATGTGCCTCTAGGGAATATCTTTTGGCTTAGTTTCATCAGCAAGGGATCCAGATGATGCCTCTGAGTCTACTTCATGATGCAAACTATAGCATGGAAAGCACGGATGCCTGGCGGATGCATTTCAGAAATGCCTTCACAGTGCAAACAAAAAGAATGTTGTAGACACATCCTTAAATTAACAATTTTTATATACCTAAAACAGCGACCATGATACTTATCCTTCTGTCTGAGCAGTTCAGTGCAAATCACAGAATCACAATGTTGGAAAAGACCCAATGATCCTTTCTGTGAGAATTTTTTTTCTGATGTCTAGCCCAAATCTCCCCTGGTGGAGCTTGAGGCCATTTCCTCTTGGAGAAGAGGCCAGCTCCCTCCTCTCCACAACCTCCTCTCAGGTAGTTATAGAGAGCAATGAGGTCTCCTCTCAGCCTCCTCTTCTCCAGGCTAAACAACCCCAGCTCTCTCAGCCGCTTCTCATAAGGCCTGTTCTCCAGCCTCTTCACCAGCTTCGTTGCTCTTCTCTGGACTCACTCCAGAGCCCCAACATCCTTCTTGTGGTGAGGGGCCCAGAAATGAACACAGGATTCAAGGAGCGGTCTCACCAGTGCGGTGTACAGAGGGAGAATAACCTCCCTGGACCTGCTGGTCACGCCGTTTCTGATACAAGCCAAGATGCCATTGGCCTTCTTGGCCACCTGGGCACACTGCTGGCTCATGTTCAGTCGGCTGTCAACCAACACCCTCAGCTCCCTCTCCTCCTGGCAGCTCTCCAGCTAGGCTTCTCCCAGTCTGTAGCTCTGCGTAGAATAGTTGTGCCCCAAGTGCAGGACCCGGCATTTGGCTGTGTTAAACCTCATGCCATTGGTCTCAGCCCAGTGGTCCAGCCTGTTCAGATGCCTTTGCAGAGCCTCCCTACCCTCCAGCAGATCAACACTTCTACCCAGCTTAATGTCATCTGCAAACTTGCTAAGGGAGCACTCAATGCCTTCATCCAGGTCATTGACATAGATATTGAACAGGGCTGGAGACAAAACCAATAAGATTGAGCTCATTTACACTTCTTAAATTTGAAAAATGGTTTTCACCTCACATTTTCAAAGGAGATGAAAGTAGCTTTTATTTCACAAGACAACACTTTTTTTCAGTATTTACTTTTATAGGTAACTAAAATATTTGGCTATTTCACTTGGGGCAGATAACCAGCATGAACAAATTCTGCATTATAACAACTGTTACAACTGCAATTAATAAGTCTTGGGCAAGCTTAATAACAGATGGATCTTCCAGCTTAATGTAATGTAATGTAATAGAATATAAATGACCAGTAAGTGTGTATTTATCTCCTCTTGGGTGTATCTTAAATTGGCTATTTACATTAATTATGATTTTAATTGCTAGTGAATTTCATGAGGAATTTAATCTAGTTTGCCATATATGAGAAAGAACAATGGTCACGCAGGTGTAGTGCCCTGCCTGTTAGTTTGAGTGGACCATCTTGGGAGAGACACCTTTGAGAAACAGGCACATCAGATGGAAATGCTGGGACAAACAGCTTCTTGCCCAGCTTCTGGATTAAATCAGTGACAACATCACATGGAGAACCACTAACATTTTGCTGACCTGATTTACTGCTTGACCCCACAAAACAATTGCACTGGCACAAATGCAGGACAGTGAATTGTGGCATGGAGCAGCCAGGGCAGGAATCACTTAAATCAGCTTTGCTGCATGAGAAAATGTGTGAGACAAGGAGTAATGAGGTGGGAATACCTCTTATGAGACTAGAGCTCAAGAAGCAGCAGCAGTCCTTCAGCAGCTAACTTAAGAGTCATCTTGCAAACTAAAAGACGTCTCGTGAAAGGGACTATCCAGTCTCCACCATCAAGCTGATGCGAATTAGCCTCATTGGAGGGGATGTTTGTAAAGTCAGATCATATCCAGTTCTGATGGTCAGTGATTTGGCTATGATGTAATACAGAAGTTAATGATATGTCAATATTTTGTTATACCATTTTACTCCTTCATTTTGATTAAACCCTTCTGGTGCCTGAAAAATCCTTTTCTTGTCAGTCACCGCTGTACTTGTTAAAGGTTGCTGTCCCTAGAAGCCTGGTCACCAGGCTCACTCTTGGAGGGGGGTCTCTGGATTTTCCTTCTGGAACAAAGGAGCTCTCCAGAAAGCATTTGCGCAGGCAAGAGGGACCAGCAAAGGCTATGTCCAGCTCCACTGCGAAGCTTCTTTGATATTACAGCATTTGGGAGTGAAATGACTGAAATTCTTTTTAAAAATAAAGTCTCAGGCTTTTAAGGGGTAGGATTCTGCAGCTGGCACCTCTTAATCAGGATGGGTTCAATGGTATCGACTGGTTTGTGGGTAAGGTCATGTATTCAGAGGGAAGGCTGGCTGCACAACTGCTGTGCAGGAAAGCCTGTATCACAGAGGCTTCACTTGTGTTAGCTGGAGGGCAAATACTTCACCAAGAGAAAACCCTGTTGCAAGAGTTAGGTCAGTCAGTGTCTTACTGCTTGACTTAAGAGCCTAGATGAGGCATGTGAAATCAATCTGCGAGTACAACAAAAACTGCGGGGAACAGCTGTGAACCAGTAAGGCGGTGAGTGAGACTCATCCATGAAATGGCTGCATACTTGGGACTGAGTCTTCACTCCCAGGCTTTGGATCTGTCTGCAGGTACCTGAAATTTAGATGAGAGATTTTGCTGGACAACTGAGCTAGAAGGAAAACAGAGTCATGTAGAAGTAAATCCACAGCCCGTCATCTTTACCAGCTACCTCAGCATCACAAAAAGGAGACAGAACAAAGTTTGAATTTCTCAGGGACAGGCTATTAGACCTGGGAGCTCCTGAGTATGCCAATGATGACTGCTGAGACTAAAACTCCTAAGGATACAGGGAAAAAGTATTCTCCAACACTAGGCTGTGGGTACAAAAGTTCATGGCACCTCTTGCTCATATCTCAGAAGTGCAAGCCCTCCAAACGCAGTGCACTGCTGCAGTCAGCTCCCAGCTATTGCCCCAGCCTTCAGCTGTTCCTGAAAATAACACCCCAGGTCAGTGGCTCCACCTGGAACTGCCCAGAGCATGCCTCACAGCCTGGCCCCACATGCCACACATGCCTCAAGCTCCCTGCAGTCAACGAGGGAGGGAGGCGGTTGTGGGGGAAACAAGGGTCAAGCCTGTCCTATTAAGTGCTAATGAACAAATTGGCAAGGGAGGGAGCTGGTTGTTTTTTTTGCTTCTTCCTGAGAGGGAGCATATTGTAACCAGATATGAAGACAAAGGTGACAAGGTCACTCCCGCTTTTGGCGGCCCCAGGTCACAGCTCTTTCCATTGGCGCTGGGTCAAGGCTCGTGACAACTGGAGAGCTGGCTGAAGCTACCACACTTGCCTTATGTCAATCAGGGATGGGGCAGGGAAATGCTGTGCTGCACATCATCCTTAGTAATGCTTGGGTAGCACCTGAAGCTTTGGGAAGGGTTAGAGGAGGCTGATGTTTTGGAAACAGGGAGATGTACTGGAGAAATGGTGCCACAGCTGGGACCTGGGTGTGTTCTGCAAGGCTTTAAACTGTGGAAATCACCACTTTGCAGGCAGTACCACCCTCAAAATCCTGAAGCTGAGGTCAGGGTGGTGTTAGGGCTAACCTGACGTAGGTGGCTGGGATAAGCAAATGATTGGGAAATTGCCACTTATTAATGAGCAAGATCATTTTACCAAGATTTCTGGGAATCTAAATGCTCTCAGTGAATATATCCTCCCAGACCAGGTCTGTATTGTTTCCTGTACAGGTGAAGACTTAAAAATATCACACTGGGAGATGAAGTGACTTACTGAAAGTCATACAGAATTCCCACTTTTGGCAGAATGCCCCATTTTGGCATTCAAGCCAGGTATACACATTAGAAGCAGCCTCACAGAAGGGATTTTTTCTGTTTTCTGAGATGAACACCTACCAAAAGCTGAGCTATCTGGAGGTGATTGTCTCTCCCCTTTTATCACAGAGGGAGCCTTATCTGGCTGGGTACATGGGAGGAACTGGAAGAAACTGAGCATCTCTTGAGATGCTGTCCAATATCCTTATAACGATATTAATCACCATTGCCAGCTGTTTGGGATCAGGATTTAGGCTGTGATGGAACATGTTTGCATTTCATAATCTGCCTCTGAATTCTAACAATAATCCACCATAACCACTGTAATAGACTCTTCAAATTAAAATGCTGTTCAACAGGAAAACGAAGTTCTAGAAATGTATTGCAAAATTAGAATTACCCACAAAATAAAATAATTTTGACATGACATATCTGGCTGTAAATTTGCCTTGCAACAGAAATATTCATAATTACAGTAATTTGCAGCTCAGCCTCTTACTGTAGTTATATGATCCCATAATTGCTGAGTTGTCTGCAAAGTGCTGGTTGTGCTAGCTAAACCAGTTTGCTGCTTTAAAGGAACAGACAGTGAGCAAGCTCCAATGCATCCTGAAGCCATGGAAAACTTCCCAGAAACTAGCAAGCAGCAAGTTGGACTCTGAGCTGAAAGGGGGGATGTTTGGCCTCCTGCAGAACAATGATTCTGTAACATTTGTTCAGAAGTGTGAAACACTGGAGTGGAGACAAATACTGGTTAAATCTGTGTAAATTTGCCTCTGCTGTAAAACACTGCATCTTAACTCAGTAGTTCTGGGTTTCTACCAATATAAATGGAAAATACTCTGGTCAACATCATGGATAAAACTCTGGCCTGTAGTTAGGATGCAAAGCTGTTGATTTCATAGAATTACAGAACAGTTTGGGTTGGAAGGGACCTTAAAGATGATCTAGTTCCAACCCCTCTGCCATGGGCAGGGACACCTCCCACCAGACCAGGCTGCCCAAGGCCCCATCTAACCTGGCTTTGAACACCTTCGGGGATGGGGCAGCCACAGCTTCCCTGGGCAACCTGTGCCACTGCCTCATCACTCTCTAATTAATTTCCTCAAATTGAGAATTGGATATGTGCTTCCTAGGAGACAGAATTAGGAGAGGTATAATTCAATAGATACTGCTACTAGCTTAATTTAACATATCCTCTCCAAAACATTAAACATTTGGGCCCTACTGTAATTAATGACCTTGAGAAGATCATAATCTGTTTCTACTGATCACATATCAAATTGCTTAACCCATGGAAGTATGTTCTTAATACCAATGTGCAAATAACTTGCAGAGGAAAGGAGATCCTGAGGTTCAAGGTCCTTGATCCCAGGGCAGCATCTGCATTTCATGCTGGGTAAAACACAAAACAAGTCCTAAGCAACTCTGCTTCTAAACCCCAAGCCTTCAAAGCCATCCTCAACTTATCCTACCATCTTGCTTCCATGAGCATCTATTGCAGAGTGGTTTATATTCAGCAGGACCAGAGACTGCACTACCTATAGTTGGCTATGGTTGTCTCCTAGGATGTGGATACTCTGGGTTTGAACTCTAGACTGAGGTGCAAAGAGATTTTTCAACTTGCAAGAAAGTCCTCTTACAACCAAGTTGCCAGAGACAAGCTATGCTGCGTGGTCAGACAGTACATAATGCTGGTAGGACCATAAATGACAGATAGGTTGGTTTTGTTTTAATAAAGGATTAAGAACAGTGTTTTATTTGAATAATGAATACTACTAATGAAACTATTTTTCTTCTGGCATGTAAAATAGATGTTCTACTTCATCTCACATTCTATGGCACTAGACAGAAAAAGCAAAACTTGCAACAAATACCTTTTTTTTATACATATGCCAACGTTATAACCATCTTTGTTCAGGTATTTTTATTGAGTGTTTGAATGATACCCCTTGTATTACCTAATGTATTTTGGTAATGATCACCCACTTATGAAGCACTTATTGCAGCCAACAGCATGAGATTTCTTCAATAAAATCCTGTGACCAAGTTTGGCTAAGTACCAATCTAATTCAGCTAAGAGTCATACGCACTAAGAACTTTCTGTTGTGCCTGGGGAAGAAGCAATAACAAGCTACTTTATCTAAGAACTTAGGAGAGCAAAAAGGCTCAGTGTCATAATGCCTGTTGGCAGCCTGAATCCTACTGCTGATAGGATGTCTGCTTGGAAATGCCCTATCCAACCAGGCTCATATGTTATAGCATTTCATTAAGTTCACTGTAACTTAATACCTCCTGCAGCGAGCAGGCTCCTAGCACATAAAAACATAACCAGCTTGTGTAGACTCATTGCTATGATGAATCTTGAGTAGTGTGCCACAGTATTTCATACTACAGGTTTTATGGCAGTCAGTTACAAATACTAGTATTATTAGAGAAATAAAATATGGTTGTTCAGCTTGTATAAATCCTTTCGAAAGACTATTTCAGTACATGACCTCTAGAAGGAGAGTTCAGATGCACATTTTCCCTTGCAGCGGGCCAAGCAGGGAAGCTGCCAATCAGGCTTTGCCCAATATGTTTTAGAAGTTCGTTCCTCCTCCTGACCTCATCCCACCAGGCTTCTCTCATCACTCATGTTTAACTAGGTTTTCTGTCACCGTAGTTTGAACAATGCTGTACACTGCTAACCTTCCCGTCCAGGAAGGAGTCCAACTTCAGGAGCCAACACAGCTGGACCTGGGATTTGGGGTTGTTCATCCCCACTCTGCAATGCACCCTCTTATTCCCTGATCTGGAGCTGCTTGTCCTTTTCCCCCCTCATCCCTAGCAAGCCCACACCTCCTCCTCACCAGCCCCAGGGGTCAGGTCTAGGATGCTGCAGGTGGGGAGGAGAAAAATTATATGAGATTATGGCTGCTTCCATGCAAGCAGAAATGGGAGTTGCCAGGACAACTGCTGCTGCTAGGAGGGCCAGCTCCATCCCGGCCAGTCTGTCCTCTGCAGCTCAGCGGCAGCTGCATCAGTCCAGCACATGTGGTTAGTCTACAGCAAGCGCTGTGATGACTTTCCTTTCAAGAAACAAGCCAGAAGGAAGGGACCTGCAAGCCCCCTTCAACCTGTAAGCTCATGGGTAAATGTCTGTGAATAAGCCCAGTGTTTCTTCTGGAAGTAATGGATTGCAGTACAAGAATATGGGGACCCAGAGTGTTTCTGCAAACAGCAGCAAGCAAAATCATCCCTCTCTCCTCTCTGCATGCACACCATCCTCAACTAACTGTTGATGCCATCAGTGATCAGAACAGTGTGCAAGCTAATGGACCAGCAGCAAGAGATACATCACTACCTTTTAGAGTAGGACTTAATTCAGCTCTGCCTCACTTCTCATATTTTTTTTGGCAGGTCTTTGGGGTGGTAGGAGTCCAAGTGCTTCCTCCAGGATGTTTTTTCCATCCTCTGCCCCATCTCTTTTTTATTTTGTAACAACCATCATGCCTGCAGTTTTTAGTTGCAAGTTCCTTTCTCCCACCTGAAGAGTCTCAATACTGATTCCTGGTGTCTAACACATATATAGGGAGACAATGGTACCTGCAGGTATGGAACTGCAGCCCACAGACAGAGTCTGCAATGGGTCCCTGCAGCACATGATACTAAAGATCCATCTTCTCAGCGATTTTCTTTTCTGTATTCCAAATCCCTGGTCAAGTTTATGCTTCTCCATGGACAACCAGCAATCACTACATTAAGTTATCATCTTCTATCATCTAATTTTTTCCCCCTCTCTCTAAAAAAAAAATAAGAAAGAAAGGAAAATCTACATGACAAGAGAGTTGTTACATCAATAAGAAAGGCAATAAAAACATTGACTTTATGGAGTCTCCTGCCCTGGGCTGTATGTTTTGTAAAGCACTTTTTCAGTCAGTGCCAGGCTGAGATTACTAAGAGTGATAACCAGATGCAGATAATTTGCATGTACAACAAACTGAATAGCTGGACAGTGCAAATGACATTGGTTTTTGTTATACTAAAAGAAAGTTGTTATTCTGACCTCAGTGCTTCCTGAGCTTTCAAAGCAGTGCACAGTGTTCTAGTTCGATGGTTTCCCAGTTCCATACTGCTCTTGTTCAAGACAACATTAACTTTATCACTGATTTCAAGGGGAACAAGCTTGGACCAGTGGTGACAGTAGCAACCGCACCATAAGGCTGTTCTCTTGGAAAAATTAACTACCTTGCCTGGTTACTTCTGACCATGAAATACCATGGTACATGTGATGACACCAAATATTTGCCGTGTGACATCATGCGGCTCTGCGTGTTTCCTCAGATTTCACATCTAGTGCGGCAGGGAGTAGATGCACAGCTGGGCTCATTTTCAGGTGCCTGTTTCCTCTAGATTGAAGCCAAAGTCCAGATCTGTTGGCAGTGACTCTGTAAAATGTCAGTAAAGCTTACGCTTCTGTGGCCAAAGGTAAATTGAGTCATTCTTTTTAATGAAATGTTCCTTAATTGCCTTTATTCTTCTCAATAGCATGGTAAATAGAATATACATTTCATAAAAAGATTATAGAAAAGGAGACTTGCCAATATAATTATATAATCTTGCAAATGCTAAACACAAAATTGCCTTTTGTTTGCTGTTTTACAGCATATCTTTTATTTGTGCCTTGTATAGCTGACAGAATAGTGTTTGTTTAAAAAAATGTGACAGAAAATACCATGGGAAAAAATGTATTGTTAAACCTCAGCCAACCCGCAGGAAGGCTCAAGCTGGGACTGTCAACACATACAATCCCAATTCAATGTCTGCTCTTTGCAGCAAAGAAGACAGTGTGGAACTAAGCAGAAATTAATTAGAAGACTGAAAGAAAAGAACAGAGCAAATTTTCTTTCTAATCCCAGCCCAAATGCAGTTGGCAAATACCTGTCTGCTATACAGGGATACAGTTTCACTTTGTAGTCCCTATCTAGTTTAAGTTATAAACTAGTTTATAGTGAAATTATATCTTTTTTTTTTAAGTCCCAAACAAAACCCCTACTGATTTCAGTGGAGTTAGGCTTTCATTTGATAAGCTTATCTTGTGCTGTTTCAGCACTTCAAGAAAACAATATTAGTATTCTTGTTTTTCAAAAGCCTGCATTTCTTGGTGTGTATTTCAGGGAACCCATCATAAACACTGAACATGTGGTATGATGAAAGGTATTGCTCAGAGCTGTGAGATGTCATTTTACTGCTTGTTCATCACCAGAGACACACTAGATAAGCCAGGAAAAAGACCTCAGTGCACCTCTACCAGATCTTAAAATGACCTTTCTGATAGGAGATGTACCTTGGAATTGCCAGACTGCTCTAGGCCTGAGGGTACCTGCAGGCTCTGCCTGCAAATGCCTCTTCATTTGGTTTGGTTGCACACACAAACAAAAAAAAAAAAAAAAAAAAAGACCACACCCCATCAAATTCACTCAAATCTGTTTCGGACATTTGGGACACTCTCCAAATGAATGCAGCTAGTTTTGCTATTGCTATGCAAAAGTTTGAACCTTTGACAAAGGGTTGGAAACACTGGTCTTGAAGCACAACATTAAAAAATAACAACTCAGAAACTTAAACTGTTTGACAGCTGCCTATGCCTAAGCTGTCACTTAAACTTTCTCTGAAGCATGACACCAACTGCAGAAGTCTAAGCCAGGACCGGTGGGCAGTGGGTGTTTGAGGCACAGTTCTCTTTGGTATCCTGGTCTTCCCAGATTGCAATTGAATCTAATGATATCAGGGTTTTACGGTGTGCCAATGCACTTTAGAATCCACAGGATCCTTTCCTCCACTAACTTACAAAGGAAACCTGCACGATAAGCCTTTAAAAGGGGTGTGAATATAGGATGTAGAGGCAGTGACAGGCTTACCTTCCTGTTCCAGAAGGAGATTGCCCTTCCCAGATGGCATGACTTGCACAGAGAATTCCTGATAGCGTCATAGCAATGTAAACATCACTTATTGTCCACAGAATTACATACAGAGCATTTTGACAGCGCTGGCTTTTCATAGACATGTTATGACGTTATGGTGGGTGTGGGGCTTGGCGTGACACCTCCCCACCTACCTTGCATCAGTATTATATAGTCATCTTCACATATGCTGTTGTATTAGTAATGGCTATACAACCAGCCTCCACAGCTGTTGCAGTGCAGGGTTGCAAGCTGGTCTGCAGCAGGACTAGGAGAACCCAGTTCCCTGCAGCTGCGTGCTTCCCAGCTGCATCTGTGAAATTCAGGAGAGCAGTGACTACATGCAATAGTCTTACATTCTCTTACATTCTTCTCTTGATCCTCAGGAGTGAAAGCGGCACTTTCTTCTCTATTTGCACTAAGTTTGTACTAACTAAAGGTGTTTAGGACCTCGATCTTTTTGCAAAATACAGTGAAAATTGCATATTGTTCAGAAGTACACGTAACTGCTGCAGTTTGGGGGAAAAAGAAGGGAAAAATACGCAGTCACAGAAGTTTCAGATCTTCCAGAAACTAGGTTAAAAAAAGTAATGCATTAGATATAGGGCTTTCACTTTCTACCATGCTGCTGAGCAAAAGGAGTAAAATGGCCACAGCACTTTATTTATAGACATAGTGCTAGGACAGAGCTGCTGGGCACCTCGCTGACAGGAGCACTTCTGCTCTGTAGAAAAAGCCTTTCATCAGCAGGAAGCCAATCTTCATCGCTTCCATGCAGTAACATTTCTAGCTACTGGGCACACTGGAAACGAGAGGTGCAGGATTAAATGCTGTCTGTGGTATGTTGCCACCAAAATTTGGGTATAGTTATAGCCAGTTTATTAACTCCCTGAAGATATTCAAGTGCCTTTCTGAAAGATGCACAAGAGACAATGGAGTATGAGGACATGATTTCTTTAGATTAACTGATGCAGAGGCTCCAAGATATACAGTATTCCCACAAAATTGATTATTCTGGGATTTGTTACCCACACCCTTTGTTTATGCTGTTTTTTTCCACTAAGTTCTCAGGTAAGCAGGTAGTAAGAATACAGTCTACTGCCTTTGAAAAAGCAGAATCCCTCTCAAAGCACAGAAAGGGAGTGGCTTTCTAACAAATCACTGGCTTAAAGAATATAGAAAGAAATAACAACAGAGTAGAGAGAGACTGTAAGTCCTGTAAGACTCTTGTGGGGATCTCTGCCAAAGTAGGTCAATGCGTTTGCACATCAATTTTAGCAGAACTGCTGGAAGATTCCTGAGAGAGGTAAAAATCTGAAATTGCTTTATTTGTTGCTGGTTTTGCAATCTGCTTAGACTTATTTAAAGAAGTGGTTAAAAATATACTGAAACAGTTATTATGGCAACTGAGACAATAGCAGTCATGTAGAGAAAAGAAGCAACATGTTCATATCATTATACAATGCTCCAAATGTTTCCTTCAGTAGACTGCAAACATTTCTGATTTAATCCCAGATGTTTCTCATAGTCATTATAATTTTTAGCCTTAAGAATTAACAAATTATGAGAACTTTTAGAAGCCCACAGCAACACAGAATCACAGAACTGTTTAGGTTGGAAGAGACCTTTAAGATCATTGAGTCCAACCACTAAATTAACGCTGCCAAGTCCACCACTAAACCATGTCCCTAACTGTCACATCTACACTGTGTTAAATACCTCCAGGGATCAGGACCCCATCACTTCCCTGGGCAGCCTATTCCAGTGCTTGGCAACCCATTTTGTGAAGAAAGTTTTCCTAATATCAAATATAAACCTCCTTTAGTGCATCCTAAGGTCATTCAACATCTTAGAAAAAAATTAGTTTATCTGGAATTTCTTCAAACAGCAGAGAAACAAACAGAAAATTTCTGAATGATTTGCCAGTTCAAATCGTGGTCTGTATCTATGAGCCATAGCATTTTCTGGATCCTAAATGTGCATATGACCAGATGTAGTGGCTTTGATAAAATATTATTATACTAACAAACTGCAAATTCTTTGGCGCCCTAATACCTTTCTCTCAAGCTAGTACTTTTTTCTACAAAGATTCCCAAATTTACAACTCCTTTCTCAGTCTCCTGTAGTTAAATTTAATTCCTGTATTTTCAGCTTCGCTAAACAGCTTCAACTGATAGCCAATTATAATTTTTGACTGTATTTTCAGCCAAAGAGCTAGAATTAGGGCTCTGGAATGTAAAAACACGACCAGGGCATTTGTATCACACGCAATTGCAAGGCTTTCCTATAAATAGCTGGGGCAGAAGAGCACCTGTGCTTTTCCTCCCAGCATTTTGGTGGATAGCTTTGTTGACATCTTTGCAATAGGCATTACACTAAATTCAAGGAAAAGGCTGAGTCAGTCCTTAGTAATGGAAAGCATCCAAATTCTCTTTGGCTTTGATTTTAACAGAGAGAGACATCATTTTCTTGTCTCTTTCCAGATTAAACTCCATTCCATTTTTCTGCTGCCCTCAATGTGCACTCCTTAAAATCCCACAGACACATTAACATTCAGTCAATGAGATATTTTGAGCAGCTAGACTACTATAATGTTTAGGTTCTTCTGTAGTTGCAAGGCCTTGATTTTAGCCTGCCCTTACAATGCATAAATTGTCTTTAATTTTGACAGCCCTGAACAATACCATCTTGACAGCCTGTAATGTCTTGTGTCTGTGCTAACTGCATCATCCCATCTTTAAGGCTGCCACTCTGAATTTCTATTGTTTCCTGACAGATAGAAAAAAAATCATAATCACCATCCAAATAACGGAGAACTTGAATTTTCATCAGTCCTTGAGGAAATTGATGAGAAATCTTTTACTTTTTGCTGCAAATTGTTTGGAAATTGCTTAGAATGTGGGTGAAAAAACAACATTCACGTGTTCTTTCTTCCCATTGTGCAGAATCAATAAACCACCCACAGCTGGTAGCATATCAACAATTCCATGTTTAGGCATTGGGGAGAGACGATTAAGGGAAGGATAAGAAGGAGGTTCAGGTTGTGAACATAAACTATACCTACTGAAGAGATCAGATGTGAACTAGCTAACGTCAACCTCTTAAACTCTCCTACTGAAGATTTCATGCTATCTTCTTGCAACCTTTGGTTCAGTTGCCTGCAGATGCAGGAAGATTTGCTGCTCAAGTTTACAGGGGATCACATTCAGGGCTTCCTTTGCCACTCCAAAGGGCAGGAGAGTACATCATGCTGGAAGCAGACAGCAACAACAGCACAAGCTTTTGACTGTGCAGTACTCTCCTGCCCTTTGGAGTGGCAAAGGAAGCCCTGAATGTGATCCCCTGTAAACTTGAGCAGCAAATCTTCCTGCATCTGCAGGCAACTGAACCAAAGGTTGCAAGAAGATAGCATGAAATCTTCAGTAGGAGAGTTTAAGAGGTTGACATTAGCCTGTTTGAGTGCAGGCCTTTCTGATATACTGTGATACCCTTGACCTAACCTTGTATAAGCCACCCTGCAGATGCTAACATGTGAGCAGGACACACTTGCCAAACAAGAATCTACCCCATCACTCAAGTGGCTTCTCCTACCTATGTTGAGCTTCAGATTATTAAACTGCTGAGTGTCCCCAAGCTGATTTTATGGTTGATCATGTACATCTGTGCACACCCACAGTGGTAGATTGCTTGCCATACAACATAGTCAAATGGATTCAAAACACATGTGTTAGTTCACAATGTCCTTTTTTTCTATTTAAAATTCAGTTCAACTTAAGTAATTCAAGGGGCCTGAGCAAATGTAGAGCTCCAAAGGGCCAGGTTCCCTTAGAACTACAGGTCACCTTACTTAAATCACACCAAAACAGCTGAGACGATTGGTTATGGAGCATAGACTGATTTGACCAGTTTGTATTTGTCCCCCACATTTCTAGCTTGATTTCGTTAGGAAAAGTTGGTGATTGCAGCCTCTATGCAAGCACACATACATGCACAAATGCATGTGTATATTTCTCTATGGATTCCCCTTCCCACCACTGCACATCACCTAATAACTTTGAAGCTCCCAGCCACTTCCAGGCAAATCTAAGAGTAGACCAGAGTTTTCTAACAAACACACTTATTTCCTATGGGTCTGTATAAACAGGCAGTTTTTAAGGGATAAAAGTTCTGTTTATGTATCAGCAGTCTTAAGGAAAAGGTGTAACTCCTGTTATATTCCAGAGACTATGTCTACACTCCTACATTCAACATTCCCATACCATTTTCTACCATAAAGAATAGCAGGCAGTGAATAGCCCATGCTGTGTACTACTAAATGCTCTTGCTCTCCAAAATAAGGTGGTCCAATGTAAACTAACTGCTAGAAATGGCCTTGGACAAAGCTCACTCCCAAAGTGGATTCAGGGACCATTTGGGAGACCGTTACGGGCTCAGGTCAGCACCGTGCCAAGCACCATTCTGACAGTTTGACAGTTGAGAGGATCAAATTCAAGTGGCCAGAAATGCTCCCCAGGACTCTTGGATTTAGTACAGCTGAACTGATTTAGCACAGCTTAATTTCTGGCAGAGAAACTCCACAGGAAAGGGGTTAGAAGTGACCCATGCAAAAGAAAAGCTTGTATCAAGCTTGCTACAATACTGGACAATGGAAAATCCAAGTATGAAGTGCAAACCCCCAGGAAATAGGCCTCATTAAATCTATTGCTGACAGAATTACTTGTTTAGCTGATGGCACCTTATTTAGAATTCACTCCCACCAGCACTCCGTTTCAGATATGATACTGCAACTCTCAGCCCTGGATGCCAGATGCATGAGTTGTTTTTTTAGTATCCGTTTAGCTGTTCAGATTTTGTTCTCTAGTTTGTTTGTATTAACTGCCACTGTGATTGTGTTTTTTGAGATGCTGTAATTACGTGCACCTTTATTGCTTAACATGTGAACCGGATGATTTACCACATTTGCTATTAGTGATCAGGACTGAGAATTCAGACCATGACCTCCAGAATCAAAGCATGAAGATGTTAAAATCTCAGAGTATGAAGTCTGTTAACCAGCAGCTGCAAAGTCTCATCTTCCACAGCACAAAGAGAGGTAGAGGACAAATATCGAGTATCTGGATACTGGATATCTGGAGACCAGATTCCTGTAAGAATAAACAGCTGAAAATCGTAGCAATGCTAAGAAGATTAAGACCCTGAGGAGTTGGAAACTTGAATGCCCAGGAAGACTTTGAAAATTGAAAGCTGTAGGCTCCATCTCTTGGGTACCAAAGAACAAAGTCGAACATTCCTACTGCGATATTATTAACACGTCCTGCTTGTATTTCGGTGGCATCTAGTGACCCAAATCCAAGACAAGCCCTGTGAGTCTATGATGTGAATACACTCTTTCCAAGAAGAGTAGGTCCCCTGTGAAGGAAATTATTTTTGCATTCTTTCTTCTGTCATAAACACGCTTATTCCATGAACAACAGCAACAATGAAACTCAGTTGCCTATGGACATTTTTCCCCCATACAGAACAGGCCTCCTGCCTTCCCTCTGCATCATGCTTTTCTCCCCACCAGAGTATTCCCAACTCTCCAAGCTCTTTGCTGCTGACGAGGAACTAGTGGTGGCTGGAATGTGGTGCTGTGTGCTGCCTCGAAATGGGTGCAGGTAGGCCTCTTGTCCCACGAGAGCAGAGCTGCGTTAGGACTTTGTCCTCTCCCGAGCTGTAGAAATGCATGAACTTTAGGGCCAGCATACCTCTGCCATCTCTATCCCAGCGTGAAATCAACCAACAGGTTCAAAGTTATTAAAAAGCGGTTGACAGACAACCAGACGGACAGCCAGGCAGAACAGTTGTGTAAGCTTTGTTTCCTTAGGAAAGCAGGCTAAAAAAAGAAACAAAATGCAGTATTCGCTCATCATTGTCTACAAAAGCACTGAAATCAGCTATTTAACACTATGTAACCAGAGTAATGGCCAAGCGGAGTTATTTATTCTACTTGAAAAACCAGTTTCCAGGCCTGTGAGGATTAGCTGAGCAGCAGCATAACCTCGGTGTGACCCCACCCGAGGAGAAGCAGGTCCAACTGGAAGTCTGAGAGCAGCAGTTTGAGAGTAGTGGCAGCTATGCATAGATGTGCTAGAGCTGATCTAAGCTAAGGGTAAGCTTTGTGGAGAAAGAAAATAATCTAAGCATCAGAAAGGGGTAAGAGTTAAAGAAAATGAAGTGAAAACTAGGATAGAAGGCAAATGAAACCCCCACAGAATCAGTACAGCAATGAATGCATTTCAGTGTGCTGAGGAATATGGTATTTAATTTAAATGACAGGGTAAAGGTATGTTAGGACAGTCAAATGAAGCTGAACACGGATGAAATTTTAGAATACGGATTTGGTCTTAAATACTTACTGAATCATAATGAAACATCACTGCTTCCAAATACAGCCACACCAGAGCAGTGTAAGCAATGTCTGCAACATGAAGCCAGGGTTGAACCCACAAATTTGTTTTCATCTACCTGTTGGTGTTTGGTTTGGAAGGTCTTGTCTCTGTGCATTGCAACAAGCTGTCCGGTTTTGTGCAAATGAAGACAAGAAACACTGGAAGGAGCTCTCAGCTGCCCAGGTCAGGCTGAACCCAGTGAGCTCAGCTAATGGTATCTGACAGCAGGGGGATGCAGAAGTGTCAATTAGCAGACAGTGAAAGCACCACCAAGCTTTGGTTAGGAAAAAAAAAAGAATTTTTAATATATATGTAATATAATATATATATTCACATATAAACCCACATATATAAATACTTACATGTAAACATATGTTTATATAATTAAATATATTTATCTATATAAAGCATAATGTTGAGGAATAAAATCATATTATTTTCTGCACTGTATAATCACCTGTCACTTTAATCCTGGTATCGGGCAGGAGCCTTAAATTATAGATTATTGTCCTTTGCCAGACAAGAGCATTGTATATATTAATGGTAGGAATAATCTTACAAATTATATGAGCTCTCTCTTGATCAGTATAGGATTACTCTCTACAGGCAATTCTTTATTATTTCACCCTGACTAAATTTGAGTGTCCCTGTAATCGATTTTCTATCACTTTCTCACAGGCTGTATTTCACTGTTAGTATCTAATGTATATTCAACCCCACTTGTTCTGATGCTTAGTCTAAATATTCATTTTCTTATGCCGTTGGCTGACATACCTCCCACCTTGCTCCAGGTCCCTATGGAGAGACACATGCTAGACATCTAATTATCCTGGACTCTCCTAGCAGTCAGTGGAGAGAAATAAGCAGTTCCAGAGGTTGCAGGTGAAGGTTTTTGTTCTCGATGAGAAATTTTACAGCAACACTTCTAATTGAGGTACCTTACTGGGAATGAGCTGATCTGGGTCTGAAATATCAACCCCCTCCTTTTTTTAAATAATCGGAGGTTATTATTGTATGATTTAATGCCTTGACCTGCAGACACATGCAAAACAAACACAAATTATGACTGAAACTCCAGCTTTTTCCAACATCACTTTCATTGCATTCTCTGGACTACTTCCAGTTTTCCAATATAGTTTTAATATTACAGTGTCCTTAAATTATTGCAATTCCTCAGGTATATGAACAATCGCAAGTTGTACCTCAAGTACAGGAGGGTGATCACTTTCCTACCCCTGCTGGCCACGCCATTTCTGATACAAGCCAGGATGCTGTTGGCCTTCCTAGCCACCTAAGCACACTGCTGGCTCATGTTTAGTTGCTGTCGACCAACACCCCAAGGTCCTTTTCCACCAGGCAGCTTTCCAGCCACTCTTCCCCAAGCCTGGAGTGTTGCATGACATTGTTGACTGAAGCCCAGCACTTGGCCTTGTTAAACCTCATATAGTTGACCTTGGCCCATTGATCCAGCCTGGCCAGATCCTTCAGCACAGCCTGCCTACCCTCAGGCAGATCAACACTCCTGCCCAACTTGGTGGCATCTGCAGACTTACTGAGGGAGCACTTAATCCCCTCATTCAAATTATCGGTAATGATATTAAACAAAACCTGCTCCCAAACTGAGCCCTGGAAAACACTGCTTAAACATGCTTTTTGATGCTCTATTTGTAATAAACAATTCTCTAGTTTCTTACTAACAAGTGTTAAAACGCCTTAATGAGTGGTAAAACTGGACATGAGGTAATGTGCCATGATCCTAAAGCAATGAAATATGGCAGGGCTGCCTTATTAAGCTAAGACACAGAGCTCCTGTCAGACAAAGAGTTACCAGCTTTAAAAAAATACTGAATACCTGGTGTGGCAGCATACAGAGTAACCGTCTAGATAAGGATTTAAGACTGTTAGTAACTAAAGGTCAACATAGACCTAAGGCTCTAAGGCATAGACCACACCTTAGCACACACCTCATCTTTTTGTCTTCTGAGCCTACAAATATTTACACATGTAATGTTACATTTTTAGGGTTTTAGTGACCACAAGTTAATAGTCAAAGGGACTATTCACGTGCCTGAACTTAAACCTCTGACTATGTGTTTGAACTGTCAGGACTTTGCACATCTTTTGTTCTAGTGAAATTGACAAAGGCATTTTTTCCTGGTGCTGGGGTTGGAAATCCTAAACCTGCTTCTCACTGAATTTTTGTTACAAGGACACATAATCTGACTTTGCATGGCTCACCAGTGTATGCGTGCAGAAGAAAAAGTGTCATACTTGGTAACTGAAGATCCAGAGATAATCAAAGAGAAAATCCCTGAAAAACTATAAAGCAGAGAAATCAAAAACCTCACAGAGGTGAAGGAATTAAATACATGGCTTTACTCTTACTGTGAATAAATTTGTGTGTCCTTTAGCAGAGAAATAATAGGTGATTTTTATTATAGGAGTTATGGAGAAACATACCAAGTGACTACTTATAAAAACTGTTTGCTTCTGCCCTGCTCTTGACCAGTCTGTGCTTCTTTTCAGTAAGCAGTTCAGTTATATTGTGACAAATGCATATAAAAAAGAAAGTTTAAGTTTGCTCAAGTACTGTCCAACAGAAAATCCTGCATTTGTGCAAACAAATATTTGCTTTTCCAGAAAATGTTTTAGATGGGAAGAAGTATTGTTGACACAGTTGAAAGGGAGACAAAAATTAGGTACACAAGATTCAGAGGAGTTCAAGAAGGATTTCTCTGTATCCTTCACAACTAGGACAGTCTTTCTGCCTCCAGTTACTATGTGGTAATAAAAAAAACCCCACCAAGTCTGGTTCCAAAGCAGGGGGGTAGAGGAGTGAGGGGAGAATAATCTCTACTTATTCCTAGCCTGAGATTTTAAAGATTTGTGCCTCATCACAACAGACATTTTCCCCCTGACGACTCAAGAAAATCACACACAAACTGCAGAACTTTTAGTCATCACAGTATTCCCACTGTAGTCAGTGGACACAAAGTGTGGTCTTAAACAAAGCATTTTCATAAGTGTTTTCTTCTATCAGGGTTAGGATCAGTCTAAAGAAAACAATTCCATACAATCTTTTCATCTGAGAACTACAAACTAAGACCTCACATTTCCAACACTATTTAACAGTCCTGTGTCAATGTTTAGAATTCATTAAAACTAACCTAAAAAACTGGTTGACTTTCTACTCTGCTCATAGATTTTCCAGAGTTAAAAAAGGGAGGGTCTATTAAACAACTGGCCCATTTTTCAATGATTCGATCATCTATTTTATTTGATCTTCAGCTTAATTATATATAACACTTTGCTGACTAACCAAAGATCAAACAGTTAACAATCTAGGACCTGTACTCTACCAACACTTAATTAAATAAATGATCTCAGACTACAGTGGAACTGCATCCATTACAATTGTAGGTTGAGGTATCCAAGAAATACTTCCCAGAACCTGGCACTTCTGTAAGATGCAATTTCATCAGTTGACTACAAATGCAAGTGAAAGTAGGGGAGTAACGGAAAGTAAGATGATAACACTGATAAAATCATGGTGGAGTTTTTGACTGGTAACGCATCAGTCACAGGCAGGTGGAGGACTTACTTAGTTTTAACCCTCTCTCCTGCAATGCAGCACAGAGTTTGTGCATATATAGCCTACACAGCTTAAAGTGATGATAAAGCTTCTGTAAGTCTTTCATAAAATCAGAATTTGAATGCAATCCCTACAAAAGGAAAAAAAGGAGGGGGGAAAAAGGAGAAAAGGAGTACATACTTCACTCTATTCCCTAAGTGCAGGTTTAACGAATATTTTAAAAAATCACTTTTCCAGATGATCTAAAAGATTTCAAGTACATTGGCACTGGAGTAGACCCAACTAGTCTTAAAGAAGCTGGTTGGTTTTTTTTTCCAAAGACTACTAGAATTGTCAACTTCTTCAAGCATTTATTTAATAAAATCTTGTGAGAAAACTCTTTCCTGAAAGTTCAACAATGTTTCATAAGAATTAAAAGAAGGAATGAAAAATATCTCAGTAGGCGTTTTGGAACCAGTCAGTAAACCGAATAAACCAACTAACCAGCCACCTAAAAACAAAACAAGAAAGGAGATCAAGACTTGACTTGAACTTTCTAAGAAAATGCAGAAGTAGAATGACAACTTTTTCAGAGCTGAAAGGTAAAAATTTTCTTATGAGTGCTTCCCTAAGAAGAAGGGAAAAAAAATGGCATACATCTTTGCAAATCATCTTGGAGATTACAGTCAGCAATATTAATGAACACAGAATAAAGCCTTCTCTAAACTAACAATGGCAGCTACGTGTAATAAAAAATTCTTTTCATTAAAGTTTTTTAAAAAATTATTTATGAAGCAGTCACACAGGATTTAAAACACACATCAGACTGATCTGCCTTGATTCTGACTTTCTGGAAAAAAACCCCATAGTATTCCTGTTTGTTGGCTTTATAATTACTCTATACAAAGACATTAACTATGCTAGGATGAATGCATACAACTGTGTCAAACTGTAAAGGAGCAAAATAAAGAAAATATGAAAATACTGTTTCACTTCTTATCCTTGGAGAATTTGCGGTGCCAACAAAGCTTGTTGTTTCCTGTCTGAAGAAATATTATGTGTATGGGAGACAGATCTCTAAATATTTACACTAGGAAGATCTTGTACTCTTGCACAAACCTGCACGATAAGATTTTATGGCTGAAATAAGAGCACTCCCAGACACTGACTCTCCCTACCTGGCAGCAAGGGCTGCATCAAGCCCATCTGTGTTTGCTCATTCGAGAAACATGTATGTAGGAGATGCAATCCAAGGGGATTCCTCTATACTGGCAACCTTCCAGCAGTCTTTAGTCTCCAGCTGAGGTAATCAAGGGACTGCAGGACTCTCTGCCCTGTAGTCATGAGGAGTGACCCTGCTGAACAGGGTGCTGCATCCATCCAGTGATGACACAAGCGTCTCTGGCTCCAGCTAGTTGACTGTTACCGTTCATTAAAAAACAGCAGGTGGACTTGTTTGGAATAACTATTGGGTAGTTTTAGTTACTGTCCATACGTGAAAGTGATTAGCTGTGTTGAGGTTGGATTTTGAAACATTTGGTGTTTTGTAAATGACATATATGTGGAAATTTCTTTTCCCACTTTGTACAATTACTAGGTAATACAATTAATAGAAATTAAATTATCACCTTCAATGGTTTAAATTTAATTTCATAAACCTTAATGGATATGAAAAGGAATTAAAATCTTTAATTCCAGAATCCCATTTTCATGCCTAGACTAAGGCTTACAGAAAATGAAAGAGAAGTGTAAGCACATGCCTGTTGAAAATGGGTAAGCAAAGAAAAAAAGGTGTAACATGAAAATGTTCGTATTTGCAAATGGTATTAAAAACTTAATTTCAAACATGCCATTTCAGATGAGCTTTGTTAGCCTAAACCATCATTTGGCTTGTTAACTGACCAGTGCCCATCATGCAGGTAAGCTAACGCTGTTACCTAGATTTAATTTTTAGTTCAGTTTCTCTTATATAAGAAGAGATCTGTATGGAACCAAATTAAAGAACTGTACTAAGAAGTTTAAGAACTGTACTAAGAAGTTTATAGCCTAAAAGTCTACCAACTATTCAAAATCAATATAGGCTAGTTATTGTGGGCAAAATCAAACATTTAACCAATGACGATACTATTGTTTTAATACTTCTTCAGCCTTGCTGATGTCTATTAGGTGCACACAAACTTCATAGCTAAATCCTTTTTGTCACTTTTGCACAGATTTTTAAGGTTAGAAACCAATTCATCTGTATTCATAGCGTATGTGCTTTAAAAGTATTTGGACTTTGTTCAAACATTAAGAAAAATCATCTTTGAGCTGGGACTAATCATAGAAGACTTAATTCCTCAAGGAAATTGTTCTGGGAAAGTTATAAGCAGACAGCACAGGAATTTATAGTGGAAGTTGGCTTGCAACCTCAGACTCTCATCTCAAAAATGTTTACACATGTGAGAATCTCATTAAAGACACATAAGGCCCCAGTGTTGCATCAAGCACCAAAATGTAGGCAGTTGGTGGGCATTTTTGTCATGCCTTCCTGAAATCTGTGAGGGTTAAATGAACGTAGGGAGCTCATGTTCATGCAGTGTGGTCTTCAAATGATTTAATCTGATTAACGGTTTTAAAAAACAATATTGTCTTGCTCCCACAAATGGCAGATTTTTATTTAATTTCATGTCAATTGTTTCACACTGTTTGGCGCTGTCTGTGTACAGACAGTGTCCTAGAGCCATGGAAGGAGCAAAGGTTGCAAGCTTACCTTTGGGGTATCTGAAGACCTGAGCTGAATGTCTGCATTCCAGACATAAAAGGAATTAAGCTGCAAAAGTCAGGATTTTCTCAAAGCTACCACTGTCCCCACACTGAATGAGACCTAGATAAGCTAGGTTAACAGGGGGAGGCAAGGCAGAAGGGTGAAATTCAGGAACAGGCTTCAAAGCTCCCACTGCTTCTGTGACCTTGAATTCTCACCCTGTTGACAAAATGGAGCTAGAAAAGCAGCTTTTCAGTACCTCACTGATTAAATGTCATACACTGAACATGGGAGACTCAAATCTCCTCTCTGCCTGATGGAACTAACATTTACATCTCCCACAAAAACGCTCTAATGACTCAGCTATATGGTATACCATGCTGGACTCTCGCAACTTCTCTCCCGTTACAGTTCTACTACTCTTCACAATGTGCTTTAACACTCGCTGTGGCAACCACCAACCCGTTTTTTCCCCCACCCCCTGCTAACTGTCTTTACCACAGGACTTCATAGTCAAGTTACAGAATCAGCCTGTACCAGTCAAGTCCTGCAAGCATTTTATTACTCCACTCAAACTGGACCAATTTCAAAGCAGCGATTTGAGACATCTCCACTAGTTCATGAATGCGTATGTTAGCAGGTGAGGACGTGCTGCCAGGAGATGGGAAACATAAGCAGCTCTCCAGATTTTAGTGCAGTTGACTGCTAGAAAAAGTGGGAGAAGGTGCAAACATGTTCCCCTCTCCACAGGAAAGTGGGATGCCCCATTTGAAAGCACTCCTGGAGAGGGAGAGTGCTAGATATAAGGAGAAATCTCTTCATTACAGGTAATGAGACACTGAGACAGGTAGTCTAGGGAGGTTGTGGCTGCCCCATCCATGGAGGCGTTCAAGACCAGGTTGGATGGGGCCTTGGGCAGCCTGGGCTAGTGGGAGGTGTCCCTGTCCATGGCAGGGGGGTTGGAACTGGATGATTTTTAAGGTACCTTCCAATCAGAACTATTCTATGGTGCAAATGCTCAGGTATCTGCCTGTCTGTGTGGCAGCTCTGTGTACACTAGCAGCTTAAAGGGCGTGAAGGAAAATCTCCTGATGGACATACATGCATGGAGTGTCTTCAAGAGGATCAGAAAGCCATAGCTCCACTTGGGAGGGGGGGAAGAGCTGGGGCAGCCCAGCCATGATGGGATGGTGGAGCTTTGCTGCCCAGCTCTGAGAAGGTCACTGTGGTCTTGTTCCCTGGCAGGATATGGGCACTGGAACCGTGAGGGAACATGGGTGAATTTCACCTCAATTCCATGCAGTAACTTGAAATTACTTTAGAATAGCGCAATTTTTGGAGCAATTTCTTGCTGAGCTCTCATTGAGAGATCCTCCGTATGCACACAAGTTGGGGTGGAGCTGTGCATCCATGTTCCCCTTGTGAATGCAGATCCTAGAATCATAGAATAGCTTGAGTTGGAAAGGACCTTAAAGATCATCCAGTTCCAATCCCCCTACCATGGGCAGGGACACCTCCCACTAGATCAGGCTGCCTCACCACCCTAATCAAGAAGAAATTCTTCCCTACATCTCGTCTACATCTGCCCCCCTTCAGCTTACACCCATTGCCCTTCATCCTATCACTACAACTCTTTGCAAAGTCCCTCCTCAGCTTTCCTGTGGCCCCTTCATGGTGGGGTGGGGGCACAGAAGAAACTTTGGCGGGGGGGCCACTTTGATAAGAAACAGCGTGACCAGGAGGTCCAGGGAGGTTCTTCTCCCTATGGACTCAGCATTGGTGAGACCGCTCCTCAAATCCTGGGGTCAGTTCTGGGCCCCTCACCACAAGAAGGATGTTGAGGCTCTGGAGCCAGTCCGGAGAAGAGCAACAAAGCTGGTGAAGGGGCTGGAGAACAGGCCCTATGAGGAATGGCTGAGAGCTGGGGTGTTTATCCTGGAGAAGAGGAGGCTGAGAGGAGACCTCATTATTGCCTCCAACTCCCTGAAAGGAGGTTGTGGAGAGGAGGGAGCTGGGCTCTTCTCCCAAGGGACAGGGCACAGGACGAGAGGGAATGGCCTCAAGCTCCACCACAGGAGGTTCAGGCTGAATATCAGAACAAAATTTTTAACAGCAAGAGTAGCTGAGCACTGGCAGAGGCTGCCCAGGGAGGGGCTGGAGTCACCTTCCCTCCAGGGGTTTAAGGGACAGGTGGATGAGGTGCTGAGGTACATGGGTTAGTGTTTGATGGGAATAGTTGGACTCGATGATCCTGGGGGTCTCTTCCAACCTGGTGATTCTGTGGAAGGTCGCTCCAAGGTCTTCCCGGAGCCTCCCCTCCTCCAGGCTCCAAATGCACCCTCTCCCCCCACCACGTGCTCCCAGCCGCCATCAGCCTCGCACCTCCCGCCGGGGGGGGCAGCGGCCATTTCGGGGCGTGAGGGCACAAAGGGGCGCGGGGCTCCCCTTCCCCCGTGCGCGCTGGGGGGTGGGGATGGAAGGAACAGGCAGGAATATTCTGGGCCGAGGGAGGGGGGGAAGAAGGCGATGACTAACTCGAATAAATCCGCAACGGAGCCGAGGAGGAGGGAGGCGGCGGCGGGTCATGTGAGACACAGTCACGCTGCGGGACCGGGGGAGAGGCGCCGGGAGGGGGGTGGGAGAGGACGGGGAAGCCGCGATGGCCGCCGCCCGGCGCCCCCTCCTCAGCCGGGAACGCCTCCCCCCTCCCCCCACCACCATCCCGGGGAGGGTTCGGCGTCGCTCGGCAATTTCCGCCACTAGGGAGCTTCCTCCCCCGGCCTCCTCGGCGCGGGTTCGGAGCCGCTCGGCAATTTCCGCCGCGCGAGCCGAGCGCGCTTCCGCCTGCCCCGGCTAGACGGGGCGTCCCGGCTGCCAGCGGGGCGCGCGTGCGCGGCCGCCGCCATCTTAGCGCCGTCTCTCGCCTGCCCTCCCCTTTGGCGAGCTTTCCCTCCCCCCCCCCTTTCCCTCCTCCTCCTCCCTCTCCTCCTCCTTCTCCTCCCGCATCACGGTGCAGCGCCCTCCTCCAGCGCTCCGTGAGGAGACGGGCCGGGCAGGGGGGAAGAGAGCGGGCGAGCGAGGGCCCCAGGGCGGCGGGGCAGGGCCCGAGGGGAAGAAAGGCCGTGTCGGCGGGGAGGAGCGCCGGGCGCTGCGGAAGCGCGGGTGCCGCCTGTATAAAGGGGGAGGAGGAGGCGGAGGGGGAAGGAAGAGCGTGCGGAGCGTCCTCCAGAGACAGCCAGACACAGAGGGAGGAGAGAGAGAGAGGCTGCCTGGCTGGCTTTCCCCCCCCTCCCTCCTTCTTTTCATGGACTCTGCTGCCGGGCTGCTGCCGTTCTTCCCTCCTTTTTCCGTCTCCTTAGCACCCAAAATGATTCAGCTCCATGGCTGCCACTGACGGGGATGTGCCTGCCCGGCTCAGCCCGCCGCTGCCGCCCTGCCGTGCGCCGGTCCTGTACGTATCTGCGCTCTCCTCCTTCTCCGGTGATGGTGAGGGGGCTGCCCCGAGGGAGCGGCGGGGAGATTGGGGCTTTCGCTCCCCTCTGGGGCCGCGGGCATCGCTGCTGCCCCCCCCAACCCCCCTTCACCCCCCCCACCCAAAACCCCGGGAGAGGCGCGGCGGGGGGGTGGGGGGGTGGAGGAGGGGGAGGTGTGAGGAGGAGGGTGGGGATGAAAAGGGGGTGTGGGGAAGGGGAGAGAAAGTGAATGGCGGAGCGTTGAAAGTGTCACATTCGGAGGCGGCCGAGGACGGGTCTGCGCCCCCTCCCTGTCTCAGAGGGGAGGGGGTGGGTATTGGCGGTGCTGAGGCGGCTCAGCCCTGGCTCTGCGGGAGGAGGAGGGGGGGAGGTTGTGCGTGGTGTCTGCCCTGCCGCGAGCGCAAAGCTAACTGTGTGTGTGTGTGTCTGTCTCTCTCCATACCGGGGGACCGCACTCTTTAAATACACCCGATACAATGCACCAGCCTGACTCAGCCGCAGACGTTAGTGCTAGGAAGATGGCGCACCCGGCAATGTTTCCTAGAAGGGGCAGCAGCAGTACCAGCGGCAGCAGCTGCGTTACTGCTCCCGCTGCACCAGGTACCGGCGTTGGGAGCGCTGCCCTCTCCGCTGAGGATTATCAGCCGCCTTTGCTGGTCCAGCCGCCGCCTCCATCTCCTGCAGCATCTTCTTCTTCGGCGGGTCCACAGGCGACACCCCCTCCTCCACAAAGCCTGAACCTCCTCTCACAGTCTCAGCTCCAGCCACAGCCTCTTACACAGACTGGAGCCCAAATGAAAAAGAAAAGTGGCTTCCAAATTACCAGTGTGACCCCTGCTCAAATATCAGCTAGCATGAGCTCTAATAACAGCATAGCTGAGGATACAGAAAGCTACGATGACCTGGACGAGTCCCACACTGAAGACCTGTCGTCTTCAGAAATCTTGGATGTTTCTTTATCTAGGGCCACTGATTTGGGAGAACCGGAAAGGAGCTCCTCTGAAGAGACTTTGAATAACTTCCAAGAGGCAGAGACTCCTGGGGCTGTTTCTCCAAACCAGCCTCATCTTCCTCAGCAGCATGTTCCTCTGCCTCATCACCCACAGCAGAGTGTTGTGATCAATGGAAATGTTCACCCCCATCATGTTCATCACCACCACCATCTTCACCACCACCATCATGGACATCATCATCCATCGCATGCTGGAGTGGGCAGTGCCCCAGTTCCTGGAGGACCACCACCCAGTCCATCATTTAGAAGACTATCAACAACTGGAAGCTCTGACAATGTCATATCAACTGCACCAGTTTCTGCTGCATCATCCACTGGTTCCCCAGCATCTGTCGGGTCTAATATCCGCACTACAAGTACTCCTGGCAGTTTAGGTGTAAGTCCTGCTACTGGAACTAGTACCTTAAATAATATGGGTGGTGGTAGTTCTAGTGTGCCGAGCGGTGTGCTTGGTCCTATAAATTTAAGCAACATCACAAGTGGTGGTAACGTAAATGCTTTGTCTGGAACTAGCAGCAATGTTAATGTGAATATCTTGAGTGGTGTTGGCAATGGTACGAGTGCTTCCTCTAGTGTCATTAACAATGTTACTAATCCAACTGCAGGAATGGCAGTGGGATCAAGCCAGCAGCAGCCTGCATCTGGCACATCAAGGTTTAGGGTCGTAAAATTAGATTCTAGTTCTGAACCTTTCAAAAAAGGTAGATGGACATGCACTGAATTCTATGATAAAGAAAACACTGTTGCAGTTTCAGATGGAGTAGCAGTAAACAAAGCAGTAGAGACAATAAAACAAAACCCGCTTGAAGTGACTTCTGAAAGGGAGAGCACCAGTGGGAGTTCTGTTAGCAGCAGTGTAAGCACACTGAGTCACTATACAGAAAGTGTGGGAAGTGGAGAAATAGGAGCACCTACCGTGGTACAGCAGCAAACGTTTCAAGGTGTGGGTCCACAGCAGATGGATTTTAGTAGCGCTGCTCCTCCGGCGATGCCAGCATCTAGTATACCACAGAGTGTTTCTCAATCACAGCTTGCACAAGTCCAGCTGCATTCTCAAGAAGTAAACTATCCACAGCAGAAGCCAGGGGTCCAACCTCCTGCACAGGCCAGTCTAACCACTGTTACTGGGGTTCAGCCAGCCCCGGTTAATATCCTAGGTGTATCCCCGTCTCTGGGCCACCAGCAACCTGCCATTCAAAGTATGGCTCAACAGCAGCTGCCGTATTCTCAGCCGGCGCAGCCTGTGCAGACTCTGCCAGTGGTGCAGCAGCAGCAGATGCAGTATGGTCAACAACAGCAGCAGCAACAGACAGTTCCTACACAGATGGCTGCGGGTCATGTTAAGCCGGTGAACCAAAACTCTGTGACAGGGGCTATGCCAGACTACATGCAACATCAGCAGATCCTTCAGACTCCATCCCCTGCTATGCAGCCCAGTTCTGCAGGAGTCGGAGCAGGGCAACCAGTTCCTGTTGCCCAGGCACAGAGCATGCAGCCTTCAGTGCAAGCACATCCAGCTGCTGCCCCAGCTCAGCCTGTTGCACACGCTCCAGCAGCAATACCGGGTGTAGGTACCAGTGGTCAAATGCTGAATGTTGGGCAGCAAGGAAGCGTAGCCACTGTGGTGCAACCACCATCTGCTGCAAACCAAATTCCACCTCCAGTCATGCCATCAACGGCTGCTCCTCCATCTTCACAAGTAGTGCAACCTGTGCAGACAGGAATAATGCAGCAGGGATTACAGGCTAGTGCTTCAGGCCTTCCTCAGCAAATGGTCATTGCTCAGCAAAACACCTTGTTACCTGTTCAGCCACAGGCACAAGGAGTGGAATCTGTAGTCCAAGGGATGACTGGCCAGCAGCTGCCTGCGGTTAGCCCTGTACCTTCTGCTAGTACTGTTCCTGCACCCAGTCAAGCTGGTTCAGCTGTGCCTCCTGGCATACCTTCTGCTTCTATAGGTTTGGGACAACCACAGAACATAGCGCAAGCTTCAGCTGTGCAAAATGGGAATTTGGCTCAAAGTGTCAGTCAGCCTCCCTTGATATCAACGAGTATAGGTATGCCGGTGGCACAGAATGTGCCACAGCAGATGCCGCTAAGCTCTACCCAGTTCCCCACACAATCACTAGCTCAGTCAGTTGTAAGCCAAATTGAAGATGGCAGGCGCCCTACAGAACCTTCCTTAGTGGGTTTACCTCAAGCTGCCAGTGGTGAGAGTGGTGTTGGAGCATCAGCTGTTTCAGACGGCGGAAGCAGCAACATGCCATCCTCAGCTTCCCTCTTTCCGCTGAAGGTGCTGCCGTTGACAACACCCCTCGTAGATGGTGAGGATGAGAGGTAAGACTGCGTGGAACTTTATTAAAAGATAATGCTGTCTCGCAGTTTGGTTTGCGCTAACTTGCTGGTTTCGTTACAGCCATTCTGTGAAATGAAGTGGTTTGATGTCTTTTGTTTAATTGGAAATACTGTTTCTCAGGTTCCAGCACATGTGGGTATTATATTAAAATACTTACTTTTCTCTTGAGGGGGTGGGTTGTATTGATTATGCTCTGAAACTACTGCGTGGGTAAATTGTGTTTAACAATCTGTGGCGCTGTATATATATCCCCATTGTATAGAGGAAGACAAAAGAATACTGTGGAATGTGGGTGTGCTAGTGGTGATTCTAGTTTAGGTAATTTATTATACTGAAATAATTAATATTTATCCTTAGGTAATTTTTATTTTAATTCACAAGCCCAGACTTCATCTTGCCTTGGCTACTCTTTTTTCAAATATTGACTTCACTCAGGTTGAACCAGTTGTGTGTCTGTGCTGTATGTAGAAGTCTTCTCCTTGACAGCCGAGAGATGCTTTAGGCAAATGAGTTTGGTGGGAAAACAGAGGTTCAGCAACTCCATTGTGGCTCTTCAAATTGAACTTGGGGCACTCCTGGTCTTGGTGGTTTTGCTTCAAAGCGCTAGCCCTTTGTGAGAGACACTCAGGCCTGTGGAGGAGGGCTGGTGAGCTTTTCAATCTAGTGCACCAGTTCTTCCACCTCCACCTTTTCAAATAAATGACCACTGGTTGGTCTAAATAGTATGTACATGTGAATATTCTCATTTCTTAGATATTGTGCAGAGTTGGCAGTTGTGAAATGCCCTCACATGCCCTCACAGCAGTCTGAAGAGAGCTGGACAACAGTTTTAAAGTTCAATTGTTTGTTATTAATGCATGGAAATTCCTCACTGTATTGAGAGCATGTTGTGATACACACTTACAAATGGACAGGAAGACTGGCAGGTCTCCCAAATAACTTCTTGCCTGAGAAGAAGCTGCATTCATAGGAGAAATAACTTTAAGGTAAATGACCTGCCTTGAGATTGTGGGAGAGGACAGAAAAGAACACCTGAAAAGGAAAACTGTGACTGGGGTAAGGAGACAAAATAAAGCATTTAGCGCTTCCTAGGTGGGAAAAATGCCATAGCTATGGGAAATGAAGCACTTATTAAATACATCATCTTGGTGCCATAACTTAAGTCAGGAGTAATATCACTGGCCAAACTTTATTAAAAAAAACCAAAACAATAATAAAAGGAGTTGCTGAGAGAGGCTGGATTCTTCCTGATACTGAACATACTAACTCTCTCAGCAGTCTCTGATTATGTTGATCATGAGGTGTTGACTGCCTTAGTGGCTTTCATCACATCTTTCTAAGATGCCAGAGAGCTATAATGAGTAGCAGCTTGTCTTCCAGGAGTACTAGAAGACAAGTTCCAACATTGTTGCATTCTGATTATGTTTTTTAGTCAAAAAGTACGTCGAAGTGGTAGAAGACAGATTGAGGTGCTAAATCCTGCAGTGTCACCATTATGCTACTAGCAGTCAATTTTCTCAGAAACATTTTTGGTTTTCCTTCCTTCGATTTTTCTAAACCATAGCACTAATCCTTTTTTTTGTGGGTCCTGTTTGTGTTTGGTGGTGTGGGCTTTCTTTTCTTCTTATTATTTAACCAACCAAAAAGCCCTCGAAGCTTTCAGGGATTCCTATTGGAGTAAGAGAATCATAGACTTATTGATACTCAGTGTTTCCAAAAATGATGTGTAGCTTGTGACTGTATCCTGATTTTAAGAGCATATGTTAGCTGTTTGTCACGATTGGTAGTTTTTCCAGAATGTTTAAATCCCTCAGGGTAACAATAGCCAGAAATACCTTCTTCCTCTGTTATTTGGCTAGCCAGAGATCATATCCTTTCTTCTCCCATGCACATGGCGTCTTTGTTCAATCTGTCATCTCCAGGTAGACTATACTTTTGTTTAGCTACAGTTGGAAAATCATTTAGATTCTTTACACAGAGCAGGATATGACTCTATTAATTGGAGGCCAAAAATAATTGTATTTTTTTTGCATGGCAGTAGCAGTTGGGTCATTTTTGTGTACAATTAGATAATTAATAGCAGCACTTTTGTCCATAACATTAAAAACTTGGTGAGATTGCTTCTGTTTCCGCTTCCAGAGCATCTCAGGGCAAAGTATAATTTGTAATGTCACCTGGAATTTCATTGGATCAGGAACTGAGGCCTCATCAAGCACTAAAGGTAGTGCAAGATGCTCTGTTACTCTGCTTGATTCCTCACTCCTCTGGACATCTGATGCATCCAATTAGAGTTCTTTTGAGAGCTTTTTTTCCTGTTTGTTAAATTATTCCCCCTTTTACAGGAGGTAAAGGGTAGTGTACTGTAAAAGTACTTAAACATTTTAAGAAGCACCTGTACTATAAATATAGAATCATAGAACAACCAGGTTGGAAGAGACCCACCGGATCATCCAAGTCCAACCGTTCCTATCAAACACTAAACCATGTCCCTCAGCACATTGTCCACCCGTGCCTTAAACACCTCCAGCGAAGGTGACTCCGACCGTCTCCCTGGGCAACCTGTTCCAATGCCCAATGACCCTTTCTGTGAAAAATTTTTTCCTAATGTCTAACCTAAACCTCCCCTGGCGGAGCTTGAGGCCATTCCCTCTTGTCCTGTCCCCTGTCACTTGGGAGAAAAGGCCAGCTCCCTCCTCTCTATAACCTCCTTTCAGGTAGTTACAGAGAGCAATGAGGTCTCATACACACACAAATATGTGTGTATATAATCACAATTTCTCTCTCTTATGTGCAAACACATATATATCACTGAAGATTTACATCGATACATCCCAAGTGATTCTAAACCTGGCAGGGGAAAAGGTAGGATAAAGCACTAAGTGATGACATAATTGGGCCAGTGAAGAAGCTGTAAAATTCCACTTGGTGTGCCTTTGAAAAAACATCTGCCCTGTGTAATACCTGTTTAGATTAACTCCCAGCTTTTGTTAAACCTGTATATAATTACATTTAAAGACATGCCAGTATCTTTAAGTCTTCAGCCCCGTTCAGTTTTTTAGAACACCATTTGCAGCTCTTTCTATGGCTGTTATCAGGGCATGGCCTTTTAAATATAGACAGTGTGGAATGTGTCTGCTTTGGAAACTGTAACCTTTATTTCCCCAGTATGAATGGTATTTTATTTTTTTTAAATCTTCACTATGACTTGAAATGAGATACTAAAAATGAGCTGCTTAGCAGAATGCTGTACGGAAAATTAGTTTGCAAACTTTAATAAAAAGAATGAGTATGCAAATAATATTGTTATGGTTTCTGTATTAAAAGAAACCCAGCCAACAAAAAAACCCAAATACAACTCCAAAACCCCACCACTAGCTCTTCTGTTGAGGTGTGCCATAGATATTTGTATGTTGGTACGTTGATCATCTCTTCTAAAATTTCAATTGACTGAAATGCAAGTCAGTTTTTTTTTGATGTTAAATATCTTTTATTCTTGTAGCTTGGATTGTGATATGTATCATTTTTAGTGCCTGATTCTCTTATAGTTTCTTGGATTTGCAGCAGTTACCTCAATTTATTCAGTTATTATATCTTGTCGATTTTGAATGTGATCTTTTGAGCTTAGTATTTAATCTCTAGAACTGTAGAAGAGAATATCTTCTATTTTTATGTGTTTAAAACTTAAGTATGGAAAAAATGCGTGTTTATATTGCAGTGAATTCTTTCGTATATTTATACTTAGAATTACAAATTCAGTTTTGTGTCTTTGTAGACAATGCTTTATTATACTATAGATGCTTGCAATAAGATTTCGTGCACACTTTTATAACTCTCAAATTACATGTGAAGTGAATACTTGGAAAAAAATCAATGTATTTTACAGCATTTTTAAAGGCAGCTGTAGGTGAATTCAGAAATAACTTATTCTGGAATGTTGTTTACCATTACCCAAAATCAGGTTCTGTGAATGAAGGATAAGAGAACTAATAACTGTCTCCCTGTCCTTGACAGGGTAGAATTGCTTTCATTCTTCTGTCTGATGCAAGTTGTTTTCACTCATTTATGAATTTCATAAAGCAGCATAGCAAAAGAGAATGGAGGAAAAGGTGCTGATAAACATGTAAAACTGACACAGACATTTGAAGTATCCTTTATTATCTGACAATCTCTCATAATGTTCTTTTTGAGGAGAAATTTTTTTTAAAAGTCCCTTTTCAGCTGGACGGAGGCAAAAAAAGTGGAGTAAAAATTTTCTGTCTAGGACATATGCTTTGTTATTAAATTCATGGAGAGGCTGGAAGATTAAAGCTGAAGGTGAGAATGAGAAGACTTGTGAACGGCCTTTAAGAATCTTATTAGCAGAAACCAGTACTGACTTGTACAGCAAGAGTACGGTCAGGAAGTTGGATTAATTTTCATCATGAATGCAGTAGGAAGGTTGATGGGGTGCAAATGAAATTTCTACAGATATAATTTAATACTTGTTGCAGATATCAGTAAGCAGCAGTGAGGACATTTCGATTAAATGTCATTTTGATGTGGTAACCATTTTGCATACTTATTTTGTAAGCTGTTAGGATTTATATGGGTTTTTCTGTTTGCTGTAAGTTTTAGTTCTGTTGTGTTTGATGAAAAAAGGAAAAGAAACTTCTAGGAGATACTTTGCAACAAAGGATTTATGGTGGCATAGCATGGATTTATGGTCGTGTTTTTTTAGAGTTGCTTCTTAGGGGTAGGGTAGCATTTTTGTTTTCCAATTTTTAGATTTTAAACTTTCTTCAGAGTCTTGCCACCAATTCAAAAATGGCATAACTTGAATTCCAGGAGATCGATCTTTTAAAAAAGGCTCTTTCTATCTTTACTTTGGCCATTTATGGAACTTGGAAAAAAGTTACCCTCAGTAATGGCAAGTCCACTGTGTTGAAAGGGAGTGCTTTAGTGAATGTGATGTTGTTGCTGTTGTTATGCTGAGAAGTCCAGCCTCGGATTTTATCTGACAAAATAAAATATTGCGATTGGTAGAATTGATGTTGTTACCTCTCTAAGTAAAGAACAATGAGGACTTTGGGGTCTTCACCTTTTATGTCTGTTGGCTGTAGGTAGCAATGCCTGTTTAGGTGAACCTTTTCCTGGTTTCTTTTATAGACGAATTTTCTGCATGCCATAGTGTGCTTTGAACTAAGGATTGCTACAGTGCTTGGTGTTGCATTGTCTTTAAGGACAGGAAGAACCAACAGATTTCAGGGGATTGTAAAAGCAGTAATTTAGTGCTTAAGATAAGGCAGATTGTTGGAGATGCTGAGAAATGTGCGTTTCCAACTGGTAATGGGATTTCCAGAGTATGTTCTTGAGCACTGTAGTTTTGGCTGCTCTTTGGAAATTGTCAGTAGGTAAGCAGACAAAATAGTCTATGTCTGTATACATAAAACCAAACAAGCAGAAGGCTTTAAAATATTTAACGTTTAAAAGGAGTCTTTGCTACTGTCTCTGGACTTGCATTCTTTAAGTCACAAGCTAATCTCAAAATGAGCATTTTCCATTTGTAAGTCTGTGTGAAGGCTGAAACACTTTGCAACCAATACAAAGTTATTCAAGTATATATTGTGTAGATAGTGCCACAATAGAGCAATGACTGTAACTGTGGTAAGCAAGAAGAGTTAGGACAGGAGGGGAAAATAAAAAGAAACCCCAAACCCCTCTCAAATGTTAATAGACCTGGCTCATAGGAAGTCACATAGACTGCACACCTGTGCTACAAATGCCCCTATATAATAATGCTGTTCACTTTACAGAGGGTAATAAATAGGCATCTTCAAACCTGTCTTTAACAACTCAGGAAGTAGATAAGGTTGTAAATGGTAGTATTGCTAGTATAGTCTTCTAGAAGAAGAAACTGTGCGCACCTGAATATCAGTATACTAATGGCAAGTATATTCTTAGTATGACCTTTTTGGGAATTTGTGATCTGGGTTTGCAGTTTGGTGTAGGTGAAACATAAGCAAGAATTGAAAATAATAGTGTCTTTGTTCTCTTTGATTTAATGCAGTGGTATTTTGTGGAATCCTGTTTATCACTGGTTCTTTTCTGTTCTTGATTAATTTATGTTACTGAAATGTGTGCCGTGTGTTCTATGTATTAAACTTTAACCTATGACTGAAAACTGTTTTAAAAAGTGAGCCTGTACCTTTCATTTACTGCACTTAAACAACCAGAAATAATGCTGTTAAGCAGAAGCATACTTTAACAGTGTATTGAAAGGGACTAAGATTATTCAGTAAATTATTTCATGCTAATGATCATGGTAAGTAAGGAACTAGTTTATTCTCAGTGTGATTTTAAGAATCCATAGCCTAAAGCTTAAATGGAAAGAACCCTCGCGTGACTGGCAATGCCACTTTATTTGTTTGAGCCTCTTCTAAAGCATTCAGAGAGTTAGAGATCGTGTGATGGAAGTGCAGTGTAATTATGGTATCAAACTGGGGCACCTTGTCATCCTTCTGGCTTTAATGTCTTGCAACATTTTAACTCCTGGTCTGTCTTTGGAATATGCTAGCAAAGAGAGTAATCAAACTACAGTCTGTTGTGTTGTAGAAACCCGTATCAGCCTGTTTTGTGCTGGCCTCCAAACAACTATTATGCATTATCAGTGTTTGAAGCAGGATTTGGTTTGTGGTTGCAGTTATATGCAAAGTTTCCATCTTTCACTGGAGACTTTCCTGAGAGAGAGACTGAGAGGTTGTGTGTGTTTGGCTGGCAGGGGTTGTTATGAACCTGTATGTGGAAATGCTAGAGAGCGGTACCTGTGATAGCTGGTGATCTCAAAGTTCTTTTCCAACCTAATGACTCTATGAGTAATGATTCTTATTTTATCATTGTAGATTTCCTTATAGACTAAGTGACTTGCTGGTTCCTACTAAATGAGGGCTTCTGGCTTTGGTGTCATGCAGAAATTAATAATACTCATCATAGTTTGAATACAGCATTACAGTTCAACTAAACTTGTTCAATTATATGAAATGTTTTATATTTGCAAAGTGAAATCTTGAACGGCTGTTTCAGTAGACTGGAAGAGTTACAGTAAAGTTGTTAATTTTGAATTTGAGCAGGCAATTTCTTTGTAATTACACTTTCTTTAAATTATTTTGGTATTAGTCTTTGTACTTCAGAAATTATTCCTGATTTTTTTTTCAACTCCACAGTTTTAACATGCTTATTGGTCCTAACTTCATCAATGTTTTATTTGTGTTGATAACTTAACTTTTTTTTTTAAACTTGTTAGTAATTTTCCAGAATTTCAGTAGTCTTACAATACTTAAAATCTGAGAAAGTGTAAGTTGAGTTTAAATATTGCTACTGTAAGTTTAAGCTAATGTTATAGGAATTATTTTAAAAAGTTTCAAATGGGCTGTATAAGCACAGGAAAATGCTTCAGTCTAAGTGGTGTTCCAAATGTGTATATTAAGTCAAGCTTTCACCACTGTGCTAGGAGTGAAAAATTAATGTTTGGTTTTGGGCCCATAGGCCAATGTATGTTGTCATGTGTTTTTTAAATGCTCTTTTTCTTCCTGTCAAAATGTTTATTATACAGCTTTTGTGAGACGTATAGTGTTTGTGAAGCTTCCTAGACTGAAGCTGTGTGACAGTTGGGTTGTATATTTAAGTACTGTGAGCATTCAAGCTAAAGTTCTCCCAGTTTCTATTCCTTGTTGCCATGCAGGGCCACTGGTGGTCCAGGAGAGTCAAAGTAAGTTTTCTTTGTTCAGCATAGAACTGCTACCTACCTGTTATTAGCCTTTCTTGCTCGGGGCTGTAGGTAGTGTGCAGGCTGAAATGGGGGCAGAAATAGCCTAGAGAAGAGGAGGCTGAGAGGAGACCTCATTGCTCTCTACAACTACATGAAAAGAGGTTGTAGAGAGGAGGGAGCTGGCCTCTTCTCCCAAGTGATAGGGGACAGGACAAGAGGGAATGGCCTCAAGCTCTGCCAGGGGAGATTTAGGCTAGTGATTAGGAGGAAGTTTTTCACGGAAAGGATCATTGGGCATTGGAATAGGCTGCCCAGGGAGGTGGTTGATTCACCTTCCCTGGAGATGTTTAAGGCATGGGTGGATGAGGTCCTGAGGGAGATGGTTTAGTGTTTGATAGGAATGGTTGGACTCGATGATCCAGTGGGTCTCTTCCAACCTGGTGATTCTATGATTATATGAAATTTGGGAGTACGTTAAAATAATAGACTAGGAAGTAAAACGGTTTGAGGACTTTTTATCATTAAATATTAGAAGTTTAATACTTCTTTCGAAGCTGACTTTAATCATTGTAGAGGAACAACTGCAGCTACTACTGATGTTTGTTTTTTCACAGGGATACTTTCAGAAAACTGCTTTGTATTTATTTTATTAAAACTTGAGGGATATCTTGATCATCTGTTTATATACTTTTGAATAACCCATTCTTTTGAGAATAGTGGAGGAGGGTGGTTTTATGAATGGCTGAAACAGGCACCTGAAGATCTTCTGTAAGCTTAGGCTTAACAGAGTGGTATGGATGGGTCCACCATCTGTTAAAAAATAGTATAGACAGTATTTCTAGTAAAGCATAGATTTGATAGCAACCAAAGTTGTTTGTAGAGTGTTTTATAAACCGCTGCTTAAGTGCGCTAAACCACTTGGCCAGGGAAATTGAGCTTGTTTGTGACTTTAGTGCTTGTCCAACCTTCTGTTGCTATGTGTGTTGTGTTTTTTTCGGTTGTTTTAATTAGCATGGATATTCAGCAGGAACTTCTCAGGGCTCTTATTTCTTCATGTGTAATGAAGATTTGAGCTTCTCCAGCAGTTGCTTAAGCAACACTATCAAAGTACTGTCCTAAATAGGGACAGGACTGAAAGCTGCTGAAAATGTGGATACACATTCAGCCGTAGTCTTAGTGGCTTAATGCATTTAATCATGGCTTTTTTTTCAACTACTGTACTGCAGTGTAGCTCTTGGAGATGAATTATGCGAGTAAGGTGATTTCAGCATGCAGTGCTATTGGTTATTCTTGTAAGATCAAAAGGCAAGCTACACCTTTTTTTTGCAAACGTTTTTGATCTCTTCTTTGTGATCCATTGTAACACAGGTCAGTAACAGTCCTAGTTATTGGTAACCAAATGTTAATCTTCTTCAGTCTGGCATATCTGGTCAGCTGTCCTTCTAATTTTATATTAAGTTTCTGAACTTGGTATCTTTTGTGAGGTGGTTGGGTTAGAAATGATAGTTTCCTTTAAATCATTGTAAAAATATATGGTATAGAAATATCTTTTAATATTTTTCCACTGACTTTGAACTCCCTTTGCACTGTAGAGAGGTAGGATCCCTGTCAAGATGAGAGAGAACTTTAAATGCCTTTAAAGCTTCCTCCGACGTTCGCTTGACCCAACTCAGTCACAGTTGTGTGTAGATGAGAGATGATGACTGGCAGGCATAACTTACATGTAAGAAACTGAAGAAATCAAAGAACTCGGAATGTAACCATACTAAATTTGTGAGTTTAGGTATTTAGTGCTGTTGTAACTACTAAGGAAGACTGTGATTAAAAATAAACTCAATAACTCATGTATGATTGCTTTGACTTCTATTGTGACTGCAATTGTGAAATAATAAGAGCAAGCAAAAACTTCTCAGGCAGAATCTGACTTGAGTGACTTGTTTGGCATACATTGCCGCTGAGCTGGGCTAAGCATAGTCAAAAAAATAACTTCTGCAGATTTCTTGGAAGATTAGTTTCAGCCTGGTAAGTTTGCTGGATGTATGTGTATGTGTCAAAGTATCATAATGTGTTTTTTTGCTATGTGAAAGGGCTCTGTGTTTCTCTGAGGAGGTCTGCCTGTGGACTAGAAATGGCATCTTAATTCTTGCTTCCTGTCTGAGCGTGACAGAAGCGGAATCCTTTTGTTTCTTGTAGGATTTCGTGGGGATTCATGCAGCAATGCCTGCCCTATGGAAAGGTGTGCAAGGGGAAGCAGAACAACTCGGGATATTCCATGTTTGTCATGTTTGTGTAAACTTGTGCAAGGTATTGATTGTCATTGTCCCTTGATGTAATTTGCAGTGCAGGTTTCTCAAACTCTGAGCATCTCTGAAATCTGGCAAGGATTTTTCTGGTAATAATAGGTTTATATTCAGCCTTATGATTTGTTTGTTATAAGCTATTTATGGAAAATCATGACCTGGCTTTAACTTGAAACCTGTACTAAATGTCTAGATTAATTTTCTTTGAAAATTCTTAGGTCTTAAGGTTTTGAATGATGCGTATGTGTATACCCGTGTATGAGAACATAGGAAGCATTATTTAAACAAAACCCCAAACAGCAAAATCCAAATGAAACCTGCAGGTAAGAGAAGGAGCAACTGTTGCTCTTACAGTTTCATTTCTTGCATTTGTACAAAATCACGTGAAAAAAAATTAAAAGGAACCATGAGTTAATGACTACATCTTTTAAGTACTTGTTAAATAATTTACTGTTGCCCTCAAATGAATTCAAAGTTTAAGTGTACCTCTTTAATCTATTGAATGAGGTTATTATGCTAAGAATGGATCAGTGTATAGCACTGCCAAGTGCTTCTTTAGGAGGCCTAATATCCCAAATTGGGTGAAATGGCAAGTTTGTCGTAAATGTTCAGGGAATGGTGCAGAACATGCGTGTGCGTCCACGTTTTTTTCTTACTTTCCAAGTTTGTGAGGCTCTTTCCAGTTCTGTAATTGCTTGTGAAGGAGAGGAGTTTCCAAGCGCGCATTTGATTGGAGAGAGAGGAGGGAGGAAACGTCTGAAACGTTTACGATGGTGGTTTTGGTTTCTTCTTTCTTTTTCTGGTGGGGAAAGGGATTTTAATTTTTGAAATGGTTATGAGGTATGCGTGTGTTAGAGCCAAGTATACACAGTTGTTGGCAATACTGCCTCTCCTTATTTATGGGACAGTAGCTAAAAGGCCTGGCTGTGAGCTGGGGCTCTGCTTTGCTGGCAGCTTTGTAACAAAGAACAGAAAAGGTGATCCTAAAGGACTTGCTGTCTGATGTACTTAGGTTTTTTTAATTGATTTTAAGATGATGATGCCCTAAGGAAGGCAAAGTCTTAAATGTTTTTAGTGCTTTATGGGGAAAAAAAGAGCAGCAAAGCAGGATAGTAATATCTCTGTTCTTGCAGAGATGTACCTTGTTAATAATGGTGTACACCATCTCTGGAATACTAATGTGTTGAAAATTGAGTCACCCTTTTGTCTTGAAACTATGGGTTAGTATATTTTGTAAGGTTTCAGACTCTGCTCTTGGGATATGTAGGTTCTTCATACTGCTTGCTTATGCTGAAGTGTAGTGAAATAAGTGAGCAGCTGCTTTATTTCATTCGAATTTAACATGTAAGTAGTAGATAATTTATGATTTGCATGAAGATACTTTCAGCTTCTAGAAAGTACTATGATTTGTGGAAGGGGAAGAATAAATATTAGCATGTTATAGCAGACAGCTGTGGCTACTAGTAGTTACCTTTGCTACTTGTATTTGCCTGACCATCAGAATTCAATCTCTGGGAATCTTTTACGTACATATTTACTGTCCAAATACCTGGAATATTTAGAACATACTTTTTTAGTGCCTTTGAAGGTATTGGATGAAAGTGTTTTCTCTGAAAGCATGGAGAACAGTCCTCCAAAGAATTCTGTGAAGGATATTGAAATTGTGTTGTGTTCGTACGCATTTTCAACTAGAATACTGTCTTTATATTTACTAATCTAAAGTGTTTAAGCTAGACACACAACTCTCCCTCTTGGTACTTCTTAATTGGAGGAGTGATTAAGGAAGCTTGTTTTTTTTTTTTTAAAGTTTTATTTTAAAAAGGAGCTTCCTCCTACTTCAATCTCCAAATATGATAGACTAAACCATTCTTAATGCTTCAGGAGCATGTACGTTTTAGAAATATCTAAAATATTTCATTCATTTTTATGTTTAAAAACCAACAAAAATTTGCTGAAACATTGGGATGTGCAAACTTGATCATTAGGAAAAAAAGATATTATATTAGCTAGAAGACCCATGCAGTTTTCCAAAACAACCTTTCTTTCTTCTATTTTGACATTTAAAAATTCTATAATTCAGTAATTTATAGGTACTATTTAGAATTGTTTTCTCAAAGTTGCTGTCAGATAGCTCTGAAACAGAAGTACTTCATGATAGTTGCTAGATGGACTGTCTGTGACTTAAGAGGAAGGCTCTGGGTTAACTCTGTAACCTGTTTGCACTTAAATATTTCCATCGTTTTGTTACGGTGATCTCTAGAACAGTCATACACATTGCATTCGTTGAATAATATTGCCATATAGCTTTTCACAATTTGTCATAAACAATTTGGCACTGAGTTCTGTCTGTGTGCAGAAATATTTGAATTTGTTTTCTGTAGTAAATTGTAATATGTGTATGTTGAGCTTCTGTAAATTCTGTACTAACAGCTTCAAATTCTTGGGTGCTATTCTTAAAAATGTAATCATATTATGAGAAATCATGAAAATGTATATCTTCTGTAGCATTTTATGTACTAACTATAGATTAGTCTGAAGGTCTGCATTCATACTGAAGTTAAATGATTTTTTGCTGCACAGAATACTTGGATGATGACAGTTAAACACTTGACGCTTTTAATTTCTGCTAAATAGTTGTATGTTTTCAGGCACTGATTTATATTCGGTACTTTTAATGAAGAGGCAACGCTAGGGGGGAAGCCCTTTCAGAAATCACGAGGTTGATAGAAAGATCTACATTTTACTTTAGAAATACGAGTTTAAATAACTAGTTGAAGGTAACCAAAAGTGACCACAAAAGAAATATGCCAAATGTAATTGGTGGGATAAGTAGGCTTTGTTCTTCATGAAAGAAAATACAGCCGTTTCTGAATAGTAGTTAATGCTAATGTCTGTCAGTGAATGCGACCAGTTTCTGTGATATTGTGGGCAAGTTGTAAACGAAAGTTGTTTGCAGACTGGTAAGAAATGGTTTGGAAGAGAGTATCTGAAAAGAGATTTGCTGGGTTTCCTGGTGAAGTCCTTGTTTTTTGTCTCTCTTCTAAGTGTATTAGTGCATGAATTAAGATTGCACAGACATGAGCGTTAAGACTGTTCAATTCTGGCTTTTCTGAAAATTATAACTAAATAAAAGTTATTTGAATTATGGGAATAAACACCTGAAATGCCAGGATGGCTGCTGTTGACTTGGCAGCTTGGTCTTGTTGAAGGACATACATTAATTTATGTAATTGAGTAGCTGATGCCAATGATGGACGAAACAACAGCTGAAGGAGGAAACTGCATAGAGCCCTGTGGAAAGCTTGAAAATCCTAAATTCAAGTGTGCATTTCTGAGCAGCTTGCAATAGAGATTTCTGAACCTTTAGCTTGCTATGAGAAAGGTATCTAGAAACGTGTGTGCTTCACTTGCCTTCAATATAATTTATTGGGAAGGGGTGGAAGGAGTTTCTGCTCCTTCTTGATGGCTTATGGCCAGAGGCCCACTGCTGGAGGAACAAGTGAGTAGGGGAGAAGCTTTCAGACAGTTAGACTGGGTTTTGTAGAGTCCGGTTAGTATGACTGAGTGCTGAGGGAAGTGATTGTTCTAATTAATGCAAGAAATTGATGGATGTTAGCTGTTGATTTAGTGGGTTATAATGTTTCATGTGCATGCAACTTGCATTTTAAGATTTCCTAGCGTGTTTACATTTCCTCATGTGAACTATTTGTATTATAGCTTCACTGCATTGCTTTCATGCTTTCATGTACAGGTTTCAAAACTTTGTTCTTCTTTCCCGATAACATTGGCAGGGTATAAAACTTGCGGGTCTAGGTTGTGCTACTGAACTAAAATATCCTGTCTTGAAGCCTGGAATGGTGTCATCAAATTGTGTCCTGTGCTTTTTATATGTGTCCAGTCTGGTACAATGTGAGCTGTTCTTTGCTTGAGAGCTTTTGATGAATGGTAGGTACTTTGGCTTGGGAAAATGAGACTCTCTGTTGGTGAGTCTTTACAGCGGAAGCAATGAAATGGGGCAAGAAGAAGGATAGTACCAGTGATGAACTAAATGATAAGTTTACATCCTGCTAACTACCGTCAGGCAATGGGAAGAACTCCTTTGGTATTTTCCCTTCTTTATTTTTCTAAGGGGTTACTCTTCACCAGGAGCCTTGTAGGCTAGGCTTGCTTGCTCCTCATGTTTGGTACCAGCAGGAAGTGGGGCTGGTGGTTGAACCAGTGGCTTTTCTTTTCCCTTACTTCACGGATATGTTTTTTCAAGTACACCAGAACCTCTTTATCTGGTCACCTTTGCCTTTCTAAGGATTTTCTACTCTTACTTACTATTTCTGTGGTGAACTAAGATGTTTAAGAGTTCCAAATCTATGGCCAAGTTTGCCAAAATGATCATTTTGTTTTTGTATGGACGGATACAAAGCCCACAATGTCCATTTTATAAATTTAACTTGAGCCTTTGCAAACAAAAATCTAATAAGTTAAGGCCTGCTGTGTTGCTGGAGCCTGTCCTGCAATATCTCAGAATTGAATTGTGGTGGTGTATTTTTAAAAATGTACTAAAAATGATCTACAGGGATTAGAAGGAATTCAAAATGAAATGACGAAGTAATACTTAAATTGGCTCTAAAGATGGTAAACTTGCATCAGACTTGTAATTGAGACAATGACTCATAAGAGGCCTAAAGCTATGATAACATAGCCTCTTTTTTGTGCTTTAAATTATAAATGAGAAGTAGTTTAGGACAAGATCTGGACTTTGTGCCCTTTAATAATTAGAGAACAAGAGGATATGGCTAATCTTAAGAAAGGTTTTGTCTATGGCGCTCATTGCCATGAGATCTTTTTGGGAGCACTTAAAGGAAAAAAAGGTGTTACATGTGTGTATCTCTTATGTAGTAAACTATACAGAATAATAATTAGCACATGGAAGATTCAGTGACTTTTGGCTTCAGCTTTTAGGACTACTGCTGGCTAATTCGTGGGTGGTAAGTACGTCTTTGAGATAGGTGACAGTAGCAGCTACTGCCACCTTTTTCAGTGATGTCTGGTGTACTTGGTGCTGGCAACTGTTGAAGGTGATTACTGCTCCATACTTTTCTACTCCAAACTAAACTAACACCTAGTTATTTTTGTTTAAAATTTCCTGAAAATTATATTGAAGTGTGAGGGCAGGAGAGAAAACTGAGTCAAATGGAAAAACAGAGGTACAGACAAAGGCGATGCATATCCTTGACTGTTTATAGAGATGTGAATGATTGCCATTAATCTCATGGCTGCTAAAAACTTAGCAGGTATTCAGTGATGTGTCACTGACTTTGTAGAGTAGCAAAAGTTTAGAGGTTGTTGCACATTTAGTGACCTTCCAGTACCTGAAAGGGGCCTACAAGAAAGCTGGAGAGGAGGGACTGTTCACAAAGGCTTGTGGTGATAAGATGTGGAGGAGCGGGTATAAACTGAAGAGGGACAGATTTAGACTAGACATAAGGAAGAATTTCTTCACTGTGAGAGTGATGAGGCACTGGCACAGGTTGCCCAGGGAAACTGTGGATGCTCCATCCCTGGAGGTGTTTGACCCCATCCAGGTTGGATGGGGCTTTGGGCAGCCTTATCTAGTGGGAGGTGTCCCTGTCCATGGCAAGGGCGGAATTGGATAATCTTTAAGGGCCCTTCCAACCCAAACTATTCTATGATTTCTGTGATTTAAATTAGGGAAAGATGTAACAACTGCCATACTCTCTCAAAGCATAGGTCAGAGATTAAGACACAATGTAAGCAGAAGCAAGATATTTATGGTTTCATTAAAAACAAAACCACTTATTCACAGTCACTGTTTTTCAGGAAGCTGTTCTCGTGCTTAAAAAATGTAATGGTCAGCATAGCAATGGCTTAAAATAGCATTTTGGATGCTATAGCACTGTCGTTAGAGCCCTGTTGGCAAATATCCAGGAGACCTGTAAAAGAAGAAAAATGCTTTAAGTGTTAAACAGATCTTCAAAAGGCAACTTCTCATCTTTACATTTTCTAAAGTATTAAAATTATGTGCCTGTTTAACAAAATATTTGAGGATGAGCTTAATATCCTGCAAAGACACTTCTAGGCAAAGTGAAGAGGGTGCGAAGCAGGACAGTAGCATTAAATTTCCAGAGGGCAGACTTTGAACTCTTTAGAAGGCTGGTTGGCAGAGTCTCATGGCAGACAGTACTTGAGGGCAAGGGAGCCCATGAGGGCTGGGAGCTCTTCAAAAAGGAAATCCTAGCAGCTCAGGAGAAAGCCATCCCCGTGTTCCAGAAAAAAAGCCGGCAGGGGAAAAAAACCAGCTTGGTTGAGGAGAGAGATCTTAAGTGACATTAAGAAGAGGAGAAATGTTTATAGGCTCTGGAAGAGGAGACAGGTCTCTTGGGTGGACTACAGGAGGGAAGTGAGATTGTGTAGGGAAAAAATCAGAGGGGCTAAGGCTGAACTAGAAATCAGATTGGCAAAGTCCATAAAAGATAATAAAAAAGTCTTTCTATAAATAGCAAAAGGAGAACTAGGGAGACCATACAGTCCCTTTTGGACACAGAGGGAAGAGCAGTGACAGGGGGTGAGGAGAAGGCTGAGGTACTTAATGCCTTCTTTGCCTCAGTCTTTAATTGTAAAGAAAGTTGTTCCCTCTTTGTACAAACCCCGGAACTAGAGGAGCAATACGAGGCTCCCATGATCCAAGAGGAGGTGGTCAGAGCCTTGCTTGGCCAGCTGGACACCCACAAGTCTATGGGGCCAGATGGGATTCACCCTAGGGTATTGAAGGAGCTGGTGGATGTACTGGCCAAACCCCTTTCCATCATCTTCCAACAGTCCTGGAAGACTGGGGAGGTTCCACCGGACTGGAGGCTGGCTGATGTTGTACCTACCTGCAAGAAGGGTCTCAGGGAGGGCCCAGGGAACTACAGGCCAGTCAGTCTGACCTCAGTGCCAGGGAAAGTCATGGAACAGGTGATCTTGAGTGCTATCATGAAGCACTTACAAGAGAACGGGGTGATCAGGCCCAGTCAACATGGGTTCACAAAAGGCAGGTCTTGCCAAACTAACCTGATCACCTTCTGTGACAAAGTGACTCGGCTGCTGGGAAAGGCTGTGGATATGGTCTTCCTGGACTTCAGTAAAGCCTTTGACACAGTTTCTCACAGCATTCTGCTACGGAAGCTGTCAGCCTCTGGCCTGGACAGACGCACACTCTCCTGGGTAGAAACCTGGTTGGATGGCCGGGCCCAGAGAGTGGTGGTAAATGGTGTTAAGTCCAGCTGGAGGCCAGTGACAAGTGGTGTTCCCCAGGGCTCTGTGGTAGGTCCAGTCCTGTTCAATGTCTTCATCAATGACCTGGATGAGGGCATTGAGTTTACCCTTAGCAAGTTTGCAGATGACACTAAGCTGGGTGGAAGTGTTGATCTGCTGGAGGGTAGGGAGGCTCTGCAAAGGGACCTAAACAGGCTGGACCACTGGGCAGAGTCCAATGGTATGAGGTTTAACAAGGCCAAATGCTGGGTTCCACACTTGGGGCACAACAACCCTATGCAGAGCTACAGACTAGGAGAAGTCTGTCTAGAAAGCTGCCTGGAGGAGAGGGACCTGGGGGTGTTGGTTGACAACCAACTGACCATGAGCCAGCAGTGTGCCCAGGTGGCAAGAAGGCCAATGGCATCCTGGCTTGTATCAGAAATGGTGTGACCAGCAGGTCCAGGGAGGTTATTCTCCCTCTGTACTTGGCACTGGTGAGACCGTTCCTTGAATCCTGTGTTCAGATCTGGGCCTCTCACCACAGGAAGGATGTTGAGGCTCTGGAGCGAGTCCAGAGAAGAGCAACAAAGCTGGTGAAGGGTCTGGAGAACAGGCCCTATGAGGAATGGCTGAGAGAGCTGATGTTCTTTAGCCAGGAGAAGAGGAGGCTTATTGCTATCTACAGCTACCTGAAAGGAGGAAGGAGCTGGCCTCTTCTCCCAAATGACAGGGGACAGGACAAGAGGGAATGGCCTCAAGCTCCGCCAGGGGAGATTTTGGCTAGACATTAGGAAAGTTTTTCACAGACAGGGTCATTGGGCATTGGAACAGGCTGCCCAGGGAGGTGGTTGATTCACCTTCCCTGGAGGTGTTTAAGGCACAGGTAGACAAGGTCTTGAGGGACATGGTTTAGTGTTTGATAGGAATGGGTGGACTTGATGATCTGATGGGTCTCTCCAACCTGGTGATTCTATGATTCTAGATAGAAACAAATATTACTAGCAACACAAAATTATAAAATCGATTATAGGAGTGCTGCAGTAGGCCAGCTAGCTGCAAAGAATTGCTGAAGTTGTAAAGTGGTAAAGGAGTAAAGTGGTAACTGTACCCTGGAGGTAAAGAGTTTGATTTCAGCAGTTGGATTTTTCTTCTCCCTCTGCTTGCATTTTTTTTTGAACAATCGGTTGTACATTGGGATACACTGTAGGCCTTTCTGAGCTGGTTCTTTCTAAACATATAAATGTGTTTAGTGGCTATGTGATGGAATTGAAGTATGTCGTTTGTCCTCTTGCAGACTGCTGCAGGTACCTGAAGGACGGATGGCCTTTAGCAGTCTCCTTCCCTGCCCTTCTGAGTCATCCTTGGTAGTTACATACTGCCTCAGGGGGTGAAAGATGCCTTCTGTTGTGATAACCTCTCTCAGTGTGGATAATTTTGTTAGCTATTGCAAAGGAATAAATAGGCAAGTAGCAAACATTTAAAATCACTAGGTTGTCAATATTACTGCTACCTGGAGAACTGAAGAGGTGCTTCCTGTGCTTCCCCTTCCAGTTCTTCCAGGTAAATGCTCTTACCAAAATGAGAGAGAGAGAACAGGCCAGTTCAGGTTGATTTGTGTCTGTGTAGTTACACTTGCAACCAGGGTGCTAATAGTAATTTTAAAGAATGTTACTAGGACTCTCAGATCTGGCATAACTTTTTCAAAACAATGCATCATAGTGCTGTTTTTTTCAGATGCTTTAAGTAAGAGAGAAGGGAAATTTGACTTTTTACTTCTAATGAATTCTGAAGCACGTTTTTGGGACTTCCAGGTTTCTCAAGTTGCTGGCATATCAGATGCTTTACAGATCAGCAAGCACGTCAGATGTTGCTAAACCCGAAAGGAGACAAGTAATCTACTTAGGTTTTTTTCCCGACTTTATTTAGAACTTCTAGTTTGTAAGATAGTGAAAATAGCTTTCTTTTCTTTGTGTTGTATTTATGTTTAAATTTATCGAACACCAGAATATTTAACACCAAATGTGTATCTTGCACAGTCTGTGGAAATTAATGCTTTGCTTAACGAGTTTGTGCTTGGACAAGACCTGACTAGGATCCGTAAAAGAGTACTATTGTGGGAAGGACTTAAATCAAAGTCTAAATTAAGACAAACCCCAAGTTCTGTATCTCCCTGCCTCTCTCCTTATCTGGCTGTCAGCTGAAAATTAGTATTGTATTTTATCTGAGGCACCCGTTCCAGAATCCTACTTCAGAAGCTAGAGGAGTGTACAGACTTCTCAAGGCATTGTACTTAGTGTATAGAGAGGATGTTTAATTAGACTTTAAAGCGGAGTGCAGCATAGATCATACACAAATAATGTAGTTATGTTGCAAGTTAGCAGTGAAATGAGAATAAATTTAGAAATGCAGAAAGCCTGTTGGTCTTATTATAAATATAAAAAGTTTGGCAAAGCATTTTTTTTTTTTGTAAATTAATGACAGCTGCTAAAGGCAATAAATCAACTTAATATTTTTTAAGTATCAAATACAAGCTACCTCGAATGTTCCTCCTTGGCTGCAACATCCCTGTATTGGAGGGAGTTACTATGTTTAGCTTAAGATACAAAACCCAAAGTCATATACCATACAATGCTTTGGGAGTATATAATGTGTTAGGCCAGTTAGGAGAAGTGATTTTGCAGATTAGTATTCTGACATGAATTTCTATTCTTACTACTTTTTTTTTTTTTTTTTTTGTCAATAACCTGTTTCATGTAATAAATTAATCTAGACTATATTTCCATTACTTTAATGAAGCATATTGAATATGAGCTAAAAAATGCCGTATAAGACTAATTAAAATAGGATTAGCCAAGTGTTCCACTTACACTTTGACTACTGTTTAGGATGCTTATTTATTCCTCATGTTGGATAGCCTGTGTTTGAAATTTGCATTATAGTATTATTTAGGTGGTATTGTTTATGGAAACACTAAGGGGATGAATTAATTGTTCAGTTAATTTTGAGTGTCTTAAACATCTCAGGAAATGAGCACAGAGATATTTTTTTTTATAAGATGTATTTGTACTAATTCTGTGTCTATGTGCTGATTCCTGCATGCAACAGGATATGCCTGTGATGAACAGTTCAGCAGTACAAAGGGCAAAACTGCTCTGAACTAGCTGAATAATTCTGTAGGACTGGGTTGGATGAGGTTATAAATCTGATTAGACTAATAACTTAGTGCCAGTAATTTTAATAGGTGCCTTTTGCAAAAGCTTGTATTATGCAATCAATTGTGAATTTCAGAAGTGTTTTAAATCAGTATTGGTTCATAGGCTGTGGTGATGAATGGAATGTTACTTCTGCTGGATGAGAACTTAAGGTAAGGGTCTCCTGATACACCTCCTAGTTCTAAATAATTAACAAGAAGAGCAGATGTTGACTATTTTGCCTTTGAAAGGAATTGTCACTGCTGTTTGTATGGGGGAAACAGTCATGCTTTTGTTATTATGGGGTTTGAGACTAATGGAAGAAAACGATGAAAGGAATTACTGAGTTTCTAGTACTGCAGAGTATTTAAATAGCTTGGTTTAGTTAATTTATAGGTCTTAAATACTACTCTAAACTGTATATCAAAATGGTACCAAAGTTCTTTTAAGTAAAAAACCAAGTCGTACAAGTAAAATGGCAATGAAGACAAAGCTTTGAGGAAAAAGTAAGGAAACCGGAAGAGCTCAGTGTGTGATTGTGCTGTATAAATGGCCAAGAAATCAGTTACTGCTGATGTCACCGCCCTTAAAAGATACAAAAGGGAATGTTGGCACTCCTGTTTGTAGGTGACATATTTTAAAATAATGTTAACTGGTAAATCCAGAAGCTTTAGGAAATACCAGATGGAAAAGAATTTCAGTGATTGTATGTAGTTATAAATGTATTGTTCATTGGAATGAGACTGAAATGCAAATATTTTTGCATTGTTTGAAATTCATGTGGACAATATGAACAGCTCTAAGAACTGTGGAACCTGATTGAGATACTTGTGTAATGCTGTTTTTCTGTTTTGTTTGGGATTATCTGAGCCCTCATGATATTTAAGCTTTTCAGTTGTGGCACAAAAGAACCTTACATTGCATTCCAACAGCAAAACAAGCTGTTAAATTACTTTTTTTTTGTACTAACAGTTTTTGTTCTGCAAAGGTTAATATAATCTGTTCAAATAATTAGCTGTGCAATAGAAAACCTGCTAAATAATGAAAAAATCCCAGCACCTGAGTGTATGGGAACTGGAGAAACAAATGTTTTCCTTAACTTTTTAAATGATAGATTATCATTCCTGCATATATCCTGGAAAAGAGTTGCTGAAAAATTTAGCAGTTATGATATGATAGTTATTTCTGTGTTGTATCTAGGCAGGATTAATTTTCAAACTGTTTGACAAATGCTTCTTAGTTCTAGATATTTGGAACACATTCCATGGAGGAAGTAAGGTATCCAGGGAATAATTTTTTCTGTTGGAATTTACTCATAGCTGTCTTAAATAAATAAATCACTGAGATGTTGTACTGCAACTGCTCACTGGTATTTTGGGGTTGGTTGGTTTGTCTGAATGGCTCTGTAAGGGAACTTTAGCAGGAGTGGGGAGAGATGTGAATTGCCATACATTGATACAGAGTTGGCTATACCATTTCTTTGAACTTTTCATTTATCTTTTGCACTGGTGAGCCCCGAGAGTAGGAATTTAGATTCCCCTTGAGGATTTTGATTTTTCACAACTCTGACTTTGACTTCGGATTGAATAGTTTCTGAAATTTCTTGTATCCTCAGGAGTTTAATAATGTAGCTTTAGCTGAAAACATGTGTGTACTTTAAAGAGTTTTTATTGAAGCCAGTGAGAGTATTCATGAGTCACTTTACATCTCTTCTACTGTGTGTGTGGTATAGTATTTTCTTTATCCTTAATGTGGCTGTTAGTATATAAAAAATAGAACAGATGTCATAGCTTTAAAAATCTCTGAATCTTTGATGTTTAAAACCTCATTTTGTAATACTTAATGTAAAAATGTAGTATGAAATGCCCGTATTAATTCAAAAGTCTTTGGCCTGGTTTAAATAAATCACTGTCTTTAAAAGGGTCCCAAGTGACTGTAAGAGTTTACTTGACAACTAGGGAGAAGCAATTTAGTCTCCTTAATTTTGCTTATGTATTTGAGTTAATGCAACTCAACACTTAAAAGACATCCTGCTAATATTCATATTTCAAGCAGGGTTACTTTATTTGCAGTATTGCTTTTTCGATTTACTTAGTAGTCATCGCATGTACTTTCTTCAAATGCAATGTGTCCCAAATCGTCCTGGTGAAAATCCGTTGAAGTACTTGAATATTACTTGCCATCTTTGCTCTTTTTGGAACTGGCTCTTTGAAGCTTCTGTTTCTCCTCATGCTTTCTTTTTTTCATGCTTTCTGGTGTTTCCTGGGTTAAGTCATACAGATAGATAAAAGAAAACTCACATTTTCTGTAACTGTCTCTTAGCTTTTCAGTTTCCAAGCAAGAAAGTCTAAATTAAAAAATAGTTATTGCACAGATTCAGGACTGTATCAGTTGGAGAATTTACAGTCTTTGCTAAACATTTTACAGTCTAGTAAATAAAACTTAAGATGCAGGCTTTTTATGTGATGTCCTAGTTTTGCTGTATATAGATTTTTGGTTACAAATCAGCAATAGACTGTTCCTGTCAGTGAAGGTATGGTATGTTGCCAACAAATATTCTCAACAAATAGAGAAAGGCTTCCCCTAAATTGGGAAATATCAAATTGTGACACCTATGTAAACAAGAAAGTTTACTCATCTGATAATGAGGTGTCAGAATGATATGGTAAATATAGTTACTTAATGGCCTTGTGGCACACTGTGCTCCACTGAATGCATAATAGTTCCTGTAAAGAAATAGCCTGTGCTTCCCAAAAGTTAGTGTACAGGTCTCTTAGAAGCGGCTTCTGTTTCCGATAATGAAGTACAAGTGCCATTGCTACCTACCTCTGAAAAACAGGCAGGAAGAGGGGAAGGTGGTCTGTTAGTTGGCCAGCCCTGCTTGCTTCTGAGCCTCAGAAGTTGGTACACTTGTTTTGTATGAAGTCTTGTGTCTTACTAGTAATTTTGTAGCTTGTTACTCCTTTCTGTTAGCAGGGCAGCAGAGTTGGACTAAGTGGTCTCCAGGGATCCCTTCCAATCTCAACCTGTTCATGATCCTGTGAGAAATTCAATACACTTCTATACATTTTTTTAAGAATCTGTTAAAACCAAGTATTTAAAATATATTACTTATGCAGCAAGGAAGCATGATTACTTGTTTGATGATTTTATTTTTATGTTTCAAAGCTATGAACGTAAAAGTTGGGGACCTATCATGATGAAACAAGAACTAAAGGCAGAGTCTCGCTAAAACAGATAATGTTCTTCCTGTCACAGAACTGAAACCAAAAACCTTAGGGTATCTTAGGTTAATGTGCAGACTGCAAACCTGACTTGTATTAGTTATCTTAAGCTTGCAGTTAATTCTTGTTTCTCTAGAACACTTGTAAACTCACTCCTGACACACACCTGTATTTCCCCCTTAATCCCTTGTTTTTTAAGGAACTTGACATAGATACTGCCTTAAGTTTCAAAGACTGGCATGTTTCAAACAGCTTGCCTCCACCCTAAAGTTCCTTACCTTTCTCTATTGGCTGGCTGTATGTTTGCCTTCCTTCCTGACCTGTTAGTTTGCCTTATATGAAGGTTTTGGATATTTTGGGAAGGGGGAAGGAAAGGAGGTGGACTGTAGTATTTTATCTCTTCTAAGCCCACAGTTCTGACGCTGGTTATTGTCCGTGTTTAGTGTTTGCCAGTTTGACTTAAAAGTAGAAAGCTTTAGCAAGCTACAGAATTTGTGTAGAGTTTTGTGTCTTAAGTGTTAGTATGGTGAATATTTATTTTTAATGAATGTAATATGCCACACTGTAGTTTGAGGTAGAGAACATAAAGCTTTCTGTAAAGTAAAATTTCTAGAAGGACCATAAGGAAACTTAATGTTTCTTCTGCAGTCTGGAACTAATGCTGCCCATTTAACCCTTTGCCTTACAGCTGGATCACATCCCCTTTCCTGGCTCCTTCAGTCTTGGAATCCTCAGTGCAGTCAGCAAAGTTGCCTTGAGTTCAGCTCTTTGGGATTGGGGGATTTTTAATTTTGTAATGCATGTTTTTGGGGAGATCTCTAGGGAAAGAAAGTCTTGAGTTTGCTCTTTGTTGTGAATTTCTTTTCACTGGTGCTTAGAGAAGAGAAGCTTGAATTAAAGAGCTGTAAAGTTTCAAAAGGTATTGCAGGAGGACCTGCTGACCTGCTGTTCCTGTTTGCCAACGCTTCCACTTGTGGGGTGCTGTTACCTGTTGCTTTGGGTAGCACCCTACAAACCTCTGGACAGTTATTGAACTGTGCAGGCTCTGAAACTCCTTCAAAGGAGGCAGCGGCTTGGTAGGTGTAGATTGTGACACAAGAGGAGGGATGTCTTTTGGGTTTGCTGTACACATCTCTTAAGTCTGAAGGCCTGACGTGGGATACTCCAGACCTGTTGTTTCCAGATACTCTAGCATTGGAAAGTTTCTGTTTATGACTTTCCTGATTTTGCTCTTCTGAACTAGTAGAGAATGTGGCGTAAGTGCATGATGGAGTCAAAATAACATGCTCAGACTTGCATTGTAGTAGTAATTCAAAACTTGTTAGTTTTTTTGTAGTTTTACTTTGGCTGATGAGCTTTGATAGTCAACTTGAGGCAAAACAAAGGTACAGGAATTAGCAACTGTGTGTCCCTCTTTGAACACCCAGTCTTGAGCCTAGAGAGTAAGTACCTTTTTATGAACCTCTTTGAAAGATCTTCAAAAAACTAGGATGTTAAGTATTAGAAGAAATAGGAGACAGCACGTGTTACTAAGTCTGTCTTCCCCTTGCCAGGCCCTGTATTTTGGGACCTCTTATCGCCATGACAACAGGAATTTCATAAATGATATAAGACTGTTTTCCCATGATGCATTTTTAAGAATTATTAGTGTTACACTGAGAAATTGCCAATATTTTGTATATCATCCTGAATGTACTGTGATGGAAATGAAAACAAGTCTTAAGATAAAGTCAGCACGAGTAACAAACCAGGGATTATCACCTCTGAATTGAGTTAAATTACCAAACAAATCAGACTCAATTTTTTTCTGATGCTTTAAATTATCTGACAACGCTAGGAAGATACACAGACTAGAAACTGGTGAAAGCTCAGCAAAACTGTGAAAAGAATTCTGTTGCATTTCTACTGCAGTCTTAGGTTGAGAACTCCTAAATGCTTCTGTAGTGCTCGCCTTTTAGCTAAGCTGCTTTTTTATGCTGAATTCTTTCTAAGAGGGTATGCACTACCTTTCATAAATGTTTCATAAATGTGGTTTTGCTGCTATGGAAATATTTTGAACTTTGGTTTGTGTTGGGTACATGAAAATAACACAATACGTGGTGAAGGGCAGTTGTTCCTCCCCATCCCCAAAGATTTGGGAAGAAACTTTTTTTTTTTCCAGTGTAGTTCTCTTGTTTGTACTTTTGACTCGTATTGCATTCCATTTTATTGCAGCTTCATGTTCCAATGAAATCTCTCTGGTTTTAGTTGAGTCTTTGTTTCATGCTGCTCTTGGATGGTATTTATTCTAGCACAGACTGGTCTCACTTGATATTTTTCTAAGACGCACTTATATTGGTGGTCTCAAAGGAATAATGCTCCCGAACTTGAGCCAAAGATCCTTCAAGCTGGGCACTCAAAACCATTTGTGGTTGGAGAACACTTTGAAAACATTCATCCTTGCTTTGGTTGGTTAAAGGGTAAAGGATTCCTTAGAAACTGGAAACTTAATGTTCTTCTCCCTCAATACAAGCAATTAAAAAGTGTTGGGAAGAAAACTGCATCTATTGCAAAATACTCTTGACAGGGCCTAATTTTTGAAAGCTTAATTGTCAGCTCTGGTCAGTGCTAACATGTGCATTGATCATCCGAAAAAAATACATCTACAGATTTCAAGTTAAAATTAGATTAAAATTTTAGATGTAAATTCATGTGATCAAGTTCCTTGTAGTACAACACAAGTTAGAATGTATATTGGTTACAAGTTTTGAAGGCTGGAAATTCTTTCTGAGAATCTCTCTACTTGGATTGTTTAAACCTTTATAACCTGATTATTAAAAGTTTCCACTGTAAATTGTCATGCTTTTTATTTGTTGTTTAGTGTTTGCATGTCTGTTAGAAAAGCCTTGGGTTTAGGACTTAGTACCTGCAATGCCTTTCAACTTTTTTTTCCACAGTGAACATTTTGGTACTGCTTTTCATACAGCCTAGCATATTAAATGGAGGTAATAACAAAAAATATTTTGCCAACTCTTCATGTTATTTTGAAGAATAAATTTAATAGTAGCAGCTCTCTTGTCAAGCATAGCAGTTGTTGTTTTTAGTATATGTTCTCACCTGTAGATATTGTTAGAAGATTAGAATGCCTCTTAAAAAGCTGGCAAATAGGGCAATACTCTTCAAATCAGTTTGTTTAATATTTAAAACCAAAAAACCCATACAGGCTTACATTGGATCGTGAAAGAGAAACTGAATTTTACTTAAAAATAGCATGGCTGATGCAATAGTCAGGGTAATATTGAAGCCTAAGTATTGTAACATTGGCTCCAGTCCTGCCAATGGCTTCATAAATGAAATAAGTTAATGCGGCTAGAGCATTAAAGTCAGTTGCATTCACTCCAGTCAGTGGCTCTGCTCCAGGAGGAGTGTCAAATGTAGGAACAAACCTTAAAAGACTTGACTTTAAGTCTGTTTCCCCCCAAGGTATTTTTGTTTATTATTTGAGAATGAAACAAAGTTCCGTGAGTACTGAAGCTTGAAAAAGAGAGGAGGACATGATTGTGTGTAGAGCTTCTAGAGATTTCTATCAGAATCTTCCTTGACTCTGGCACTGCAGTTATCTTTTTCCTATTACCATGCTGCACTTCCCTTTGTCCCCAGTAACTTAAGCTGGGCTTGTATGTTTTTCCTCTGCCTTCCCCCTTTAGTTACCCTTTTGCTTTGTGTGTTTAGTCTTGACAAGTGCCTGAAAAAAAACAGGCTGGGCTGCTGCTCTGTCAGCTTGGGATGTGCTGCCTGGAGAGCTGCTTGGTGTCCATCAGAATGAGTAACACTCATCTCAGTTACTTTCATGGCTCTATTCCTATTCTTTGAGGTGCCAAACTGAGTTTAAATTGAACAATGGACTGAGAAGTTGTTTTTTAGGAGCAAATAGTTTGACATGTTTTTTAGTTTCTTTTTGTTCTGAGGACAAATAAAACTGAGGTAATCGACACTAATACTGAAGAGTCTGGAATGGTTTATAATTTCAAACCTTTAAGGGTAATAACTACTGATTTGCAAGCTTAAGGAGTTCTACACCGTGTATATAAACTAGATCAATTTCTAGTATGAGCACTTACCCAGTTCCTTCAGTACCCTTGGGCATGTCTCATCTGACCACATAGAATTGTGCATGTATTGCAGTGTGTCTTTTAGTGTTCTCCCCGATACTTTCCATAGCTTCTCTCCAGCGAAGTTTGCGCACTTGCCTATATGAATACCTTTAGAATACCTTTTTGTGGGTACCACATGTTGATTTTTCTCTCATACAGATCACTTCATATATATGCATGCTTTATTTTATGAAAGAGACTGAAAGAACTTGACTGGTAAATGTCAGTTCCCTGATGAATTGAAAAGTAAGACATTAAAAGATTTCCAGGGCTAGGAAAAGCAGACTTTTACAGTAAGTCACACCATGAAGTAGGAAGTTGGCAGTTCTGTTAGATGACTTTTTCTGTTGGACTAAAGTATACAGTAAAAATCTTAGGAAATACAAGAACAGAAAATTTCTTGGTGTTCATAGGTGAAATTGTTTACATGAATGAATACTCGTTATAATGCCTGTTTAGCAAAAAAGAAGATAAAAATAAACCCCAGTTCCGGAATATTAAGCTCTGGTCTAGTTTCCAAAGTGTTCATGGAGATTTCTGTTACTCATAAATCAAACAACAAATTAAGCATAACTTAAAACCTTGGGAAAAAGGTATTTGGAACAGCAACTATGCTACAGCAACTACCCTTAAATACAGGCACATTCTTGGTTCAGTTCTGTATAATGTAATGCTTAACTCTACAACCTCTAGAGAATGGGCTTTGAACACATGTGAGCAAGGAAGGGCTTTATCTGTGTTGCAGTTTTCTTTACATTTGCTGCATCGAGGTTTTTCTCATGCACTATCCTTTTTGAATGTTTGAGTAAGCTAAAAGATGGAGTTTGATTTAATAATTTAAGAGCGTAGGATAGTTCTCTTATGAAAGCTCTTTTGTGTATAGAAGCAATAACAACATGGAATGCTTGTGAGAGTTTTTACCTTTTTTTTTTTTTTTTTTTTTTTTTTGTAACTAGGAAGCCATTAAAAGAAAATTTGAAGAGTTTACATGCAGCGTATGGCTAGACCCTGAATCTCTCTTGGTCCTGGTGCATACTAATTTAATATCTTGCCTTAAAAATAAAGTGATAGAAGGAAAGGAGACTTGCTGGTTTGTTTTTTTTTTTTTTTAATAGTAGTGCTTATCTTAGGAACTTGCAGGCAAAAGCAGTTTAGCAACTGTTTTGAGGAAACACTGTCCTTTGCATTTTGGCACAGAAATTGGAGATGAGGCAACTAATTCAATGTGAAGAGTCTTGTCAAGAGTATTGCTGCTGTGGTGTATGTTGTTAAACTTGCTTCAAAATAAACTATGCGTGTTGTGTGTATTAACCATATACAGAAGTGATAAGTAATGATTCAAATGGTGTTTTTATCAAGAGGGCTTATAGTGTCTTGCATGTTTGCCTGAGTGCGTGGGAAGCTCTTTTTTATTTGCCCTGGATTGTGTTTATTTTTGTCAATGAAGTCTTGACTCAAATGGAGGAAAGAGGGTCCTGTGAGATTCAGTGCATGATTAAACACTTGCCAACCCAGATCAGTCAGTGGGGTAAGTTTCTATTTTGGTATGGATGTTTGTCTCTCTTTTGCCCTGTTCTGAATAATTTTGTGAAAGCATTAAGACTGGGCTAGAAATAGATCTTTGTATTATTGTATGTGGCTTTTTTCCTATGTATGACTTGATACTGTTTGTTCTTTCTTCTTGCATGCAACCTAAACCAAGTACTAATATTGCAACAGATACAGAGTGACAATCAGACTTTGCACATCTAGTAGTGCAACAGCTGGGAGTTCTGGCTGGTCTCAGCAGGTAGGTGTGAAGTTGTTTGCATGGAGAGAAGGTACAGGGACAACTCAATGCAAACAGTTCTGCTTAAGCAAAGCCAAATGATGCATTTCAAATGTCCTTTACATCAGTGAATTTATGAATGTTTTTATGAAACTTGTGGTGGTTTTATATCGAGTTGTATTTGAGAGAATGATGCAATTTTAATTGGATCCTAAAATATGGGTGAGTTTGAGGCACTTAGTCCCCTAAGGAAAGTTAAGTCAGCAAAACTTCAGAACAGTTTTAACTAGCTAGTTAAAGACAGCGTTTTTTGTGGGGTGATAGCAGTACAAGATTATCTAGAATGCATACTTTGTGTACTGTAAGATGCCCACTACGTAAAAATAAGTATAATACAACACTTGAGACTTTAAACTTGAGTCTCAAGTCAAAGAGTCAGGCTATATACCTCTGCAGTATTGAGGTGCTTGCAAGTTATTTGCAAGTCATGACTCTAAATTGGTTTCTGTCTCCACTGTCACCAGCTGGTGTTAGACGAAAATAAGCCTAAGTTACATTTCACTTGTCAGTCCTGGAGAACTAAAACAGTGTACAGGAGCATTTGACATGAGTTTCTGTCTCAGCAGTTAAGAGTTACGAGGAAACTTGGTCCAGTTTTGGCTGTACATTTCTTACTGCTACTGAAATTGAGGAAAGGATCAAGCCTGTTGGTCAGATTGCATGCAGAATTTGTAAGCTTGATAGTCTGGGAGTTCTTTTAACATAAATGTAGAAATTAATATTTGATATGGAAAGTAATGTGAAAAGTGCTCAGTTCTGAAATGCAAGTTTTAAGTACCTTTCAAAGCAGAACTCCTTAAAAATAGTGGCTTTTAAAAAAAAGCAACTAATTTGTTTAACTTTTTATTTTCCAGTGCATGTGTTGCCCTTTACTAATGTTAATCTATTAAATATGTGTTTAAGCAAGTATTGTATCCAAGGGGCACTTTTGCTGATTTGAATTCTCCAGAGATCCTAGACACCAGCGGGAAAGTCATTAAGGAGACGATCAAAGGTCAAAACCTACAGAGAAGGGCCTTGGAACTATTCTGAAAATTCAGTTTGGACTCCCACCCTGCAAAAACCCCACACCTTAAAATTACAGGCATCCAGTCCAATGCAGCTGTTGAACACTGCTGGAATTGCTGCTCTTAACACTGGTTATGTGTAGTATTTCAGCTTCCAGGTTCTGCAGGTAGACTGGCTGAAAGACATGGGCAGGGAAGTATAGAAGTTAAATGGAGATTGAAAACTTTATAAGAGAAATGATGCTTTTTCAAAAAAAAAAAAGTGGAAAAGGTTATGTAAACTAGTTCTTGTAAATGGGATCAAATTAAATCAAGCAAGCCATATATTAAGAGCTAAAAAAAAAAAAAGAAAGTACAAAGACACTGTTAATATTCAGCTGTGGATTTGATGTATTTTGTTCAAATAAGTTTAAGGTATACATAAGTACAGTAAACTTTGTTGCTGTGGCTTGCTTTCTTAAGGAGGAAAAAAGTGAATAACCTGACCCTATACGATGCCTTAAAAACAAAAATATTTCTTTCTATTGGCTTATGTACTCTACCCAGAAGCACTGAATTTCTCTAAGTCTGAATAAAGAACTCTCTTTATGACTGAAATGTATGTTAGTGCCAGTAAAGTGTGCTAATCTGATTTAAAATGTAGTTTTAGTTGGGCCAAAAAAAAAGGTACTTGGCATACAAAGTTGACAAGAAACAAAAAAACATGTCAATAGACATTTAAAAATATTCTTGCTATGCACACAATTTTAAAAATTAAACAATAATAATGTTTAACAAATACCCACTTTAATTTCATTAAATTAATGCATCTATTATTGGGAATTCTTTTTTATAAGGTAGTATTTTCTGTAATCACCTAATCATTCAATTTTATGCCCCTAGTATTTTTCCGCTGTATATATGTGCCAAGAAATACTGGCTGTGTTTCTCAAATATGTGTTGCTGTGACAGCTAGATACAATTTCAGAATTCACTGTCATGCTGAGATCAGAGAACCCTAGCTTTTTACCTCTCTTTACAGGCAATAGGAAGGGTCTGTCAGGGATTGGCGCCAGTCTCGAGTAGGTGTATTGAGACAAGGAGCCTTGTCTGGTAATCTGGACAATGCTATGGCCCTCTCTGGTTTTTAGTAGGCCTTTAAAGAAGCTGAGCACAAAACATTCTGTAGAGAGGCCAAAAAACGCTTTAAAATAAATTCTGAAATGCAGAAGGTCAAAATTCCTACCATTCTGTTTGTCTGCAAGTTTAGCTTTTAATGAAGGGTTGCATGACAGTCTCTTAAAACCAACACTTTGATAGTTGTTTTGCTGGCTTTTCTCCATCTTAGGACTTGATAGCGTTATCTGGTTTAGGTGTTACACTCAGTGATTTCTTCCCTTCTCTCTTGTCAATTCCCCTTCTCCTGAAAAATCCACAAACCAGGAAGCTTTGGGAAACTAGTATTTTTTTCTTGGTAGCGTCAGTAGCTTGGAATTTAAGTAGTCACTCTTACGTCATTTCTGTTGATACTTTAATGTGCATGCCATGTTGGTGCTAGTTTCTGGGAGAAATATACTTTACTAAAATCTGTTGTTCTTGTAATGTTTATTTTGAATAACAGTTCAACTGGATGCTGATGCATAGATCCTGCGGTGGGTTTGCAGCCTGCACTTTTTTCTAGAGGTATGACTGATGGCAGCAGGGCAACAGCTACTTAATCTAGAACGTTTCATTTTAGGAGCTGCCACTACTCCGTATGGATCGTAGTACTTCAAATTTAAAATAATTGCATGATGCTTTAAAACTTAAGCTTGAGAGTTAAGTTAGTTGATTTAGCTGCAGGTAAATTGAATCAGATGTAGCAGTTTATGTTTTGTTTCCATGTTCTTTCACTTGGATCCTGCAGTTGTGGGAGCCACTGTATTACAAATAGAAGTATTGTTGCTTATACCCGTACCAAATATATAGATTCAATTTCTTGCTTATTTTGCAGGTGATGTTCTGTAGAATTTACAATTCTTTGAACTTCTCTTTTCTGGCTATTGAGCAGAACCACACTGAGGCAGAAAAATGGGGATCACTCTTCACTGGGTCTTTAATTTGTGGCAGCAAAACCTATTGTGTAGAAAATGTGGAAGAAAACACTAAAAGGAGATTTCCTCCTAGGGCGTCTTATCAATTGTCTAGTCACTGTAGAAAGACATTACAGAGATTCCTTTCTTTGCCCAGAGGAAAGGAGAGCCTTGGTAACAGGTCTTCTGTATGCTCACGAACAGAACTACCAGTGCCTTTTCTGACTTCATCTGTATCTGAAGATCAGCACTTGTTGTTCTTGTGTCATAAGAAGGATCCCATCACAGCCTGCACTTGAGGTAAACCAGCAGACTCTGTGGTATAGTGACAGAGAGAAGACCTTTTGTAAGCCAGCTTAAAGAGCTGAATATATATCTCATCTCAGTAGTGTGAATTGCTTCTGATGATTCATCTGAGGCAACTAAAAAAAACTTCTCCCAACATTCTCATAAGGGGCATCCATGTACTTTGGATAGTCTACTCTAGGTATCTTTTCTGTTTAGAAGAGCAAAGGATTATTTATTAGCATTTCTCATCCCAAAATGCAGACAAATATGATTGTTTCAGCCTGAAATTCATATCTATATATAGGAATCAATCAGGCTAGTATTTTTGATAGCTGGAACACAAAAATTGCCAACCTCATTTATTATTTAGAGTTCAGGGCAAGTCTCTTCAAGGGAAGATGTAAGAAAGGATAAAAATGCGAAGTAAAAAGCTATCACTTTCCTGGGAAAGGAGATATGCCTTGACCTTGATGTAAGGAAAGGAATTTAAAAACAAGTTATTCCTAACAGCATATTTTAGATTGGTCTTCCAGAAACTGTTGTTCTTCAGCTGTTGTGGAAAACACCAGTGGACAATGTCCTCATAAATGTTTTTTTCCTTAAGTTTTACATGAGAACTTCCACTTCTACTGAACTGCTATATGAGTAGAGTAAGACAAAGTAATCTTCTCTTCTGCACCCCCGAAGCTTCAGTAGGTGATTTCATACTGTGCAGTAATGCTGAAGGTCATCTGGAGTCTTTTTTCCAGGTGACCAGGATCTTTCCACGGTGAAAGAGGCTGTCTCAAAGGCAGCCTTCTTTTGATGTTACAGGGGCTGTAGGGAGATTCCTGTTTGAAAGAAACCTGTGATAAGCTGGGTCATGCTGCTTCATCTAGGTTCATCCGCTCTGATGCCTTCTATTGCTTTGAGCTATGAAATTATATTGACTTCAGAAGTGTTAGTAGTGTTTGTAGGCTTTAACTCATCACCTGAAATTAAGCCTATAATGCTTTATATGGCTTTCTAGTAATGAACTGTAACTAAGAAGTATTGGCAACTTGAAAAGTTCCTAAGATTCAATGTATTGTAAGTTTTGTGAGAAAAAAAGAACCTTCTATTCACTAGGGAACCTTGAGAAGAAATGTGCTTTTTAATTATGCTGTCCTTTAGTGATAGTTGCTTAGCTAGGGAGTACAGAGCAGTAAAAATTTGCATTGAATGCGTTCTATTAATTCTTCTTTTGTATCCTCTACCTTACTGGAAGAGGAGAGTATAAACGTCATCCTGGGGACATCTGTTGGCCAAGTACATTTGTGTGCATTGGTCAGTTATTCTTTCCAGAGAGAAAGACTTCCTTTCACGAAAATGTGCATGTGGGATCAAAAGACTGAACCTGACTCTAACCTTTGAAAGCTGATCTGAATAATCAGAAAGGCAACACTTTGCACTTTGTCAAATGGAAAGGCATAGGATGACATCTTGATCTCATCTTGTTGAAAAGACATGAAATTGCACTAAATAACAATTAATGCTGGTTTTTTTTTTACTATGAAATAGTCTTACTCTTCAGAGCAAAACCTCTCAGCCGAAATTGAATACTGTCACTGCATTCATTGTCCTCAGAGGAACCAAAAACGAGACTGTCTTTCTGCATGCCCAAGCAGTTTCTCTGGAAGAAACTTACTGATTTACAATTACTGTAGGATATCTGTTTCTGTCCTTGATGGCTTTATCTGTCACCTGTTTAAAAAGACAAAGGAATTTTTGCTGTCTGCTAGTTTAATGACAAAAATTAAAGATTCTTTTCAAAAAGGGTGTTATTGCTGTGATTTTAATGACAAAGCCCAGTGTTTTTTTCCAACTCCTCCTTGTATTATTTGGGGCTTAATGAAGGAAGGTTTCCTTAAGGAGGGGAAAACTTGTAATTGAAGGACACATGAGATACCTAACCATTTAAAGCTGTTTTGTCTAGGTGTGTGCTCTAAAGGAGAAGATGAAGAAAGCGCCACCAAAATTGTCCCACAATGAATTAAGTGGAGTTGCATCAAACATAATAAGTAGCGTATATTGGTTCAGTGTTGGATCATGCTCTGCCTGGTGTCTTGAGAGTGTTGGAAGAGCGCTGCAGGTAAAACAACAGCACAATGGCTCCCTGTGTACCAGTACCAAACAGCATTGCTGTTGTGGAAAAGGTGTTGCTATAGATGATAACCACTAAATGCATACATGAGCAGCTATGCATGTAATTGTGTTTGAAGTCCAGTGACTTCTAGTTTTATTTTGTCTGGCTCTGTGCTGCTGATAAAATTTTGCAGGAATCTGTAGCTTTCAAGATTTGTGAAGAAGAAAATTTCAGCTTTCTTATGCGTCATATTTCTGTTGTTCAGGTAATGATGGTTAACTGCTAGTACATGTAGGTATTCAGGGGAAAAAAAGGAAGATTATTCTAGAAATCTAGAAACCTGACCCAGTAACTTGCATAGGTTCTTAGTTTTCCCAGCAGTAATAATGTGCCTAGGTTATGTCAGGGGTTGTCACAAGAGTATTAAACTGTAGTCAGTGTTGGATCAATCTGATTTTACAAATTGAGCCGCAGACCTGAGATTGGAATAAGGCTTTCGCAGGGGAATTTGGGTTAGTAACTCATTGAGGGAATTATTTATGTAAGTACGATCATTTATTTTTAAAGAGATTATGGGGTGATGTTCACTGCATTGCAATAGGTGCCCCTTTTAATTCACTTGAAAGAAAGTGAACAGAGGAGAGATTTGGAATTTTTTTCCAAGAAACGAGCACTTAAATGTTTGGGTTTATTTTTTTGTTCCGCCCCCCACACCTATATCTCCTTGTAAGAAACTGAGAGAACTTTCTGGACAAAACATCTTATGCTTGATCTCATCTGTTGGTAGATGTCTTAAGAGTCTTGAAAGTTCCCAGATCAACACTTGGGTTTTGTTATTTTTTTGACATCAGAGCATGAGAAAACTGCATGTCTAGTACTCATCTCTTGTCATCCTCCTCTATTGCAGTGACTGTGTATGTCTCTGTGTGACAGAAAATGAGGGAATGCAGATCATTATTCAAGAAGTCACCAACTAGCACTTTTCCTTCCCCTCCAGTCTTTCTGCCTCCCTACCCTGGAAGTATGGAGTCCCTGCCTCAGCCTACGGCTTCATTCTTTTTCCAGCTGCCCACAAAAGTAAAGAACCAGTGTGAGAATTTGAAGAAAGAATCCGCTCAGAGGACTGAGTCTCAAGCGAAAAGCTCCAGGTTGCAGACTCAGAAAGAAACTTCCTTTGGGGAAGGATCTGCTTCCAGGATTTACTCGTCTCTTTTTCCTTGGGCAAAGAGAGTTCTTGAAGCAAACAACAGGGTTGCAGGTAGGTAGGGCCCCTTTGAACTGCCATCCACTCAGGTGTGAAGGATGGACTTTATGCTGTTTCTCTTTATTTTTGTTGATGTTTTCCACTTCTCTAGGCTAAGAGAGGGAAAGAGTGTGAGGAGTTTAAAGAAATACGTGGAGGAGAGAGAGAGGAGAAAAAAATGTCCTAGGCACTTGGAAAGAATCTTTTGATGCCTTTGTGTAAGCTTCCTGTTGGGGGGTCATATTTATACTTCACTACTTTGAAGCAGTAATGACATTCTTTGTCTGACCCTTTTCTAGACAGGAAAGTTAAGAGCAGAAAATGGTGGCTGGGGCGAAGGTAAAGCCAGTGATTGTATATGGCCCACAGCCACACAATTGTCATCTCCTCCCTGTCTCTTTACACTTGTTTTGGGTTGAATGTGCAATGAAGTGGAGGCCGCCAAATGGGTTTGAAATCTGACTTGATTCCCAGCACTGAAAAAGTTCCCCAGTTCTAAACGTGTAAATATATTCTTCCTTCAGAGGAGTATGTGGCTGCTGGGAGAAAGTCTTGTTTCCTTGTCCAAGTGAAGGAAAAAGACTGGGTTGCCCTTATTAAGAGGATGCGTTACTAACCTACATGGTTGGCAATCCCTCAGGCCCAGAGCAGAAGAGTCAGTAGAATCAGCTCAGGTAAATTCTGCCTTCCTTGCTTCATGATGTCCAAAACAACAGCCTCTTCCTTCCAGACGTCAGTAGCCCACAGTAAGACATTTCTTTCTCCAGCTATGTCACTGCTGGTCCAGGAAGTTTATTCTAAATTTCCTTTTGACTTTTTAGCAGAAGGTATCACTTGAAAATTGGCAGTTAAATTCTAGGGAGATTTTACTAGTTCCTCTTTCATGCTGAGTTGCAATCATTTGGAGCTGTGTTAAGTGCATTATTACTTTGGTGCATCTTGTGACTCTTCTCTCCCTCTTCATTCCCTCCAAATTGCTTCAGGACACCTTCTAACCTTTATACTGCATCACAAGCCTTCAGCAGAAGATCTTGAGAACCATTTATGTTGGTGGAAGATGACTGGTTTTGGATCTTGGCCTCCCTTAAGCAGGATCTCCTGGCAAAAATGGGATTGGGAAAGAAATGACTCCTTTTTCCGTCACACAGAGGCACCCTAGAAATGGAGGCCTAGGCAGAGAATTACTTCTAATGCATCATTCTTTAGGAAATCTGTTTGACCTGTCATGGTCCTTTTGTTGCAATGTCATAAACGTGTCTTTTTTTAAAAACCTAAACATGGCATCTTCCTATCTGAAGATTGAGTCAACAAGTCCCTGTTTTAAGTTCCCAGGTCTAATAATGTGATCAGATCTTGCCATCCCCTGCATAGGAGATGCCACATGAATCTGTGAAACAGGGTTCTTCTGTGGTTCTGACTGTTATATTTGTAAAGCTTTTTCTACTTATAATCCATTTAAGTGATTAGAAATAATATTAATAAAGCTTCTTATGAAAATGGTACTTAATTAGGCTTTTGCCTCTCCAAATTTGCTTAAAAATATATCTTGAGCCAAAAATGTTGCAGTGGCAATATGGGAAGTACTATATCATTTGAGGTTTCCTGTGGTTTTGTGTCAAGAAAAGGTGCATTGGAAGCATTGAGAGCTACAAAACTGGGAAAGCTTAGATTTTCCTTTAAAAGTGAAAAGTTACTTGTTAGAAAGCAGCGAGCATTAATTGTTTTCCCCTTAAGGGATTCTATAGTCAAACTCTATCTAGTGTCTTGCAAGATCTCAAATAAAAACCTTATGTTTGGCAGTAGTGAACAACACGTGGGCATGCCCATGTTTTTTTTTTTTTGTTTGTTTTGTTTTGTTCTTTTTGCTATAGGAAATCAGTTTTGAAGAATAAAACTTGCTTTTAATGTTCAGGTTAGCAAAGGGGGGAAAGCTTTGTTCTGAAGCTAAACGTGAGAAGGGGTGGCAGGAGGGTGAATGGGACCCTCTGGCAGTAGGAAAAGTGCACGTTTATTTTCCTGTTTTATAATTATGGTAGTTGGAGTAAACTAGTCAGATGCTTGTGCTTGCATCCAATTTATTTCTTAAATCAGTTACCAGAAAACATTGTTTTTAACTAATGCCTAGATCTTCCATTAAATTCAGCAGTGCATTTAAATTGAGCAGTCTTAACGTAGCCCTGAGGCTACTGCACCATGGCAGTTGGGACTTCTTACTATGCTGGAATGCATTGCAGTCTTAGTACATGCTAAAAATAATTGTTCAGATGGTGCTGTTGAAGTACATACTTATGTAGTGAGCTATTTTCACTGGACTTTCTGAATTTTGGCTCTGTTGGATGGCTTTTTAATACCCTTTCTTTTTTTTTTTCTGTGAATATCATACAACTTTGTCTTGCTGCTTCTGTGGTTATCAAGTAAAATGCTAAATTTATAATGGTATTTTTAGAAAACTGATAGCTGGATGCATGTGTTAAACTATGCAACCACAGTAACACTTGTGAACTTTGGAGTTTAAAGAGAAAGCAGTTTAATGTATCAAAATCGATACTTCGATGTGTGAAAATTTATATGTGAAGACCTTAAAATTGAGTAGTTTCTAGAGGTACTGGCATGAATTGTATGTTGACCACGAGTAATCTAAAAGCTATAAGTTGAAGATCTGTGAGTCTCAGAAATAAATACTAACATCTGTGGCTAGAGATCTGTGCCAGCAGGGCTTTTAGTTGAAAATACCTGTTTTTCTAATCTTTAGTCCATTTGAGGTTTAGTATGTTTTGTTGCCTTCCTTAATAGGTATACTTGCCTCAGTCATGGTTTTTGGTCATTCTGTTCTGTAGTATAAAGGTAAATTTAAGACCACCAAATACGTATAGCAAAATAACAGAGACACTGGGAACTATCTCTAGTATTGTGTCAGTTGCTAAAATTACTTAATCCTCCCTCTTCTCTCCACAGTCACAATTGAAACAAAAAAACCCCAATCGCTCCCTTCCCCCAAAAAAACCAAACCAACCAACCTAAAGAACCTGTTGCTTTTCTGTGGTCAGTATTTTGATACTTCTTGTCTGTCAGTTTTGTGTTAGAGTGTTACTTTCATGTTCCAAGTTTTGCAGCTGGAACCCTGGATTCTTGGTACATCTTTAGAGCAATAACTCCTGCCTTTGTGTTATTAAATAATAAAGATGTCTAAAACAATTTTCTTCTTGTTTATATTGTACTTAACGTAATTGTATGAGTATCAAGTGACTCCTCCGAATCCAGAATGCCAGGAAACATGGAAAAACACAGTACAATCTCACAGGTTTTTATTCCCTAGTACTAATAGAATTTCACCAGATAGACTTGTAGTGTGACTATTTTTCCTCTATCTGTTCCTTGTAAAATTCCTTGAGCATTTGAACCACCTAACTCACTTTATATAATCCTTGATATCTTGTTGACCAGATGCCAGCTCCTCTTAATTGTTTCATAGCCAGTCTCTAAAAACCTGGCTGTTGACAGCTCCTTTTTCCTGTCCCAGAAGAGCTATCTTGTTTAACCTGAAAGATTTGTTTTTTTTCTTTCCACCTTCTGCACTCGCTGTTGCTTGTGTTGCAGCTCTTTCTCTTACGCTTTGACAGTGAGAAAGACTTCTGTAAAGATCAGGAATTTTGAGGCAAAGGTTTGCTACTTCAGCCAGAGGTAAACCTGTCATTTGTGTGAGATGCTTTGTCAGTTCAGAGTAGTTTAAGGAAGGGAGATAAATCTAAAAATGTCTTCCTTTAATAAATCAGAAACCAGTGTTGATTATATAAACAAGAAAATGAGAATAACGAGCCTGGACTCTGGGTTGTTTATCTTCCCTTGCTTTGCAGTGAGGGAGATGGGTAACAAAATGTTGGCAATTAAGTATGAGTTTCTGAAAGCCAGACTGGTTCCAGTGGCCTGCTATAAGTTGGATTTCATTTCTCAAATCCGGGGTGTTGGGATTTAGTAGTGAAAAAAATCCTTTCTTAGCTGTATTTTTTAATTTTTTTTTTTTTAAATTGAGGAAAGCAGATCATTGGGTTTGCCAGACCTCTGTTATTGATCACTGAAAGAAGGAATGTGATTTGGGAGTAGTTTAGAAAAGTGTTTTTAATTGGAAACTGGAAGAAGGCAGTCTCTGAAAGCAATGGTAACAAACAGTCAAACCATTCCAGTTTTGTTTCTTGCGTGGACTTTATGAAGAATTGGTGGCTGCACAGCTCCTAAGCCAGGTCTGTAAGTTGACATCAGCAACATGAGGTGAGTTGGTTGGTTGTTTCAGGAATTGTTGGGGTTTACTTCTTTAAAAGTTGGGTTGTCCAAGTGGTGTGGAAGGAATCACAAATTAACTATTTTTAAAATGATTGTGAAGACCATTTTAAGTTTTTCTTTTACTGATGACAGTGATACTTCCCTGATCACTTGCTGATTTTTTTTTTTTGTAGAATATAAAATTACTGTTCAAATAAACTGCCCTGTATTGCTCCGTTCCCTTGCTTCACTCTGATGTGAGTGGCTTTCCCTTTCTCTCTCCTGGTAGAAACTGATGTTTTATGCTTTTAATATGTACCAACCAAGTGGAGGTCAGGAAAATGTATGAGTGTTAGGCTTCTGTTATATAACAGTAAGTGAAGAAAACCATCTTGCATAAAAGGGCTGTTGCTTTTTTGAAGGTAAAATAACTTATAATCCTGATGATCAGTTGTAAGGGATTGCACAGAGAGGAATATGGTGTTAGGGTAGTTTTGTTCTTACTAACTACTTCAGCAATTCCAAACTTAGCAATATCTGACCCTTTCTTGCCAAACTCTGTTATCGTAATTCTAAAGTAAGTAGCATTTGAACAAATAATGACACTTCTATGATTCTAAATATACTTTATGGGATTAAATTGACTTGAAGATTGAAATGTGACTTAGATTTTCCCAAAACTTAGCTTTGTACTGACTTGAACTATGGTCTCTTCATCAGATAAAGTTATCTCATTTAGAGGCCACATTGAAATCATGATAATAATGCAGAAAGATGCAAATGTAAACTGCTATTCAGAAAAGGAACTTTTTAGAAATAAATACTTGTTTAAGTAATCCTTAGAATTATTGTCATGGCGTATAGGGAAATTAACTGTCTCTGTCTTTGGTTTTAGCCTTTTGGTGAAAGTTCAAAAGACTTCTCAAATGAGAGAAGCTGTAGGTTAGAAGGTAGACAGTGTATTTTTGTAGTTTAAATACTAGTAAAAGCATGGTAACATTCTCTGCCGCTTATGCACTTTTTCCAGGATGTTACCTTGATTAAAATTGATTTAACCACCTAGGCAGTGTGAGTGTGCAGACTTTGCTTCTTGTTGATAGAATACTTTTGTTAAAAGCACAACATAAACTACAGTGTTCTGTGCGTTTTGCATGGGGCTGCAGAAAATGGAAATACTTTGACATGTAATTTTGCAGAAATCACTGACAAATAGCTTTGGAGAAATTAAGAATCTGTTTAGTTCCCTATGGCTAGGGGAAGGCTTAAGTAATAAAATTCAGAAATTTCGGCTCTTTAAAGGTAGATGTTTAATCTGTTCTCATTTATTACATTGTCCCAAGGTTATATGTCCTGGCATTTACTAGTGAGGGAGGATATTATTGAAACTTAAGAAATACTGTTTAATGTGTAGAAGTAGTGTGTGAATGTGAAACATCAGTCTTTGAGACATGATGAAAAATGCCTTGAACACATGTAAGCTGTGATTTGGGAAAGCATCTGTATCCATTTAAGTGTTGCAGGGGAATTGTCACACACCTGCTGCTGGCATGAGCTTTTCAGAAGAGTGAGATCTGAAATAGCTCTTAAAATGTCTTCCTGCTCTCTGGTAGTACTGTGTATTGGAGGAGGAAGCATGAAAAATTAATTTGCACAATCCTTTTTTGAGTACGTGTTTAAATGATGGAGAGATGAAATTGGACTGAAGCACGTAAGTTTAAATAGAGAACAGCTGACTTCAGCACAGTTGCTGAGTACAGATGTGATGTCCTTGGTGACTTCAGGACTGCAGAGAAATTAAGGCCATGTTGGACACTGGAACAGTGAAGGAATTGGAATAACAAGGAGACAGCTAATGTAGAAATTCTCCCTAAACAGGCAGCAGACTTGACAGAAAATGACTTGGCTCAGCTTTCTCCCGCCCTGTAAGCAATGACACTACTAGTCTGGACTCTATAGATTTGTAGCTCTTGTGGCTAGGTTCTCTGGTGTCTAATAAAGTATAAGTGCTCATTTGAACCTGCTTTGTGCCTTGGGCACTGGTTATGTTAATCACCTAAATAGTGCATGAAACAGTTGTGTTGTTAATGATGCAACTTTCTTTAAGGGAAAAGTAGTAAGGAGTTAGAAGAGCTCTAGGACTTGGCCATTTATGTAACTGTTTAAGAGCTTGTATATCTTTGGAAGCTGATTGAGATTAGAAATAGGTAGGTAAAACATTTGATAGGGACATTCACTGAAAGAACTTATATTTGTTCCTTTCTGAATAAATTAAAAGCAGTTGTGAAAATGAGGAAGTGCTATAAATTTTTTTTGGCTTTTTGTGTGTTAATGTCTTCTCAATTTTACTTCTGCAGTATCCTAGAATGCAACTAGTATTTTTTAAATATTGCTTAATTGATCTCTGAATTTCTTTAAACAGAATTTACAAAGCACCTGATGGAATTACTTTCTTTGTGTATTTTGGATAATGCTTTCCTCTTTCATATTATGCTGAGTAGTGTTCCAAGGAGTCATGTCTGTATTTTTTTGTTCCCTTTATACTTGTACAGGTGATAGCTTTTAGCTCTGTTTCCCTGTATTAATGCTAATTTTCACCAATTTGTTTTTAGCTTTTCTTCCCAACACTTGGATCCACTTCAGTGACTTTTCCCATGTTTCCCAAATGAAAGAGCACACTAGTCAGGTCTCTGTAATACCTCCTTATCAGCTAGCTCAGAACCATTTTCTTTATAAAGCAATTTCTGGACATGAGGAAGATGCACAGTAACTCTACCTTTGCTCAGATAGTAAATGCTTAAGAAAAATGAAGGAAACTCTTGCCCCTCTATCAGTCCTTCTATTGTCCTCAAAAAATGCATGCTGCTTGGAAGACTGGAATGTATCTCTGCCAGCAGTCAAACCAGTGCTTCCAGTGTGCAGCACTTCAGCTGCAGGGTGTTCTGCTTGTATTCCCCAGGCAATCTTAACACCCAAATTCCTGCTTGTATTTGAACTTAAGTTATTGTTTCAGATTAATTTTCTACCTCTTGTACAGACTTAAAAATTGTCACAACGATACAAAGGATTGTTGTGCTTCCCCATTTTAACTCCCAAGTTAAATATTCTTGTGAAGGCTGTAACATCATATATGAAGGGATGAGGTCAATCCACGCTCTTTACTTACCTCTGCACCAAAGTAGTGAATGGTTTAAATGGTTGCATTTTGTCACTCTGAACCCCCATCTGTTTTGTCCCTCTCCAAGTGTCTACTGTTTCAAAATCTGGCTTGCTCTGTCGTTCAGCGTACTTTATACAGATACTCCCCTTTCTGCCTTTACTAAGTACATGCTAGATGTTTTGACTTGTCTAACTGTTTGGATTTGTTTCTTCATACAGAGTGCAAGGTTTTAGATTGGGGATATTTGTGAGCCACATTGTGTAAGGCCTTGGTTCAGTGAGCAACCTGCCTGGTTTGATTGGCGTGTGATATTCAATTATTCTCCGGATACTCCTTGGAACACTTCATATGGTCTGAGCTGGAGTCCACAGTACAGTGAATTATCTTCAAAGAGTGGGGATTCTGTCTTTCTTTCCCTGCAGCTAGAGTTCTTTGAAAAGAGGAATAATTTTTACTTATGAGTGGTGTGAGGCTTTGCTAGTGAAGACCTTACACTTTTAATAAGCCCTCCGCCCTTGTAGCATAGTTCCTATATTATATAGCACACTGACTGTATTATTTTGACAAGAGTTTGTAGTAGTGTATTCCTCCAGTAAAAGTAGTAGGAAGATTTTTTTTTTTTTTAGTTAAAATGTAAAATCTTATATTTTTCTCTGCTGTGCTGTTAGAGACGAGTTTGTGTAAGCTTTTTGTTAAATTAGAGCATTCCTACATGCAAGGGAACTAAATATGTATTTTTAGTGTTTTATATAGGTTTTTTTATACTCTTGTATATAGAAGAAATCAAAATAGTATCTTTCCAACTCATGAGTGTTATCTGTGTAGGAATGTGCATTCATACACCCAAATATGTATCTATCAACTTAGGAAGGGATCTGTAGCTGAGTAACACTGTATTTTTTTTTTTTATACTGAAGAACTGCTTTGGAAGTGGTGCTGTACATTGTGTGACATTTATATTGAAGGGTAAACAAAAGCAGTAAATTAAATTCTGATGCCTTAAAGATCTGCTTCGTAGCACTAGACACTTAATACCGACCTTTTGAAATGAAAGCTAAAACTAAATTAAGCTTAAACTAAAGCAACAAATATGATTGCCTGCAGAAAGCGGACTAAGACAGTAAGTTCTGCGAGGGTTTCAAGAGGGTTTTTCTCTGCTTACAAGGAGGTGGGATTAAGGTGCAGATGACTATTTTCAAAGTGAGGACATGCTGTAAGAGAGAATATTGTTTTACACGGCTTCAGAATCATTGCTCTTGATACTTTCTAAGGTGCTCGGTAAGTTAAAAGCATGAATTTATAACAACTCCAAACTCCTGCAGCCTGTAAGAGCATGTTGGAGTATCAGGTATATTTTTCTGTGCAGCTGAAGCTATATATCTTTTTCTGTCTATATGCACAGTTACATAGATATGTGTATGTATTTCTTAAGATTTTAAAGTTCTGCATCAACCTATTATTATTCTTCCTTTTGACTTTAAAGTCCCTCATTAAATAGATAGTCTTTTAAAAGAACTTTTTCCCAGCTGTGCAAAACAATATTGTTGTACTACCTTTATCTAGTTATTAATGATTCTGTGCTATCTGTAATTGAATAGTTTTGTCCTCACAAGTTGCAGTGATCAGTCACTGCAGTGGTGGTGTCCCTCTGTCACTAGACTGGGCTGTAGGAAGCTGCTTTTTTTTTTTTTTTTTGCCATCTGTTACTCCTATGTGCTGCTTTTTTGACTTGACCTGGATGCTTTTACCCTGTAAGGGCGCTGAGGTTTAAATGCTGAGCACAGACTGATTAACAAGGCATTAAGTCAGTTAATTCTGTCATTTTTTAAATAAAGTATTCACGTGGTTTTAAGTGGTCACTGATTTGCATTTTAAGCAAGAAGAGATGGCTTATGTAAACAATATGGATTTCTAATCCCTTTGTGGTGTTCGGTGGTTTTAGTTCTCAACCTGAAATTGTGAAGTTTAAAGTAGTAAGCTGCTGAATCTGCTTTCTCCTGGTAGTTATTGTAATGATCAGTAACAAATGTGGAACCAACTTGTTTAAAGATGAAGGTTGTAGATGAATATGAAGAGTGTTCAAGTCTGATTTGGTGCAAGTATTTGTAAATGTGTAGTTTGTAGAAGAGATTGTCTTGTGTTACAAAACACTAGGCTTGCTTACCAAGAGGTCACTTTCCCACTCCTGTGGCTTGGGTATGTGAGTGAGCTGGCTCAGTGAAAATTGGAATAAAGTGAGCTAGGGCTTGAGGAAAATGGAATAGCATCCTCTGAAATGGTAATGAAATAGCATGACCTGCAACTTAAATTTTCCCCAACTTTCTGAACTTAAGATACAGTGGACTCTAGTAGTTCTTAGTCATCGGTATATCAGACCAAGACCAAAGGTCCCATTGAATGGAAAAGATTATTGAAATCCTTCACTTGAAAAACAGATTCAAACACTGAAGAGGCTTTCCTACTTTTGTGTTTGCAAGAGCATAAACTCCAGATTTCTATTTTGAGATGTTCTTAATTCCTGAGGCCATCCATTGAAAGATTTTTTTCATAAAAAGATCTTTTATTCATCTAAGAACTCCAGAATTAATTAATACAGTTTCCCACTTATGGAGGGGGCATAAGAACTCTGCATGGTATCAACTGGCAATGAATGTTACAGCAATGCAGCCTCCCTGAGAAGCGACTCTTGAATTTTCAGAGGCATATTGTGGCCCTTATGGGTAGAGAGGCACTATCTAACACTGTTACCAGCTGGTGGAATCATAGGTTTTGGGAATCTTTGTCTTGATTTACGTTCTGTGAGCTGATGTGCCCTTGAAGGACATGTCAACATGTTGCTATTTTTGGTAGACATAGCTGCCTTTTGCATTTGTTCTGCAAATTACAGGGTATGTTCTAACTCTAAACTTATGCTTATTTGACATCGTGGTTCCTTGGAATGATGACGGTGTGTAGGGCAGTGCTTTTTCCCCAATCTGTTAAGTAGTCTTGTTAGTGCTGTTAAGAGAAGTTGTGGTTAACCAGGCAGGCAGCTGAGTACCACACAGCTGCCTACTCCCTCCCTCCCTGCAGTGAGAGGGGGAGAGAATAAAAAAAAAAACCCAAACAAACTCATGGGCTGAGATAAAAACTATTTAATAGGACTGAAAAGGAAGGATTATTAATATGTGCAAAACAAGCGATGCACAATGCAGTTGCTCACCACCCACTGCCCAGTCTGCCCCCCCCCCCAGCGAACTCCCCTCAGTTTTATTACTGAACATTATGTTGTATGATATGGAACATCCCTTTGATCTGTTGGGGTCAAATGTCCTAACTGTGTCCCCTCCCAGCTTCTTGTGCACTCCACTCCACTTGGTGGGGCAGAATGAGAACCAGAAAAGACCTTGACTCTGTGTAAGCACTGCTCAGTGACAACTAAAACAACAGTGTGTTATCAACATTATTCTCATACTCAATCCAAAACACAGTGCTGTAACAACCATTAGAACAAAAGTTAACTCTATCCCGGCTGAAACCAGGACAAGCAGATCTTGTTCTCATATCTCAACTGGAGATCTGGAAGCTCTCCTCCTCCTCTCTTCCTGGGACATTTTGACAGCTTTTGAGTTAAACTAAACCAGGATTTGTTCTAGCATGTCAGAACAGGTGGTGTAGCGTGGGGCATGTGTAGGGAGAAGCAAGACACAGGCTTCCAGGAGAGACTGTTCTTGTGGATCCTAAATGATTGTGTAGGACTTGGTACAGTAAATATGTGTACTCCAGGTTTATCTTGGCACCCCCTCCACCTATTTGTCTTTTATGTGAAAGGCCATTATTCACATTCCTGGAGGCTGGAATAAAATAGAAAAGTTATTGCTGACAGACAGTGCTTCACATGCAGAAATATGTGCTTGCTTCTTGTACCCACACATGACTTAAAAATTATCCTGCACAGCTTGGTTGAACTTTTTAATTGTGCTAACTCAAACCTTGAGACAGGAGTTCTCTACCAGTTTTCTATCAGTACATTTTTATAGTGCTTATTTTGATGTTACATAGACCAAATAAAAGTTCTTAGCGGATCAGCTGTTACAAAAAAAGGAACCAGAAGTTACAGAAGTAGTTTACTGAAGTCTTGTTGACTACCCTTTGAAATAGGACTGAAAGTGTAAGTGAGAGTAGGAAATGGTTTTGCTGAGCCATAAAGGCTTTGTTTTCCTTCCGTCTTAGGTCCAAGTACTGCACTCGTGATTTTTACATAGAAGGAGAATCTACACAAAGCATAGTTAAAATAATATTAATTTAAGCATAAAAAAATATTTGTGGGTAATATTAGTCCTTTCCTCTGTAACCTGTGTGGTGAAACCATAACAGCTTGACTAGAGTCTGTTATCAACAGCATTGGAATTAATGAAATTCTCTTGACTTTTTCTGTAATACCTCCTTCTGAGAATTTTAGACTGTGTATCTAAAGATACCTTCTTGCAAGGCCTCTTCTCATGCCTTCCTGTCATCTTTTTGATATCCAAGCTCCAGCATAATGGGATATGTGAAATTCGGTCCATCTTGTTATTTTGGCAATGGAATTAAACCAGTACAAAATTGTCATTATTACATTACAAGACTAAAACTATCCCAGTATATCAGTACTTGGGTAGTTCTCCATTGGCAGTGATGGTACATGCTTTGTTTCCCTTCTCTTTTATTATATTAAAAATAATATGGTTCTATGATATGGCTTAAAACTATGACTGTTGATCTGATGTAATATATTCAAAAGGATCCATCTATACCATTTCCTTCTGTGTTCCCTGGCTCCCTGGAAAAATTCAGTGATGTAGTTTCCAGAATACCTTTATTTTTTAATAGGAAGACAGAGTTGATGTATAGACCATTATCCGCAGAGACTTCAGGCCTGTATGATGCCAGGTACTGTCATTGTATAAATGTGTATTGTTTCATAAAACTACTTAACTCCTAAGGAAGTGATTATTTAGATTAATTCTTCCTCTGGGAACATGATTTTACTAATGCAGTGTGTGTTGACATTGTAGGACTGGAAAGGCAGAGAACGATGTCCTTTCTCTTCAGCCTCACTCTACTTTTAATTCTTGCTGTTGGCCTTATGCTCTGAAATTTTAAGAAAGTCACCTCAGAAGGCTTGTTTTCCCCCTTTTTAAAGGGTGACACCATTCTTCCATTTGTCTGCCCACTTCCACTTGGTGGGTAAGACATTCTTCCTGCCACTTCTTCCTCTCTCTATCCCAGTTGTTGTAATGTAGATTTCTCAAGCAAATTGAAGCTTCCTCTCTCATATTGAATACAAAAAAGATATTCTCTAGCATAGAAACTTCGCACACAGTGCTAACAGGTCAGTGTGCAGCTTAAATCAGTTGTATATTCTTGTGTGTGTTGTTTGCATATCCTCTTGCGTGTAATTCTTTGCACTTGTGTCCATGTTGAGGTGTAGGCTGCAAACAGTGATGCAGTTTCCCCTACAGGTGAGAAATCTGTAGCGATGAGGGAGGGATCAATACAAAATATAAGGCTATTTATGCTGGGAACGTCTGGTATAACCTAAACATATGGTTGTGTGGGCAGCCATAGACCTCAAACTCCTTGCTTAGAAACCTGCCTAATATTTGGGTTAATCTCTAGCAGTCAATTCCAGACTCCTGGTAACAAGAGTTTTTGTAGTCTCACCCACCACTCTCAGTTCACGTCATTCATCTGTCTATTTTAAATGCGTGTCTTGTGAAGTAGTTCTAAAATTACCTGCTGTTTTGACCTGACAATAACATGAATATGTTAGCTCCTCCTACTGCTATTCAGCTGGTGTGTGGCTGCTTACACCATTCAATAGAAGGCGCTTCTGTATGGAAGATTGGGGCATTTGAAACACTATGCGGACTCTTACTGTATATTTGACCTTTCCACAGCTGTGACTGAGGTTTTGGTTCATCACTGTGGTGATGAGAGCACAACTTGTTTGTTAGGTCAGATATTCAGAGAACCCCTCGATGAAATTCAGCAGTTCAGGGGTTGCTCCCTGTACAAACTGCAAGAACTAGTTTGCTTGCTCTTAGTGAGGTTGCCAAGCTGTGCACCCTCACTCAGCTTGTCTGGCCAAGCTCACTGCTCTCTTGGAATATGAATTGTTGTATAATTTCTTGCACTAAGGAACGCACCATTTAACTCCAGTGAAACTCAGAGAGGGGGTGTTGGAGTATAGTTCAGTAATAGTAGCTGCTTTGCCAGGCTGTAGATTACATCATCAGGAACATATTATTTGAAAATGTTGAGATTTTACTTAAAACAAAAAGAAACCTCTGCTTTGCAGAGAAAATGGGAATGAAGAGGGATCTGAAGGAATTATCACATCATGTATTGGTAGAGGAGGACAGAATGAAGGTTACTGGCTAATGTAATATCTGGCAGAGCAGCTTTTCATTTGTAACGTAAGAAAAACAGCTCTGGTTCCTCTTTGCCTGTTCCCCTTCCATTTTCTGACTAATTCTTCTGTACATGAACAGGTTTGTATCTTTGCAACTTCTGTAACAGCTAGTAAGGAGAGCCAAGTTCCCTCACCTTCTGGCAAATTCCAGATAATGTCCTTGATATCGTTTCCTCTGCCTTGTAGAGCTGCTCCATTACTGCAACCTTAAGCTTTCTGTAATCTCCCATACAACCAAACCTCTTGTGCTTTTCAGTCTCATTACAGTTCCAGTCTTTAAATTGCTGGTGGTGAGTTTTTGGTCATATGATTTGGATATTTTACCAAAAGTTTGAAAACCTTTTTAGTGTTAATTGTATGTAATTCTGAGTTGTGAACTAAAAGTTCAAAATAATTTGCTGATACAGAGTGCTTTGCAAATACAGGATGGTAGATAGTCCAGTTGCTTAGCAATAACATTAACAGGCATGAGTGTTTATAAAGCAAATATAATATGATATCGCCAACAAGGTATGTGGTGCTTTTGTATTACTTAAGTGTCCTGATAACTGTTGGAAAACGTTTATTAGGATTACACATGAGCAAGCACCTGACACTTAAAAGCAACAGGTTGAGTAAGTAAATCTGATAAATGATGTGCTTGTGTTTTTTAACCTAAAACCCCACAACTTAAAACAAGTAGTGAACATGATGACTTTCCAAGCACATTAGCTTTGAACTTTGAAATGTGTTTTTTTCCTGGCGTTGATAAATACTCTTTGAATGGCTTTGGATGTTCAGTCTGGAAATATTAAGGGTGATGGGTTATGTAATTAGAAGGATCAGAGCAGCTCGGTGCCACAGTGGCAGGTGGGAGTGCCCAGTAACCTGGTCAGAGAAGTGAACCCCCTGACCTGGCTCCCAGTGCTGTCACCAGAGTTCATTTGACCTGGGGACCTGTGTGACAGACACCTGAGTACTCGGGGAGGCTCTGTGGGGTCTGCTTGCAGCTTGGGAAGATGGTGTCTTTGTGGATTTGCTATGGGACTTGGGAAAGAACAGTTCAGGATTGTATGCAACTTGGTGTATGGTGTGACAAGACTTAGCTGAAGTTAGAAAGCTGATTCTACTTTAGGTCAACCCATCAGAACGGGATAATTAGGGCAGGGACCAAGGTTGAAGAAAGGAGGGATTGGGGTGATTTTGAGGGAAGGAACAACAGTGAGTGGGCTGGTTGTTTGTAAGCAGGTGGCTGGGCCGTATATTTGTCTGGCCATGCCCTGCCCTGATTAGTACGGTCTGTTTTGTCTGCTTATTAAACTTTATCTCTAAGTGTTGGGAAAGGGGCTGCCTACTGTGTGTGCCTATGGGACTTCAGTGTCAGCAGCTGGAGCCAGTGTGGGTGACAGGCTGTTGTTGCTGTGTGGTGTGAGGGTGCCTGTGTTGGCATATGATTGCTGGGGACTGAAGGTGGGGCTAGGCGGGACAGAGAGAAGGGACTTAAGAGCAGCCATCAAGTCCAGGCAAAATGTGTGTCTGCATGAGAGGGCTGGAGGAGCTGACTACTGGAAGAACTAGGGGTTTAGGCCAACTGCTGGGCAGACCATTAGGTCTGGTGAGACCCTTGTTCATGTGTCTTTGCATGAACAGAGGCAGGAGGCACAGGGGGCCAGCTACTGACTAGACAAAGTCCAAGGCTGGATCTTAGAGGGAACTGAAGGGAGTGCGTCTGTCCGTTTGCAAGAGGGTCTGAGTACCAGCAACTGGAGTGGGACCACACACTGGCAGCTGGGGAGACAGTGACCCAGCGCTAGTCACAGGGGTATCGATGTTCTCTATTTGTGTGTACACATATGCATACATTCTCCTAATGGACTTTCACCCTGATTAGAGAGGAGCAGGAGGTGGCTATTGGTTACCACATGCTGGTTTTGCACTGATCTGTGTAGCTGGCCATGTGTGTGCTGTGCACCCCTTAATCTTTGTGAGTGTCTTGGCCTTGCAACTGGGCTGCAAGTTGGGGCTGTGTCACCTATGTTGGGCTGCTGAACTTGGCAGCTGCACATCAAGTGATGCAGGTCTGAGAGATATTAAGGCTGTTGGAAAAAGCTCTCCATTTTAAAGCTCAAAATGAATATTTGAGATCATTTATTCATGAGATACTGACTCTGTTTTTCAAATGTGCTGAAGGAAAACATAAGAAACTTCGTATAATGGAATAATGGAAAATTATTTTAATAATTTGGCAGATAAAATTTGGTTTAAAATGCAACTTAAGGTGGTTGTATTGTGCTTGATAGCATTGTTCCCCTGCTCAGTAGATTTTCAGACTGTTAATGAAATCCTTTTGGTAGTGTATTATAATTTATTTATTATTGTCACACATCATTTTAGACTACTTCAGCAAAATTCAGGGTCCGAAATCTGACCTTGAAGCCTAAATGCATACTCTAAAGAAAAATCCAGATAAGCAGCATGTAATTAAGTGCCTTCAGTTCCTGCAATTGGCCTCCATTTAGATTTAGTGGAAATTGCAAATTGTATATAAACCTGAAACAAGTTTCTCCTTAGCGACATAAAATTAAATCTGAACAAAAGCTATCATTCATAAAATCTTTTAGGTATTTAAGCTCCTTTTTAGTAACATACAGGTTGACACTTAAAAAAATTTTTTTTTGCTTTGGTGAATTCCTTTAGCCACCTCTTTGGAAGAAATAGCCACCAGACAAAACAAAACCCCAGAAAAAGTGGAGAGCTACTTGCAGTAAGCACGTGAATAAATGTTTAACCCTGTTGTGATCTGTGGAACCTCAAATATTTTGCTTTAAGACTGTTTTAAAATGTCACAGGCACTGTGTAAATAGGTTGTTATATTTAGCCATATTCTTGTACATAGTACAGGTAAGCTCATCACATTTTTATTTTTAAAATCTGGTCAGACCTCTGGAGAAGCTCACATTAGACACTCAGCATCATTCTAAGTTCTCATCTATTTTAAAGGAAACGGTGTAGGGGGAAAATAGGGATTGGTTTGCTGCATGTGTAAGTGCGTGCTGCTTAAAAACTGAATGGCTTGTGCTGTTTAGGGAATGGTATGCAGCCCTGTAGCTGAAGACTGGTGTAGCGCCCTAGAAAAGAGAGTTAAAGGTCTCAAATATCTTGACATGCAATGTGGAATAAGTAATTCAATGCAATATATAAAAGCTGAGGGGTCACTGAATCTGGAAAGAATTGGTTTCAGTTAAAATCTGTAGGGTGGAAAGATATGTTTGCCTGTCTTATAAGGGTCCTCTGCTGATTTAAGATAAAAAAAAAAATTAGATTGAGTTTTTGAAGCTAGAACAGAACTGCCTTATCTTTAACAAAATAATAATAAAAAATGCTAACTTCAGCAGAGGAGTCTTGGATAGAATATGTTAGGCAAACCAGATTTCCAAGGAGTCTCTACACCAAACAGACTTTAAAGCTTGATATGCAAGATGGCTTGTGTTCTCGTGCAGTTATTGGGGTGTACGTGTATTGCCAAGGAACTACTGTAAAGGATTTTCTCTTCTGGGAAAAAAAAAAAAAATCTTTTTGTGCTTAGAAAGATTGGCAGTCAGCCTTGTGTGACCACCAGTGTATCAGAAACAAGACTTGGGACTTCACATGGCCTGTAGAGTTCTGGATCTGGCCTTTAAATATGGGTCAGAACTTGTGGAACTGTAGAAAGGGCCTGATTCTGGGCAGTAATGAACTGATGAAATAATTCTGGTACCTGATCTTGGTTTTTGTTTGTTTGCTGAGGATTTTAGTGGGCACATGTCCTTTCAGTCTTTGTACCTCCATTCTTCCACTATGGATACACATCATCTTTTACTTTCTTGTATTGTTTCCTGGCTTGCTCAGCAGGTGACCTGCTGAGATGACTTCTGCTCATCGTTTGCAATTAAATGCTGTGGCTCCATTATAGGATTAAGTCTTTGATTCAGGAGACATTAACTTCGTCCTCTTTGACCACTAATTACTGAAATAAATGTTTTCTATTTTATATTCTGTTAGCTTCTGCAAGATAGGACTTGACTTCTAAAGCATGTTAGTGTTTAATCATAATAACAAAAGGGTAGGTTCCTTACCTGAATACTTAGATAAGGACTTCTTTTGTCTGTGTAGTGTCTGCTTACTGATTACTCACTTTAAAATGCAAAACATCAGAGCATGGGAACAATTGTCTGCAATGATTTTGGATTCAATTTCATGATAATATTTTGCCTTTTACTTGTTAACATGCTTGCATGCCTATTCCTGCCTTCACTGATCTTATAAAAGCTATCGGTTCTTTCCTATTCTTGCTTGCCAAAAAGTCTTAGGCTAAATAAGTTGATGAAAATGTCTGTATGCTGCCGATGCTGAGTCAGAAGTTTTTATTTAAACATGATGAATTTAGTAATCATCAAACCATGCTTAAATCATCTGGGATGCTAGTTATAGATAGGATAACCTATACTTCTGAAGTACTTAATGAATTGAAGGCCAAATCTTTCTCACCTAAGTTAATAAGTGCATTGGTTTCAGTTGGAAATGGATGACCCTGCAGTTCACAAAAGACAAAAGTAGTCATTATCTGCATCAAAAGCTGAGTGAGATTCACAGTTTTCAGTGCTCTTTAGGGTAAGAAAGGAATAAAAATCCTTGAGATTCTTTATGCTGTATTTATAATTTTGACTATTTTGTGTCAATGATGCTTTCCTGTATTTTGGAAAATGCTGAATATTTATAGCTCTGCCACCAACTCCACTAACTTTCTTAGTTCTCATGTTTTATGCAGGTTTTTTTATTAGCTAATATTTGAGGATCGTAGTCTTGGTTATGGCTAGCATGTTTCAGAGTTAATCCTAGGAAGAAAATTAGTCTTCCATTTAGCTTAACAATTTATTCAGCACTTTATTTCCAGTAGCTATTTATGGTGGTAGCATCCATCACCAGCCAGAGCAACTTTCCATTGAATGCTATAATAGTTCTGAGATGCAGCTATTTTCATTCTTCTCTAGAAGTCTTCATTCTTGTCTAAACGTTTTCAATTTTTTCTGTGTGCAGACAAAGAAACAATTATTGAGGTAAAGCTGGAGTTCAAAATTGTGATCATTTAATTTTTGTCCATTACATGTGATGAGGAAATATGCAGATTTTTGTGTCTTCCCTTTGTTAATCTGGTAGTTCCATTTTCTTAATAGTTATGAAATATAATGACTGGGCAATGGTCTTGCATGCCAATGTGAAGCAGCACTGTTTTACTGAAAATAGAACCTCTTGTATTTTCAGAGACCAAAATGCCATGGTGTCTGGTTTTGCTTTTAAAATTAATGGAAACCTAGGTACTTCCTGCAAAGAATCTCTGAAAAAAAAGGGAAGAAGATGAAAGGATTTTAATGTCTGACTAATTTAGGTGAAGAATCTATCCTGTTGTTCGTGATCTACTTGGAGAAACTGATCACCAGTTCCAGGGGAAAGTCCTGTTTAATTACAATCAGTTGCAAAATGATTCAGTATAGCTTTCTTATATGGAAGCATTTGAACTTAATAGACTCTCAAGTATTATGCTAACTGGTGATAAATAAAACGAATACAGAACAGGCAGGTACCATTACTCTTATTTAAGTTACTGTTAGTGTGTGTGTATTCAGGGTGTACATGAATATTTTTAGACCAAGTTTTAAATAGCAGTAATGATTCTGATGGGCTCTAGTGGTACAAACAAGGCCTTATATATACTTCATTTTGAAAAGTGAAATGCAAAATTACAAAACCAAAGCAGTAGTGTTTCACTGTAGACAAAATGGGTATGCTTTATGGGCTGAGGGAATTCTACTGCTGCCATGACTTTAAGTTGTTTTTCCAGTATCTATAGGATTGCAGTGGCTTCAGGAGAAATAGTGTAGGCAGCATGTGAGATTAAATAATGCTGAATTTGCAAAACTATTTCCCACGAATGCTATGGGAAATTCTATGCTGTTAGTAAAGATAGTTTCAATGTGCCACTCTTGATGAAAGGCAGACTTGCTTAATCGTCACAGACGATGTTATATGTGTTACTACATGTCTCCTTTTCCTGCTAACTTACCTTCTAAGTTTAGTTTTAATAGGGACGCATATGAAGGAAAGATTGTCTGAAGATATTTCAAGCTTTTGAGACTTCAGGAAAAAAGTTACTGTTAATGGTGATACCCCTGAAAATAGTGGATTGATCAGAGGTTTTCTTTAATTCCTTCCCAGGATTCTGATATAAAGTGTGAACCTTCTCTTTTGATGCTGGAAAATAACATAGAAGTTTTATCTTGATGATGGGGAAGAACCCAACTCCCAGCACCTATTATCTAATTCTCTTCTGTGAGCTCCTGTTATGTCAGATTACCCGTGGTTGTTTTGGTTTTGTGTTTGTTTTTTTTTTTTTCTTCTGTGACCTGAATCTCTCAAAACTTTGTGACAGCAGGGAATTGTCACCTCATTAAACTTTTGTATGGCTTTGGAGCCGGGACAGTCAGTGTTTGAGAACAAATGAGACTGAGCATCAGAAGAATGTTTTGTGCCTGTATGAGTCCCAGTTCATAACTGCCTAGTTCAGGCTTATCTTTGGGCTATTCTTAACCTCAGCAAACATGTATTGCAAACATTTCCAACATGTCTCTTAACCTTGCTGTTAGACCTCGCTCTGGAGTACAATGTCTAGCATTAAAACAAGAAAGAAAAATGTCATAACTTTGTGACTATCAAGTTACTGAAACGTTAAAACACTGAGTTTTAACTCATACATGCTACAGAAGGATATTTCGTTAAATGTGTGATGGTATTGGCAGTCAGTGCAGGCAAGAGTGTTTGGGAGTCAAACAATAACTGGTTCTTAATAGACTTCAAAAATACTTAACACTGTAGTTGTGTAACATGGGCATTTTGGAAATAATGCTAAACGGGATGATAGAAAGTAAAAGATATGTCTCCAGTTCATTTATGCAATCTTAACCTTTCACATACTCTTCTTTCTACTGTGATTTTTCTTCTGGACTGTAGGGATGCACAACATTCCTTCATACATCTCTTAAGTTGATTTCTGCATCTTTTAATTTCAATGTTTCTGTTCTCCTTTTCTGCTAGTTCTAGGAGTGACTGTAAAGACTGGTATCCACTGAATTATTTATTAAATATGTATCTCTGCACTTTAACAAACTGTTACTGTTAGTTTAACTCAGGCAGCCTTCATCTGGACTGAAGTAGTGGTTCATCAAGTGGTATGATATGCAGGAAAGAGTCCCAGGCGATGGTGTTGAACGTTGTGAAAGTGGTCATTTGAGTGTTACAGAACAGCAACAGAAGTGTATATGGATTCTACTTAGTCTTAAGTCTGTAGTCTTCAGAGCATTAATGTTTTGGATCAGTCTTCTGGGATTGTGCTTTAGATAGGATCTCTCTTGCCTTCTTTCAATGTTGTCTACAACCTGGATCATGATATCATACCTAATTACAACATAATTGTTTGTGACCGTTGTTTTTAAATACGTAATTGGATCCTATAGGGTGACCTGATGGTACAAGTATGCCAGTTTGAGTTTAGGAGGTTTCTGGGTGGTTTGGAGCTAGAACCTGGTGGTGTTTACATTTGCAAGGCAAGTGAGCAGGGTTTCATCTGGGGCTGTGCTGTACACTCAGTGGCTGCCTGTTTGACTGGCTTGTTTGGTCCTCTTTTCACTGTCACTTTCCAGTTTGATATTCCTCCTCCCAGTCCACAGTTCAAAACTCAATTTGGGCACTTCTGGGAAGTTTTCGTGTACCAAGTTTCTTGTTCTCTTCAGCTACTGCCTTGTTTACCCTTACCAATGGAAAACTGAGGGATTGTGACTTCTCCATTAAAAACATCCAGGAGGGCGAAGATTTATTTATACGTGCTGTTTTTCAGACTAGTATGCTCTCTAAGCTTAAACTGTTGCAAGAAAATGTGTACAACAAATTAAAGGCTACTGCTGTTGGAGAGCTGAGGTTCTGGTTTGGCCTCTGACCAGGAGCACAGAGGCCAAATAACTGAAGTAATTTTAAGAACAGTTTCATGTAAGGTGTATTCTGAGGAGCTGCCTGCTGTACATACAACTTCTCCTGGTTCACTTTATCCTGAAACTGTAATATTTTGGGAACTGATTGCTAGTTCTTCCAATGCTGTGTACTTTTCCTTTCTGTTGTTTCAGAAAATAACCCGGGCTGTTTTAGTTGGGGTGGGGGAATCTCAAAATCATGGCCCTTGATGTGAATTGCGAGGTCTGTATGAAGTTTGCACCATTTTTCTTTCCTGCTTTTTTGCATTCATACAGCTGTGTGCTTCAGATGGTGCCTTCCAACTTGTGGTGGTCTGCCAGTGTTGTAGCTCTTGTAAATTTTGAGGTCTGCTGCTCTTGTTCAGTTGCTTCAGAAGGCAACTTGATGCAATTGTGATGTTAGCCCTCATTTGAGCAGGAGGTTGGTGTAGATGAACACTAAAGAACCCTTCCAATCTAAATTCTACCTTTATTCAGTGGTTGGTAGCACCCACTAAATGATTTCCAAGGCTTCTTTCTCTTTTTGCTACTTGATGGCTTTATTCTTATTGGGCCTCCTGTGTCATTACTTGCTCCCAGAACTTGAAGTGATAAACTTCAGTTCTCTATCCTGTAGAACATATAGCAAAAGGCATTCAATCAGTTAAGAGTATTTGCCCTTGAGTGTTCCTCTTTCTGCATATCCTGGTTAAGGTCCATGGTCAGAGTTCTCTCATAATTTTGTTTGAAGTAGACGATAGTAAGAACTCAGATACTTGGGAAAGTAACTAGGAGAACTAAGCCGATTCACTAAAATAATTGGATAAAATACTTCTTTGATAATTAAAAGTGTAAATACAGTTTTGATCAGATAACTCATGGAGTCTACGTGCAGTGTTGAAACTGCAGTAGTAGACAAAACTCTAACCTGGCACGGTAACAAAAGATTCAGACTCTTGTGTCAAATCCTATTATGACAGTTGATTCATTACTAAATTTGGAAGGGTAGACAGCATAAAATGCCTGTTTTTCATTGAGTTCACTATCTTGCAGGCATATCATTTTCTGAAAAGTACTGTGGTCCAGTACATGCGTAGATAAGTCAGCAGGGGTGAAGAGGAGGTGGAGAAGTGCGTAGAAGTCAAGGCTTAATCCCTTTTTTTGTGATTACTTCTGTCATGCCTTCAGTTGCTTGGATTTTTGAGCCTATGGATCTTCAGAAGCAGCAAGTTGGAGTGATTGTTTGAGGTGATCCCACATCTTCTTTGATGATGATGTCTTGCCTTACAAGATTTCACGCTGCTGGGCTAAGTAAACTAACAATAGTTTCCATTAATGCTTGACCTGGCAATGTGTATGTTCCGCCTCTTCAGAGGGAAGGCCAACTTCACTAACAAAACAGTGCTGACATCACTTTTATACTAGTGATGCTTTTGGCAGTTGAAGAACAAATCTCTGCCATGTTGGCTGATGCTCTGTTAAAACAAACAAACAGGGGGGGAAAAAAAAAAAAAACAAGAAAGGAAAAAACCCAAACCCCAATACCTTCAAGTGTTTGAGTATTGATAAAAAGGAAAAGCACTGAATTATATATTCGCCAGTACTGACAGTGATTGCATGGTGGAGTACTCTGGGGTTTTGTGTGTCCCATTTTTCACAAAGGAGCATTGTCAAATTTGATTTTTAAAATTATATTCCAGCAGTAGAAAGTCTTGGAAATTAAGAATGTCTGAAATTTGTGAGTTCTGACACACCAGCCTCTGTTGTGTGCTGGTGTCACACACATGCATGGGTGTATATTTTCTGAAGCTGGGCTCAGTGAAGACTTGTCTTTACAATCATCATTTCACTTGGAACAGTGGCAGAATTCAAGTGCAGAACACCTTGCTACTCTAGTATTTGCTCAAAGGTAGCTGCCAGCGAGCAAAGTGGGATTGGGTTGCCGAGAGAGTCTGATGACCCTTTGGTTAAAACAACTCTTTGGAATTTTTTTTTTCCAGTTATATGCTGTGAGATGGCGCAAAGGGTCGTTTCTCAATAAAGCTGCAGTGCTGTGGCCATGTGTGTTGTGGGGAAGCTCATGACCTCCTAGCTGTGGAAAGTAGGAAACTTAGGGGAGTTTTGAGAGAGACACTGGAGGGAATGTAAGGATTCATTTAATCTGAGAATCGACAGTCAGGAAAGGAGAAGGATTTTTAAATACAATGTAGCTTAGGAGGAGATATGTCTCAGTTTATGGAACTGTAATGTGAAATACCTTTATTTTTGATCAGGTGCAGATGGTCTAGTGTGACACTAGTAATCTGGTACCCATACCTGTGCCTTTGTTGCAGATCAGAGGACTTGAGGGGAGGTAGGGTAGTGTTTTAGCTTGACTTGACTTTGTCAGTGTGGTGTTCTCTAGCCTGGCTGCCATGGTGTTTTGGAGTTTAACTCTCCCAAGAAGAGCAGTGAGCTCCATGCGTGGTTCAGATCACTGTCTCATTCTACCCCCTGTTCACAAGCCAGCTCCAGCAATTAAAGCTGCACAGTTTCCTCTGTGTAGGACACAAGGAGAGAGGTATCTGGGCTTCTCCAGCACGTGTGCATGTGGCCTTAAATATTTACACAGAGGAAAAACCAACACAAGTTTTGGCCCTGAGCTTTTTATAGACCTGAAAGTGTAGTGAATAACTGGGATGGATGTCCTGGGGACGAGACCGGTGGGTGGGCTTGGTGTTGCATCCTGGACCCCCTTCCTGGGACAGTCAATGAGAGGAGGTGCTGGTGGGAATGTGACCCAGGCCAAAGATTTACTTGCTCGGGTTTTCTCTAGACTTCTCCCAGTGAACTTCCCCTTGGCACGTTTTCCCTAGCACAGAAAACTCCTAGGGGGAGATTGAAAAACAGATTTGAGGTGCGTGACCCAGACCTGGAGGATGCACAGCAGCTGGGACAGATGTGTCCAGCAGATCCCAGTTCCCTGTCTCTGCTGTGATCCGACAACTTGCTTTTTTGCTGGAAGTTGGGTTTGCCTGCAGCACCGGATCGTAGCATGGTTTGGGTTGGAAGGGACCTTAAAGAACATCCAGTGCCACCCCCTGCCACGGGCGGGGACATCTTCCACCAGCCCAAAGCTGCTCAAAGCCGCTGTTTCCATGCTTCCCCCCATGTGAGAGCGAAACATCCCCGTGCCCTTCCCTCTGGGCTGTGACGCGTGTGAGTGCCGGCCAGCCAGGCCGAGCCCTCGGTTTTCAGGGAGGAAGGGCAGGCGCGTCCCAAGCCCGGCGGTGCCCGAGCGCCCCCTGGCGGCCGCGGCGGGCGGGCTTCCGACCCACCAGGTGGCGCTGTTGGGTCGCGGAACCCGCTGGCGGCTGCACGGGGAGGCGCCTTCGGGAGCGCTTGGGTTTGGGGATCGCCGCGTGGTTCACAAATATGCGTTTATGAATCGGTTTTATCAACGCGAACGGGAGAAATAACCCTCTTCTACATAAGCTCCGCTCCTGTTAAAGTAGGGTCGTCGGAAATCGTAGAATCATAAAATAGTTTGGGTTGGAAGGGACCTTAAAGGTCACTCAGTCCCTCCCCAGCTTCCTTGTAGCCCCTTCAGGTACTGGAAGGTCACTCTAAAGTCTCCTCGGACCCTTCTCTTCTCCAGGCTGAACAACCCCAACTCTCTCAGCCTGTCCTTCTAGCAGAGGTACTCCAGCCCTCCAGATCATCTTTATGGCCCTTTTCTGGACCCGTTCTAACAGTATCCTTCTTATGTTGGGGATTCCAGAACTGGGCACAATACCCCAGGTGGGGTCTCAAAATAGCAGAGATGAGGGGGAGAATCACATCCCTCCACCTGCTGGCCCTCCTGTTTTTGATGTGACCCAAGGAATTGTAAGGAACTGTGTACAAACTTGAAGTTTTTCTTAGTGATAGCTTCATCCTGGGAATGCAGCTGCAACGGGTGCAGTGTCAGAGCAAGGGTCATGCAAAGGCAGAGAAGGTGAAGTGGATGCCCCCTCCCTGGAAGGGTAACATACTTTATGTTGTGTCTTTCTCCTTGCATGGGTTAAGGAAATGGGCTACCTGTACAACCATCTTCCAGGTGGAGTGGTCCCTTATCCATCCACACCTTTGTCAGCAGATACCAGACTTACATGGTATGTGAGAAACACTTTTTATGTAGGCCTGCAGTGTTTTGCTTAATTGTTTGGCTGACAGCAGAATACAGAATTGCCCCCTTGGAAACTTCCCTGACCACACATTGCAGGAAAGGTGAGATAAATTACATCTCCTAACAGGCTAATGATAGACAGATACAGACTGAAAGCTATTCGATTTTTCTCTTAATTCAGGTTGGCAAGAAAGTAATTGAGCCAAATGATAAACCAGAATTAAGACAATAATCTTCAGTTTCTTGAGATAACTTTCGCTGTGCAATTGAACTGAAGTTCAGGTCTTTAAAAATGATAATCCAGCCATTTTTCTTGAGCAGTGGGAGTTACTGGATTTTGAGCATATCATGGAACTGTTGAACTAAATGTAAAAATACCTAAGCCTAAAATGGCCTTAGGGCTAGTCTGTGCTTTTTAGAATAATCATGTTATTTTTTTCTTTCTTCTTCTGTTTTTTTTGTTTTTTTTTTTTTTTTTTTTTTTCCCCTGTTACCTTTAGTGTTGTTAAAAGTGACAGACTGATCTCCTTTTTTGTGTATGCTGTAGATCTCTGCTTTCCTTACAGTGTGGTGTGTTAGAGCAAACAGTTTTTCTCCATTCTTTACAGAGGCAGTTGTAGCTCAGATTAATTATCCCTGCTTATTAATTGCCCTCACTCTCTACCTGTCTCCTTACGCTACCCTCATAGCTTGGGTTAGAAAAGACCTTAAAGATCATCCAGTATCAACCCCCCTGCCATGGGCAGGGACACCTCCCACCAGACCAGGCTGCCCAAGGCCCCATCCAACCTGGCCTTGAACACCTCCAGGGATTGGGCAGCAACAGCTTCCCTGGGCAACCTGTGCCAGTGCTTCACCACCCCCAGCGTGAAGGATTTCTTTCTAATGTTTAATGTAGATTTTCCCCCTTCCAATTTGAAGCCATTCCCCCTCATCCCATCACTACATGTTTTTTTAGAAGTCCCTCCTTATCTTTCTTGCAGACCCCCTTCAGGTACTGGAAGCCCGCTCTGAGGTCTCCCTAGAGCCTTCTCTTCTCCAGGTTGACCAACCCCAACTCTCTCAGCCTGTCCTCCTAGCAGAGGTAGGGCCAGGCCACTGATCTTTATGGCTCTCCTCTGGACCCATTCTGACAGTTCTATATCTGTCTTATGTTGGGGATTCCAGAACTGGGCACAATATCCTAGGTGGGGGTCTCACAACAGCAGAATAGAGGAGGAGAATCACCTCACTCAGCCTGCTGGCTGCGCTCCTTTTGATGCAGCCCAAAATCTGTTTGGCATTCACACTGTGTTTTCTGAGGAGCTGGGAGGTGGTGAGAACACCAGGATGGTTTGCTATGTGCCAGTCTGTGAATCCAAAGGGAAAAGTATCAGAAAGGTGAGAGAAAACAAAACAGGGGAGGTGGAGAAGCAGTACTTAGACAAGCTTAGAAGCAAAGAGAATGAAACACAGGAACAGAAATGGTGTTGCTAAGCTCCTTCATAATAAGTACCTCAGTTTGAGTAACCTTGTGAAGGAGTGTCCTTTGGTGCTGTGCTGAATGGCTTTTAGCTAAGAGAATTCTTACTACACTGAATTGATTTGTATGTTCGTATGGTTTAGTGAGTATCCCTTTTAGAGTTCAACTTGTGCTGGCCACTGGGAAATGCTTTATAAGAGGGGAGGACATTTATAAAGGCTAACCATAGTGCAGGACATGCATTGTTTGGGGCTGCTGCTGTGCTGAGTGAATGAAAGGTGGGTACGGTGGCCCTTAGGCTGGGTGCTGTTCTCTAGGCACCTGACTTGTGCTAGGGTCAACTTTATGGAACACCTATCGATAGCCAATATGTGAGTTATCTCCAGTAAGATTGCAAGCAGTTTTTTGATTTGTAACTACGTGGTTATTTTGAAGCATTCCTTTGAATGGACCTTTGAATTAATATAGACACGTAATGATGTGTCTATGTTAATACTTCCTTGCTCCTTGGCAGAAATTATTTAGTCACTTCTCAAGTAATAGGCATAATATTAATTGTATATGCTGATGTGTACCTTTGATTATAAGTTAGGGTTATTTTTATTACTTTCTGCTATCCTTTCTGCCTGCCTGCTTATCTTCTTTGGAATGCTGTTCTTCAACTGTTCTGATAAACTTCTGACACAGGTAAATATGAGTCTGTTTGTTTCTGTGTTTGCTGATCATGTCCTCTGCTTGGCAGTGCCCAATGAATCTTTAATCAGACAAGCCACATAGCTGTAGATTGGGAAAGGGAAATCCCGCTGCAGTGATGAGTATCACTAGAAAAGATGATTAGCCAAGAAAACAGCTTGAATGTTTTCTTCCTTATCTACTTTTCTCATTCCTTCCCTCATTTGAAGAACAACAGCACCAACCATTTGGATAGACAATACCTACAAAAACCCCTGACATTTGCTTTTTTGGTCATAGCCCTTCCTGTCCAGTGTTACCTGCAAGAGCTTGTACTGAGTTTCATATGTGTGTTTGTAAGGAAGGGGAAAGCAGCCTAGGATGAAAAATGTTTATATATTCTCCCTCTTCTCACTGCCAGTCGCTCACTTCTGCCTTCACTTTTATGTTGTTCGCATGATATAGCTGGCAATAGGTTTTGGTTTTCCATCAGATCCAGCGCAGAGAAGATGATGTGGGCAGGATGAAGTAGGAGAACCTTTCATACCAATTAGTGGGAGTGCATTGGGAAATACAATAGTGGAATATGTGTAATGGAGTGAGAGGAAAAGAATGCTATTTAACTTGTCTTGTTAACTGTATTTGTGCCTTTTATTAAAACATGGAAAGTTCAGCCTTTGTCAATGGAATGCCTGTTGCCACGAATGCCTGAGCAGATTACTTACATCTTGGGACTTAGATTGGTATGTATGTACCAATAGGGATCACTGCAAATGTTTAATGGGATATTGAACTGTTCACTGAAGGAGAAAGTAATAAAATTTTATTTTTTTTTTTAATTTTTCTCTTTTAAGCAACTTGGAAACAAGAACTCTCAGTTCTTATACCTTGATAAATTGATATTCACAAGCCGGAAGTACAGAGACATCCTGGAATAGACTTAAAGCCCATCGTTTTTATCACTTCTGGTACATTTCTTCAGTGACTAATAGGAAATGTTAGCCATTATTAACTGTGGTTGAAATGAAGATGAACACAAAGCTAGTTTATTGACCTATTTGTGTCCTCCCCGTGCAAACACCTGCTAGTGCTCCCTTCCTTCCAGTGCGCTGAAGAGGAGTGATATAGCCCTGTACTGTTTGGAGCTCACACAGAGTGCCATTCTATTAAATCCTCATGTTTGTAGTGACCAAATTAGTTGTGATTGTGGAAAGATGGGTGTAGGCTGGCTTTCAGCTTTTAATTGCTGCACTGTCTAACTCGCCTCTGCTGAAAGGCAACTGCTTGTAGTGGTTAAACCACGGGCTGCTGGTGCCATACTGAGCTTCAGTGCTACTGACAGGAGAATTTGCACTATGGAGAGGTCTTTGTGCGTGGCTACAACACACAGGGCAACACAGTTCAGAGCTGTGCAAGTTGTTTTGGGATAAGCTACCCTAGCATTGCCACCTTAGTCCCTTCCCGTAGGGTATGCAGTTCCACAGAAAGATTTTGGCTAATGTTAACTGTTTTCCTTCTGGCACCTTCAACAGGTTAAAGTATTTATCTTACTTTGAGCATGAACTAAGGAGAGAGTCCTTACAGGCTGAACGTGTTTGCTCACTTTGGCAGAGAAGAGAGATTAAAACTCTGAAACTTCTGATATTATTTTTGCTTCCTCTTGTTCAAAAGCTGCCATCATAAGACAGTAATGTCATGGCACTGGGTAATGAAGCGCTGTTGTGCCAAGGGAAACTGCAGGGCTTTGGCAATTGCTCGTTATGGATTTAGTTTCTTAACTCTTCCCGGATTTCTTTTTCCAGAAAACTCTGACATTTCCAGAAATGCTCTTTCTGTTTTTCAGATGTTATGTGAAGTGTACCAAAAAAAACCCCAACTGCTGTTAGCTTTCTTCTGCTCATTTTTTGCTCATAATTCCTTTACCCTCTTTGTACCCTCATGAGGTTCCTGACCTTTCTTTCTTTCCTGACCTCTCTCTCCTTGCTGTTTTCTCTGACTGCTTTTTCTTCCTGTTCCTTCCCTGCTTCTACTTGCCTTTTTATTTCTATTCTTCTCATTGTTATCTTTCTTTAGTTCACTGATGTGCTTTTCTAGTTTCCGAATAGTTAGATGGTTTTCTTATGATTCAGTTATTTAATATTGAATTTAATGGTAAGTACGCTTCTTAGTCTCATTAATAGTGGTGCGTATAAAAATCTCTTCTCCAGAGTTGCGGTAATTATCTTCCAAACTGCTGTTTTACCCCCCCCCCCCCCCCCCCCCAGTAACCTCCCACCACTTTTCCCTACCTGATTCAAACAACTAATTTTTATGAAACAACTGATAATTACTGGCAGTGGAACTGACGTTCCAATTTCTAGTTTGAGAAGGACACTTTTGCACATCTACAGTGTCGTCACATTCTGTGCTTCTATCCTGATAAGGAGAGAAAGGAAAATGTAGTCAGAAGGTCTCTGAAGAAAATGCTTTGTCAGGAGCAGCTGATGTCAGAATTGCTTACTGCTGTTACATTGCCAGATAAGAAAATGGAAGGTTGTTACTTTATTTTGCATTCAATTTGGGATAGTGCCAAAATAGGTAGCAAGGTGGGAGCAGTGTAAATGTTAAATGTTGACAGTAAAAATAATCTTGTATAGGTTTAGCACTGTGTTCTAATGCCTTGGTTCTTGAACTAGTATGGCTCTGTGATTCAGGGTGGGCCACTCTATCAAAGAGCATGGGTGGCTTAAAATGGTGAGGCATTCAGTGTGCTATCTGTGGAGTTACTTTGTTGCTGCTGTTTTCTTGTCCAATCTCTTCAAGCACTTGCATATTCTCACAGAAATGAGCAGGTTTCACAGCACACTGACAAACACATTACGCACAGAATATGTATTGGACCCTGGAGATTCAGTTTCAGCAGAAAGTTACACCCATCTGCCTTCTGACTGCACTGTGCCTGCATTGCGCTGCTTGTGCACGGTGCTGCTTTACCTCTGGTCCTGGTGGCCCAGGAGCTGATTGCTTAGGCTTTACCATTGGTACCAATGAGGTCCTGCAAGGCCTTATTTTGATTTAACCATCAGAGAAGGATATTTTTAGCTAGATCTTGCCTCAACCAGTGTCTGGTCTAAATGAAGAAGTGAATTAAGATGCAAAAGTGTTGCTCTCCTGTGGGGAAATGCTCACATGGGAGAGGAACCCAGTCTCTGGTCTCTGCAGCTTGCTTTCCACCATCAAAGGTCATGTTACAACTGCTGCACTAGTGGTACTAAAGGGGGAGTGGCTGGTTACTCCTGTATGTATTTGGGCTTGTGTAGTGTCTTAGAGGTGATGCCACATCATTCTGCTACTTGCTTCCTTTTTGAAGCAGGTTGACTTCTTAAAAATATGATGGTCTCACAAAGCCCAAAACTTTTTGGGCCTGAACTGCTGCTGGCATGCAGGCGGCTCTCTGAAATCTGAAAGAAAGAAAAAATCTGGGGGAAGATTGCTGTAAAGACTCTTCCTACCCTGGTAATGGTTACAACTACATTGTTGCAAATCTTTTTATTTACTTATTTAATGTAGATTTCACCAAATGCCCAAGGAATATTAGCTGTAACTTAGTCTCAATTTCCTGTGTTATGAGGAGTTTCTGGTATCCAGGAATAGCTGTAACTCCTTTCTGCTAGCCCGCTCCTCAATTCGGAGGTTTGGGCAGGATGCATTTGTTCTGAAATTGTCCTGTGTACGTTTTGGATGACCCTTCTTAATAGGAAGCTCATGAGTCCTGCTTGTGCTGCATTTGTTCGTTGAAATTAATTTATACTTAATTGTGAGGCTCCATTTTGTGGATTTTATGACTGACAACTTCATAGTACTGCTTTCTCTTGAATGCATAGGTTAAGAAAACCCCAACACAACCAGAAATGGGGCGGGGGGTGGGGGGGTGGTTCCTTCCCCTGCAACCTTAGCCAAGTGTCTAGTTTTGAATTCAGCTGACGTAACTTGCAAAATAAATTGACAACCCTTTGCAGCAGAAAACGCTGAGCTGCTCTTATTGTGCTGTGTCAGAACATGTTAATCAGGCTCCTTGTTGCAGAGATGCTGCTGGTTTCAGTTTAAGAGCTGCTACAGTAAAGGAAAAGAGTGCTTGTTTTAGACTAGGCTAATGCTGCATAACAAGGGTAAAGAGATGCCTTGCCTGTAGAAGAGATACTAGGCTTGTCTCCTGTAGGCTTAATCTGTTTTATTGATCTCCACAACACAAAAACCAGTAACCGGTACTCTTAAATGGCAATCAGTTCAGTACCAATACTCGTAATTACTTCTTCCTCCACTCAGAGATATTTTACTTAATTTTTTTAACATGTTTCTTTGTCCCGATGCTAACATAGTTCTACAGCTTGAGTGTGCTTTGAGGACATTTGTTCTTCCGAGTGATTAAATGCTAGAAGTTCAATGACTTCCATTTAGTGGAATGTGAAGTGTTTACTTGCAGATGGCTTACTGCAGTAGCAGAAGACTGACTCCTCATAGCTGCTGCTTCTTCATGCTTTTGGTGGGTTCCAAGTGTTCCTAGCATGTTCTTATATCGGGTCTGCTCTGGAAATTCAAATTTGTAACTCTCTAGTAGCCAGGAGTGTTGATGCTTCATCCTCAATAGTTTGAAAACTGTCTCTTCCTTGGGTAATTAACTTTATTACACAATCAGAGTTTTATGAAGTCTCAAACTATGTGATGTGAGTCAGTTCTTTAAAACTGGAGCAGTTGTTGGGAGAAAACTCTCTTATTGAACACAAAGTTATCCTTTCTTGTGTAGGGAGTCCTCAAGCTGCTGGTTGCTGGCAAGCTGGAAGAACTGCAGGAGTTGTGTTTATCTGCCTGCCTTTTTTGGGTTCTCCCCTGGGCCTCTGCCTTGATGTGACCTCTGGGCTAGATATGTGTTTCAGACCCAGTATGATCTTTCCTATATATGTTTCTTGATCTCTTACACAGGGAAGATGTGCTTTTTGGCAGTATATGTAGTGATAATAAGAGGGAAATAAATAGGTGTCAAACAGGCTAATTTTGTGCAATTGTAATATTTACCTTTGTGCAACTGGAAGTCTTACCTTACGTACTACTTGGTGGAGTAAGAATGTTCCTTAGATGTTCACTTAGCATGTTAGCTGCTAAAGACATATCTTATAGGGTTGCTTAATGATGGACTGAAGTAAAGCGATCTTCTCTAACTGCACTTCACTACATCTGTTCAAAATAGGAGCAAAGGTACAGCAGTGATGTCTGCTGATAGCATTAAGGAATGAGATGCTTACCGACCTGGCATCTGTGTACTTGTCTTGCACTTCAGCACTTCAGTTTTTTTGTTATGATGCAGATGTCTTTGTACAGCTATTTGTGCTTTTTACTTGTTGTCAGTTTTATTTCCTTTGATAATTCAGCATGCCTTGCCTCACCAATGAGCTCTACTGAATATTTTCTGAAGTCAGATTTGAGGTTTGTGTGCTGAGATCGCTCACTAGCAGCCTTGCAGAACAACTCTGTAAAGTTATAAAGGTTGATTTCAGGTGGGAGGATGGTGGGGGAGCAAAGCATTAAAAACCCCCTAAGTTACGATGTAAGTGGTATCTGGGATATCTCCCAAAGTGATAAGTGCTGCAACTTCATGTTAATGTTCGCTTACTCTTTTTAAACCCCTAAAGCAGTAGGCCTAGAGGCTGTGTTGTAATCAGAAAACAAAATTCAGAAATCTTGACAGCTGGTGGTTGATGTCAGTCTGAATGAAGCACAGCACTTAAGCATGAATTCCTGAGCACTTGTATGCACATCAGAGTGTTAAATTTATTTCTAGTATGTTGTTTCCCATCAAAATTGACATTGTTATCATAGGGTTCATATCTATAGTCTAAAAGTTGTGCTTTATTTTTGTTTTTTTTCCTGTGATAGTCTGGGTTGTTCAAGCTGTCTTTAGAGTCCTCTGTAGGACGTGGAAAATGAACCTGCTAAGTGTTTACCCCATTGGAGGTTTGCGAGCTCATTCAGTGATGTGTTAAGTGCTCAGGAATTCATGCTTAAGTGCTGTGCTTCATTCAGACTGACATCAACAGTAAATTCTGTTGGCTGAATGCCGGATTCACACACTTACCAGGTTAAATCTAAACTTGAGCTGATATTTTTAAAGCAAAACTGCTGAGGAGTGCCACAAGATAAGTATCTTGAAACATGCTCCCTCCTCCCTGCTATGGGGCGGGGTGGGGAGAGAAACCTAGGTACCCTGATGCTATCATGCGTGAAATCTTGTTGGTTTTTTGTTTCATTAAATGCTAAAACTTCCCCGTATCTGACATCCTAGTGTACCCACAGTGATAATTCATCTGTGTGCAAACTGTCACTTTATATAACAGCCAGAATGGTTCAGGACAAAGGAAGGAAAGCATAGCTTGGTGCTGAATTCTTGAATGTGGCAGGAGAAGAAAGAAGATCCTTGTACTTCGGGCATTTTTCAGTTACAGCTAGAGGCTGTTTTTCAAAGCAGTAAAAATGTTCCATTGCTTAGTTAATCCAGTTGACTTACAATTTCTTTATGGTTCTTATTACCTGTAAGTTGTTGACCTTCACATAACTGAGCAATACTTTTAATTACTTGAATGCACTGTAACTAGAATTGGCAAATTTATAGGAATGCTTATGAGAAAAATCAGGTGGTTACTGGAATAGTTGCTTCTGAAGCTGTTACTTTTTAACACTTAATTTGATTTCAGTCTGGTAACTGACAAAGCAAATCCTTTGCTGTTTTTCATGAAGGTGATAAATGGAACTGATAAGAAGACTCTGGGGCACAACCCGCCTGACTCTCCTCCCCCAATCCCGATAAAAGGGGTAATAAGTTGGAATTAAGTACTTCTCCGTCAGTGGTATAAAAAGAGTTTTACTAGGTCTAACTGGAGAATTAGCATGAATGTTGCCTTGCTGTAAAGTCATCACCATAACTGGGGCTGAAACATGAAGAAAGACAATTAGCATTAACTAAGATGGAGCTACCTATGGCTTCTCTTTGTCGGCCCAGCAGTGTGGATTTTCTCTGCAAAATGAAGCAGCTGAATGTATTCATTAGTCCTGCATCATACATGTGCATATACATGTGCCTTTCATTTTCAAACTGACTGACACAACTTCTTTCGATAAGCAGCAAATTACAAAAATTTTAGTGTAAGCTAATTAGGAGGATGCTGGAAAGATGACCCCAGTAATCTAACATTTAATGATCCTTCTGGCTATATATGAAACCTGGATTTGAGTCAGAGCAGCATTGGAGCTGAACCGTGTATTGGTCAGATGTGCACAGCTTACTGGATCTTGTTTTTAACTGTCTTGACACAGGCCCTAGTATGATGAGATCCTGTTCAGAAGGCGTACCAGAATAGGAAAGGAGAAAGTAAAGACTGCTTATGGCAAAGACTAATATTGCTGCTTTCATTGGTTTCTCACCCCAGCATTCTTCAATGTGTATTTGTTGGTTTAGGCATCCTAGAAACACTTGTAACGAGTGCACGTACTGTATGCACAATAGTTATGGAGAAAGATTGTCTTCCCATCTGATTTCAACTGTGCAGCTTTACAGAGGGGAGTGCAGGCAGCAGAGATGGGAAGAGGGATGTTACAAGGTTAGGAGAAGAGCAACTTAAAATCCAGAGCTATCAAGGCTGTTGTTGCAGTTCCATGTGATGCAGATTCAGCCATGTATTTTATAGAATGGCCAAGGGAGGTTGTAGGATATGTGATGTATCAGTTACCATAGGATTCATTAGGGATTATTGTTCTACTAAATCTCTTGATTAGGAAAGGCTGTGCAAGGATGCTACACAAATTATGATTTCTGTCTTGGCTCAGTTCTCTGGAGCTGTGTTTAAGCATTTCTTTAGTCAGATTGTTGCTTCAACTTTTTAAAATAAGAAAAAGAGTCCTTGCTGTAAGTAATATTTCATATTTAGTTTTGAAGTTATTCAATAATACTGAGTCAAACTCTCATCTTAATTGTTGTTGATTGCTGTAAGTGTTGATCCCTTTGTTCCTATCCTATAGCTCCCTGAACACCTGTTGGAAGTCCACTTCCATCTGCAAATATTCCTTCTCCTTCATTTTTGTTTCTGCGATGTTAATCTCCTCTTGAAGCTTTTCAAGAGTAGCTCTGCTTTCAGAGCAAGACGTCCTCATAGAATCATAGAATAACCAGGTTGGAAGAGACCCACCAGATTGAGTCCAACCATTCTGTCAAACACTAAACCATGCCCCTCAGCACCTCATCCACCCGCACCTTAAACACCTCCAGGGAAGGTGAATCAACCACCTCCCTGGGCAGCCTATTCCAGTGTCCAGTGACCCTTTCTGTGAAAATTTTTTTCCTAATGTCCAGCCTAAATCTCCCTTGGTGGAGCTTGAGGCCATTTCCTCTTGTCCTGTCACTTGGGAGAAGAGGCCATTACCCTCCTCTCCACAACCTTCCCTCAGGTAGTTGTAGAGAGCAATGAGGTCTCCCCTCAACCTTCTCTTCTCCAGGCTAAACACCCCCAGGTCTCTCAACCGTTCCTCATAGGGCCTGTTCTCCAGCCCTTTCACCAGCTTCATTGCTCTTCTCTGGACTCACTCCAGAGCCTCAACATCCTTCTTGTAGTGAGGGGCCCAGAACTGAACACAGTATTCAAGGTGCGGTCTCACCATTGCCAAGTACAGAGGGCCATAATGTCTGTCAGCTTCTTTTCCAAGGACAGAGATCTTGGAGTACAACTTCTCTATCTCCATAGTTTTTTAGTGGTAGTAAGAGGAGGATGAGCCATGACTCTTATCTGGTTCCATGTAGTGCTGAAGGAGATGGACTTGATGTAATGAGAGAAATGCATCTTGTAACCTTGCTGTATTTTGAAAGGAGCATGATGTGCTGTCGTTGCAAGCCGGGCATAGCAGCTCTAGGAAGATGACTTAAAAAAATTTTGCGCTGGTTCAGTTCATAGCTCTGATGGCCAGTTTAAGTTATCTGAATTCTCTCTTGGCTCTGGGAATAGGGAACTAATACCACCACACCCTTCACCCACAGAAAAGAAAAAAAGCAATTACTGTTATTTCTTTTTGTTTGCTTCCTTTCTACCTCCTAACCAAAATACTCCCTTTGTGTGATGTTGAACCTGTGGGTTCTAGTAAGTAGTGGTTTTAGCCCTCCCTCTCCCAAGCCAGACTTTTCTTTTTATCATGTAATATGTGCTTCTCTTGCCCTCAGTCCCTTCTTTGGTGCCGTGGCAAGGTGCAGCAGAAATGATACTAAATAGTAGATGGACATGTTTGGAGCCAACTTGTTTTGGCCCTTTTGTTTCTTTCCTATATGGTCTTGCAAGGCAAATCTGCTTGAGGAGACACATCTGACATCACTTCAGCAGTCAGTAGTGAGCCCAAGTAACATTTACTAGGTTTGATTTCTGGTTTTGTCACTGTGTTTTTGTGGTCATGATCTGACAGAAAAGCGTCGTATCCCTGCCTGTGCTCTCTTGTACAGTGTGGGTTCCTGCACACATGCTGCATGTAGCCAGCTGTTTCTGTGATGAAGAGTCATCTCTGGCTCTCCAGCTTGTGTGTGTACTAGGAAGGTGGATCTTGTTCACTTCTCCACAGTGCACTGTGGGCAATCAGCTTGTGCTTGCACTAAAAACTGTTTACCGTGATAGAGGAAGGAATATGTTTACATTGAAGCAATGTTGTAGAATGGTACCTGTGCAAGTGGACTTGTAGTTACATGGTGTGTGGGTGTACTACAATGCACCAAAAATTCTGTATGGTGACCTGTGTTTCTGTGAGAAAGAATATGCAATATTTGATTGACTTTTGAATTGTTATGTTTTTCTGGTCTGCAGAGGACTGTATCCATATGCATAATTGTAACTCTTGTCACTGGTTCCTGTAACAGTAGTCGGGGTAGGACTTGCTGGTGTAAGATATTTTTTAGCAAACTGAGTACTGTGGATTCTGTGTGTAATTGCAGTTGCCATGAAGCACTAGAACGTGAAGTAGTACAGCTCAGCTGCCTTTCTCTAAGCAGAATTGGCTACCTGCAGTGATTACATGTGCTTTACAAAAAGTGGGAGCAGGCTGAATCAGCTGGAGAGTTGATGAATTTGGCACTGCTGAAAGAAGATGCATTTGTTTGAGATTTCAAAACCTAACCGTGAAGATTTTAATCTCTCTTGATGCTTTATGTAACAGAATACCATGTGATCTCAGGATCTGTAGTGTCGTCACCGTTCGCCCTTCTTGTTTTTGTTGATTATGACCAACCACTATTAAACTCCGCAAACTTTGAATAGAAGCGAGTGGGTAATCTTTAACGGGCAAGGCTTTGTGATTCTTGAAAGTGTTGTGGAGTTCAGGACCCGTGGTTAATAGTGGAATGCTAATGCTAATCTTGCGGCTTCCAAGGACCGAGAGGTATTTCTGCCGACCTTCCATCTGGGAGAAACGAATCAGCAGGTACTGAATAGATATATCAATGAAAGTGACACTTCTCCGAAAGCAAGGCTCTGCCCGAATAACTATGAAAGTGTTGTACTTGGAGCTGGAACAGCATCTAAAGAGGTATTTATAGTTTTTAATTTTAAGATGCTTGATTTACTTGTGTGTCGTTCTCCCCTCCTCCCCCCAATAGTTTCTTAAAACTATTTTGTTTGAGCAAGTACTTAAAAATGTTTCTCCTAAACCAAGGTGCTTGGCACTTCTTAAAACTATTTCAAGGTAGGAGGATCATATTAGTCAAGAGTACTGTGTCACCCAGTGGTTTCTCTGAAAATCTGTGTGTCCCTAGAAATTTGTACCCCTATATTTAAAATAGTCCATATTATAAAATGCTTGCCTTTACAGTACTTTTCTTTCCTCCTTAGGACAAGTGTGATTACAAGTATTCCAAATCTTGGAACATACTGCTAAATCAAAACTGAGAATTTTAACATTATTTGAAACTTATTTTCAAACAAGTTTGTGTTCATTCAGAGATTTTTCATACATAATATAAATTTTATCTTCTGTCTTGTCACCTATTCAGAGAAAATGTTAGTTAATCATTCTTGTTAAATACTTGGAGGGGCGGCATTGTACAGCTCAGTCTTCTGGAAGTTACATTTATTAACCTCTTTACATATAAGCAGTGAAATAATAAGTGTGGGGGTTTGGTCTGGTTCCTTTCTACTGTTTAAAATGAATACCAAGGAACTCGGTGAAGGGGAGGAATTACTGAGGTAAAAATGTATGGCAGTGTTGTGGGGGAGAATGCTCTGCCTGCTTATAGTGCGGAATTATTGTTCTGTGTACAGAAGGCAAATACCGTTCCGTGGGTGGGAGCAGAGAACATGTTCTTCATAATTTCTGATCTCTGAAATGGTGCTTTTGTTATGCCACACCCTTAAACTGCAAATCCCTTGCTCTCATATAGAGTTTGACAAATGTGGATTAATACGTTTCACTTGATGTTGTTATGTTGTGTTTGTGGTAATGCCTGCTTGAGAATAGCTTTCCTCTCCCAGTGGTGATTCTTCAAAGAGTATAAATTTATACATTGGAAAATTATAAAAACTCATTTTTCATTTAAAATTGCACTAAATTAGTTTATCTGAACACCTAAGGAAGGAGTGTAATGGGAATCTTTTATAATAGTAATTAACACAATGACAATATTATACTTGAGCAGTGTGTGCATGCAATAACCTGTATCACTATGTGTTCTTGAACAAGAAAGGTAGTATTAAGAAAATTATTTCCTACCATGAAGCAATCTATTCCACAAAGTGTATAATGGAAAAAAAGTGTGATGGAGTAATGTGTGATTTTCTTTAACATTTTGTCATGATTAAGAGGTTTTGCTATAACTGATTTTTACTGATACAGAGCAGCATGGTGTAGCACGTCTAGTCTTAAACCAAAAACTGTATCTGTTAACACTATACAGAAAATCTGGATGACTTCTCCTGTGTTCTTATTGAGCACCTACTTCCTCTTCTCATTTGTTTTGTTTCCTCCAGTTTCTCTTGCAGAGATGTGGATTTTGCTCTAGGCTGGCTGACTAGCATGTCGCCATAAATTGAAAATGAAGAAACTCTAACTTGTCCTGCAGGTGTTCCTGGCTAATGTTGTGTATGGTTATGTTTTCTTTCCAAAATTGACTACACTTAGTGTGTGGGCCAAATCCAAAGAAGCATTTGGCTTTCTCCAGGTTAAAGCCAGATTCTCTTTGGAGAGAGAGTGCAGTTGTGTGCAGCTTTCTGGAGGAAAGAGGAGCAGTTCCCAGGTCAGGCATCTAGTTTAAAAACTTCAGGATACTGATGCAGTTGGTGGCTCTTCTCCTGCTTGCAGTCCTTTGTCAAGGGCAATTTAGAGCATCCTGAGAAGGACTTTCACTCTTTAAAACAAAAACCAAAAAAAAAAAGAGAGAAAGAAATGCTTTATACTTTTTCATTTTAAGTTTGGCTACCAAAATAAAGTCCAAGGTAGAGAGTTCAGGCACTGGAGTTCTGCCAAGGTGCTTTGGAAAAGTGATCCCTGATGTCTTTGTGCAACTAGGGAGCTGTCTAGCATTGCGGACAGGTGGCTGTGTCCACTAGAGGTCTGGTGTGTATTGGCACCTCTGGGTAATGATACTGAGTGAATGATGTTGTGGCTCCTATCCATTTCTTTTTGAAACTTGTTTGGGTACACAGAAGATGTGAGCCAGGAGAGGAGGAACAAGTCAGAAGCTGCTTCAGCCCCTGGTTGCCTCTGGTTATGGCATCAGCTGGAAGAAGGGAGTGCTGGGTACACCTGATAACTGCTGGAATGAGTAAGATGGGCTGTGGTAGGTTAGAATACATGAACAATACTGAAGGTAGGGACAAAAACTTGTCTTGCACTGTTACATTTTGGTCATCCCCATCTGAACTTGAGTGACTTCAGTTTGCATAAGCATCCCTTAATGAAGAGTATCTAGTCCCTCTGTGATGATTTCAAAGGACAAAGATAACTATAGTTACGAGCTGTTCCTCCATAACTGTCTTTACAAGGCAGACTTGAATTCATCCTTAGGTAAACATTAAATAGATGCACTTTGTGAAAAATTTAGACATCTTGTAGCTCCTGAAACCTAGAGTTTTCTCTATTTAAAGGTAGTTTTTCACTCAAGTTAAATCACATCTCAGTCCTTTCTAGGATTTCAAGGAACTTTTCACATCTATCAGTATAAGTAAATACCGCCAGCCCAGTCTCTGAATTGGTTCAGTAGTTTTTTTCTGCCCATTTTAGCTTATCGCCAGCTTGTTTTGAAGTGCTGACTTCTTCTGAAATGGAGCTGAAAAACACGTTTGGGCAAACTAATTGAAGGCAGGAACCTATCTCAGTTGCACCCGTGCTGTCCTGGGACTCAGACATTTGCTTCAAATGTTTTTGTTTGTAGTTATGATTGCTTCTACTTGAACTGCTGATTGATGTTACTGTCTACCTGCCCAGGACCTCTAGCAATTAGTAGCAGCAAGGAAGAGTCAGAGAGGGAATCCCCTCTTCAGTGCCTTATGTGGGAGCAGGTGAGGCCTTCCTGGATGGGAGGTTGTCTCGGGTGAATTTAGAAGATGGAAACTTGTCTTGTGTGCTTGGTGGGACACTGCAGCAGCAGCTTCATGGCTGAAGCTGGAGGAACGGTTTTAAATCCCCTATCCCAGCAGGGGTTTTCTCTCCTTCCTGTAACTTGACAGCAGTGCAGCAGCTCACCACATGGCTGCTGTGAAAGAGTGGCCATGGGGCATCTGGGCTACCTCCCTGCATGAGAATGAGGAAATGTACCTGGGAGCTGTTTTGGACTCCCATGCATTACTAAGTGGGTTACTCATCGCGCACTTCTGATACTGGAGCTGGTTGGGGTTTGATTTTGTAGAGGTTTTGTTTTGTTTTGAGGGTTTTGGTGTTTTGTTTTTTTTTTTTTCCTAAGCTGTAAAGATCCAAGGTGTCATCTTAATGACAGCGGTTTCGGAAGCATGAGGTAATTGGTTTCTAGAAGTATTAGGCATTTGACACAGCACCTACATGAGTTCAGACCTTGTTTTGTACAAAACACACTTGAATGGCTAATGAAACAATTTAGGTGGTTATCCACGAGAAAACAGGCATCAACAATATTAAGGAGTGGACAATAACTGCTTCATAAACAGGGTGCCGCTCATAAACTTGACCAGCTCTGCCTAAAGGCAGTCACCCACACATTGAACAGGTAGGAAATTATATGCTGTAATCTTTCCTTCTCAAGTTGTATATTAGAAGAATGACTATATCTTCTGCTGTTCACACAGTGTCTGGCTCAAGGGTGGATAAATGTCAGTGGTGTCTGCCCAGCGTAGCCACCACAGAACCAACAGTCTTTTGGTGCTTGTTTATCAGCCAGAAGATGCAGTCCTGTGGAAAACTAGGGCATTAGAGGAGCAATAAGGTACTGAGGAAGGCTGAATCCTACTTGAAGGAGAAGCAGAACTTCAGGATGTGTGAGCCTTCTGTAGATGATGTGGAACTGTGCCAGCCATTTGCAGTCTCAGGCCTAGAAGGTGCTCCAGGGATGTGTTCAAAATGTGCTAAGCTGGTACATCTGTGTTCTGACTGTTTATGTTGGTTTGCAGTGTGACAGGGTCACTGGAAAGAAGAGTTGTGCTAAATTGGGTAATAGTCTAAAACCATAAGGCACAGTCAGGTCATGTTAGAATATTTATTTATCTGTCTTCAGGTAATTTTAAAAATAATTTTTAAGCACACCTGATTTCATAGTCTTACGTACTTTCTCAAGTATCTTGTATTCTATTTCAAACCAGTATTGCTTTACAATTTCTTCCTTCAGCAAGGAGAGCTTAATTATTATTTTTTTTTTTTTACATGGAGACACTGCTGGGATTTCCGCAATTGTGACTCAGCAGGATTTGTCTCTTAAGTCACTGCAGCTTTGCCTGGATTAAGAAGCCTGAGAGTACTTTCCCACTGTTAGAGGGTCTAGCTGTACCTGTTTCTCAATACTGTACTGAGCTGAAGCCCAAGCATACATCCAATTCCATTCCTATCCTCATTTCTACAGGAAAGGGAGCAGGGGAAGCACAGGCTGAGCAGGAAATTGTCCAGCAAATGCCCAACTTGGTGGTTGGTAAAGTGGAGCAAGAGTTTGGGAATACACCACATTGTGCAATACAGCTGGCAAATCAGGTCACATCATTACATGTTTCTGGAAATTCCCCTACGCTTCCTGAATGGGTGGAAGTAACATAGAGTTTAATTTCTATAAATTAAAGTTTCCATTTGGGTGTAAAAAATATCTTTAAACCCATTAGGCAAATTCAGCCTGTGCAGTGCACATCTGCTTGGATGGACCAGCAGGTCTGGAATTTTCTCGAAATTTTTTTTGGTAGATCACCAATATGATAGTAAATTGTGAGTTCAGGCATAACTGAAGGAGAATATTTTGACCACTTGGGAGTTAGGAAATACAGTATTACCACTCTGTGGGATATACACACATTAGAGCCAGAGGAGTTAATCTGAAAGCCATTCACCAATTTGTTCATCGATATTGCAAATACATTTGAAGCTGTTTGCCAGTGACTGCAGTGAGACTAAAATTGTAGGAGTGTAAATGGACAACTGGATAGAGGCCTGTTGTCGTAGCATACTTGTTGAGGAGGAAAAGTGGTATTGAACTCAGCTTGTTGTGTTTATTCTAGTACACATGTAACTGAGTTGCGATGTTGAAGCTTTGTTATTATTTAACATAGTGGCCTTAAAATGATTCTGCACGACAGAGTGCTTATGGCTTGCCATCTCAAAAGTTGAGCAGCTGTGGACCTTCATCCTAGTTCATAGCAGATTGGATTCTTTCCTACACTGTGGTCTTACTGTACTTTTTGTTTCTGTGTTTTTGTTTGATCATCATTGTCTGTTTTTAATAATATCTGTAGGAGTTGGTGTAGGAAACTTAATTCCAAAGTTCCTGAAAACAACACAACAGTGTTTAATTGCAGGGATTTTGGCTTTGTTCTTAGCAACTTTCAGGTGGCTTCTAGTGTGATCTGACTCTGGAAAATACAGGCTTAATTTCAAGTGTTGAATCAAGAAGTGGCCATCAAAGAAAATGATATGCAGTGAGAAGTTTAAGCCAGTTGTTATGTCATATAGATAATTTCTTAGTAAGTGTGACGTAGTCGATCCAAGATTTTCAGTCTAATTTCAAGGGGAAAATTAGGAAAAGAGGAGCGGATAAAGAAAAAAGGAAGGGATTAAGGGGTTAAAAAAAAAAAAGATATAATGGGCATAGGCTTTATAGAGGGCTGGAAACAGGGAAATGGAGGGACATAAGGTCCTCTACCCCCCCCTTCCCCAATTAGCACCAGTCAGTAAGATGTAGTATTCGCACTTCATGTGACTTAGAATCATAGAACAACCAGGTTGGAAGAGACCCATCGGATCTTCTAGTCCAACCATTCCTATCAAACACTAAACCATGTCCCTCAGGACCTCATCCACCTGTGCCTTAAACACCTCCAGGGAAGGTGAATCAACCACCTCCCTGGGCAGCCTATTCCAATGCCCAATGACCCTTTCTGTGAAAAACTTCCTCCTAATCTCTAGCCTGAATGTCACTTATACATGACCTTAAGGAAATAGAAGATATTGAGTTAAAAAATAATAAAAGATGACCCTTGTCGGTTACAGGTTAAATTGACTGGGTTTTAATTTGATGACTAAATCCTTCTGTGTGGTATCGAGGTAGGGTGGGATGAGTGCATGCCAGCCCCTCTCCCAGGATCCCTTCTGAGCTGGTGGCCCCATGGGTCAGAGATGCTGTGTAATATAGAGAAATTAAGCTTTCCAAATGCTTATTGTGCCACTGTGCCCAGCCACTTCCTGCACTTGCTGTGTTTCTTTTGTTATGTTGTGTAACTTGAGATGCTCCAGTGCCTTTTTCCTCCCTTCTTCATTTAATTTTGGAGCACATGGTTGAAAAATCTGTTTTACAGTTGGAACAAGTGGGTTTAAATGCTAGAGTAAGTGGTTTTCACTCTGAGTTATTCTTGGCCTTGAGAAAAGCATTGCACCTGAAAGGTACGTGTAAGACATAGGAATTGAACACTTATTTATGAGTTAATTCTAGAATTATTTAAAGCAGATTTTACATAAAGGAAAAATGAATTTCAGCTCCGTGCTTTGGGTAGTGAAACTTGGATGGTAACATTTTGTCACTTTCCTGTATGAGCTGCTTCAAGGTGCTAAATGATATTTCTCCCCTCCCATCCTGGGGACAATGACAGCGACAGCATGCAGAGTGATGCGTGCAGCTTTCTGGAGGAAAGAAAATCAATTTCAGGCTCAAATGTCTCACTTAAAACTTTCAGGAGGCTAATATGGTTGGTGAATCCTTTCCTACTTCCAGTCCTTGGTGAAGGGCAGTTTATGGGCTGCTGTGAGGAGGGCTTTAACTTTTAATGAGGTTAAAAATTTTACACTTACTCGTTTTAAGCTTGGATATGAAACTAGGGAAGCCTGCAATTCCCAAACTAGATGTTACTGCAAATGTATAACTCCTTAAATTTAGGTAGGATAGCATCTGGATGCAATTTCTGATTTTCAGTTAGGATGGACCTCACTTGACTCTGAGGACTTGACTCTTTTGGTTAAGAGTCAGTGGATGTGCACAGAACAGGGTCCTTCACCCCAACCTCATGATCTCGGGAAAGAGGATGACATCCTTCCCTTTCTGAGCACTGAAATTGCTTTACAGTGGCTTCCTATTTCCTTGCAGAATGCTCTTTGTTTGTCCATATACAGACTGTATGTATTATTTTGTCAGCATTAAAATTGGTAGAATCATTATAATTCTCATTAAAAACAACTGAGGCTGACTTAACAATTAGCTACCTATGAAAGAAGAGGAGGATGTCCTCTGAGGAACCAGTGAACTCCTTGTTTGTCTTTTGATCTTACATGGTTGTTTTCTTGCTTTCCAGTGCAGCTTTCTGTCTCATGGCAGAGCGCACAGCATGATACCTCTGTGTATGCACTGCTATTAGAGATGCTGTCAGGTTATTTCCAGAACCCCAGTAGTGTGTACATATTCTTTGCATTCAATATTTATTTAGTTATGCTTTGGGGAAAAAAAATTTACAAATACAGCACTTAGGCAAGATGCTAGCGAAACTAACTTTCTCTTTTATCTGCTTATTGTGGTATTAAAAACCAGTTCCTTGCAAACTAAATAACAGATGCAAATAACTTTACTGTGGGACAGGGAAAGTATTCATTTAGGGAAACGTAGAGTAATACAGGGTAGCAAGAGGTTCTTTAGTTTAGCAGAGGTCCATAAATTGAAATCAGCAGAATTCAAACTCGAAATAAAACATGTTAGCCTTAGGAGCTGAGCAATAAGCGGCTTCATTTCTTTAAATCAAGATTCTAGCTACAAGTTTGGGGCTAGAAAAGGAAGTTGGCTGAGACTGTGATCTTTATTTAGACCATTGAAATGTGATTTTTGTTGTTGTTGTTGTTGTCCTTAGTCTGCTAAAAACAAAATCATGACTAATTGTGGGAAAGAAATCCCTGTGCAGCTTCTTTGCCTGTGAAATGAAATATGAAAACATGGCCTATTGCAGTAAATAACCCTTAGTGTCAACTGCTGCCAGAGTTTCCTCTTTAGGTTATCAACTTGGAGCAATTTTGAATTGTTTGCTATTGAGGGGGTTGCTGTCAATACACAGTTTTGAATTTATGCATTTTAAGGCAGAAAATTACTATTTATTGACTATTTTAAATGCCAAGTGAAATGTAAAGCCAGATGTCATGTAGAAGCTAATTACTGGAGTCTTTTTCTTGAGTTGGATTTTTTTTTAACCTCTTAAATTCTTTTAGTTTGTAATTGAAAGCTAGTTGGAGTCCACAGGAGCTTGTCTATAGTGCAAGGTGGAACTGTGCTGTGACAGAAATTGCTGTTTTCTAATACTATTTCTGGTGTGGTCTGTTTGCAACACAGTCAAAAGATGAGATTTATTTCACCTTCAGAAGATGCAGGCACACAGAAATCTGCTGAACCAGGCTTGCATAGAGACACAGTGATTCCAGGCTGCAGCCTGTGCCTCATTATGTGCTTAAGATGAAAAGCACTTTTTTCAAGTACGTAGCATGATTAAATTGAGACAAGAAGAAATTATCTAGTGGGAGAAACAGTGCTGGAGAACTGAAACACTACAAAGGGTGAAGTGTGCTGAAAAGCCTTTGACTAGGGTTTATGTTTCAACTTAAGTTTTGTTCATTTGAGGATCAAAGATGCTGCTGAGGCCCTTGTTTGTTGTATCCTGCCCTGCTCGTTTCTCAGTAACCCATCTTGAGTCTTCTCTTACTTGATGCAGTCTATAGACACCCCCAGTGATCCTCCGTGTGATGGGACTCTCCGCAAATGTCCCTTCCCGGTTATCCAGAGCTGACGGGAACATGGATTAGTGCAGCCTGGTGCAGGCCCAGAGTGGCTTTACAGAAATGAGCAATTCTGCAGCCTTTCTCATCTCTTCTCCCACGAATGTAAAACTGTAAGCTTTTGCAAGTGTCTAATATCGTGTAGTACCTGTTAACGAGGTGTTAAAAGAGGTGATTAGAAGGTTTTTGAGTATCCAAGTAGTCATCTTGACTCCCTTGTAGTGCTGTAAGGGAAGGAGAGTGAGTCAAAACAGCATCTCTCTGAAGATCATGGTGGAGGAGGCAAGAGAGGAAATAAATCAAGCAAGCAAGGGGAAAACGAGTTAGAGGGCTATTTTCTAGAGCTTTTCCAGAGACTGTTTTATTTAATAAGTTTATATATATTAAAGGCAAAAGAAACCCCCCAACCTTTAAATACTGAGTTCAGTCTGTCCTTGTCAGGCAGAAGATGGGGAGTTGAGGCAAAATATCAGAGATAAGTGATGCTTTTCCCTCCCTCCCCCGAAGTTTTGGGGATGAAACCAGTGCATGTCATGTTTTTTATTTCCTAGGTGATCTGAGAGCTCAGAGTGTTCTCAGCCATAAAGGGACACTTATGGTTTGCTTTTTTTACACGGTGGGCAAAGCAGAACATGCATATTAATATGCAGTCCTACTTACGCAGCTGACAGCTTTCTGTTGAATCACAACTCAGCTTGTAGGCATCTAAAAATAAACTAAGGAATCTGCTAAAAGCCCACTGAAATTCCTGGAAGATGGTTAGTGACTTTAGTGGGAATATGTTTTTAGGACCATATCTGTACCTTTTCATCATTAAGATAAATTAATCTGGATTAAAAGAGGGCAATATTATTTCTTGTTGATTTGCTCTGAGAATTATATCTTCCTGTCGTAAGTGGAATTATTGCATTTAATAATTACTAATCGTTAGAGCAGCACTGACAATCATAATGAATGCATACATGACTTTGGTTTTATGTGTACAAATGAAAATGCATACAGATGTCTGCTGTCTGTCCCGCAATAACAAAGCAGGTGCTTCAAGGATGTGTCTGTTGAGGCATGTGAGTTTGCTGTCTTCAGCAAGTTATTTTATAAGGATTTAAACAACAGGGATATGACTTCTCCCTTTTTGCAGCTAATCTGTCCTTTTCCAATTAAGAGCTTCAGGGGACAAGCTCTGGTGTCCAACTGTGGTTTGACTAGGAGTTGTTTGAGACATGGGTGATTTTTCAAGCCAAACCCTTAATAAAACATTAATTTAGGTCAACCCTAGGACAGAAGTTGATGGCGATTCCAGTGTAGATGATGTGATTTTGGAGCTGTTAGTTAAATGGCTTGCTTGATCACTGAATAATACAATGGCTACCGTTGTACACAATAATCTCTACAAAGACCCAGTGGGGAGTTGAAGTGTCCATCAGGTAGGTGGGAAGCTGGAGCCTGATGCCTATGTTTTAATGTGTTGCTTATATTGTGCTTGCTATTGAATTTGCAAGTCAATACCAGCAAATGCTTCTTCAAAAACTTCCTTTAATTTTCAGCCTGTTAGGCAGTATTTTGTGCAATTTGCCCAAATACCCAAGGAACAAGATAGAATCGTTAAGGTTGGATAAGACCTCTTCGATCATGAAGTCCAAGTGATGAGAGCTGTGCCCTTGTGGGATGTGTAATGTATGCAGTACTGGGAAAGCAGCTATGGGGAGCTCTTATTCTTAAATGTGACCTCTCTCATGAGTAGGATTAGTTTGTACTACTCTGCTGGCATTACTGAATGAAAGAATAGTAGACTAGGACAATATAAATAAACTAATACGGATGATGCAGATACGCAAATGCTAAATTTAGCTTTAAGATGATTATTCTGTGCCTCCTGGCTTTCCTGCTTCGCCGGAAGCAGTACCTGTGACTTAAATGTGACTTGTAGTTCTTGGAGAAGTATGCTATAGAGAATTGAAGATGGTTTTGTATGTATTTTTGTGCCTTTAAGTCATTTAATACCCGATGAAAGTGCAAGCCTGGAAACAATGGGGTTTAGGGGTTTGTTGCTTCTTGGTGGCAGGATTTTGTGGAAGTCCTGTTCAGCCCTGGGTCTCCTGAACTGCTGCTGGGAGAGAGGATCCCTTGGACTGGTGGCGACACCAGTGCTTGTGTTCTGTGATGCACGAGAGCGAATTTGTTGAGAAATACAGCAGAGTTAGGTGGGAGAAGAATTTCTCCTAAAATATTAATGCGTGTACTGCAACTTTTAAGACCTTAAGTGCTCTACGATATGTTCTGAAAATGGGTGGATAGGTATTTCCTCTGCTATTGTAGAAGGATCATAGAATAGTTTGGGTTGGAAGGGACCTTAAAGATCATTCACTTCCAACCCCCCTGCCATGGGCAGGGACACCTCCCACCAGACCAGGATGCTTAAGGCCCATCCAGCCTGGCCTTGAACACCCCCAGGGATGGGGCAGCCACAGCTTCCCTGGGCAACCTGTGCCAGTGCCTCACCATCCTCATTGTGAAGAAATTCTTTTTGATATCTAATCTAAATCTTCCCTCTTCCAGTTTAAAACCATTGAAAAAAATATCATCTGGCTTGCTAGAGATGTGCAGGTTTGTGCTGTGCGTGCCTTTGGTGGGTGAGCTGATGGCTGAATAATCTCTTCATCGATGTTTTTACGGGCCAGTAAGACCCGCGGAAGGGGGTGAAGGGGGCGCATCGCAGCTTTAGCAGATCTGCAGGGGTCTGGAACGCTTTCTAGTGTGCATCAGTGTCCGTGTGGCCGCAGAGCCGTCGGGTACCGGTTTTATTCGCCTGGGGATAAAACCTGCCCCGGGTGGCTCGGATGGCGCCGGGATCCCTAGCTGCGCCAATAGGTGGCGGTGTCTGCGCGGCGACGGCCGCGCTCCGGCCCGGCCCGGGCTTCCCGCCGCTCCCCCGCTCCTTTAATTATTATTATTATTAATATTAATCCCCGCTCCGTTGACACGGGTGGAAACGGGCGAACCTCGCATGTGAGTTTGGCGAGGGGCTGTGGGGGGACACGGGACGCTCGCCGTCCCCCCCCCCCCCCCCCTTTCATCCCCCGCGGGCGCTGCGGGGGCCGCGCTCTTAATGAGAAGCGCTGGAGCCGGGAAGGGGCGGGGCCCGGCGCGGGGCGGCCAATGGGAGGCGGCGGCGGCGCATAAATTATGGGGGGG
>JAUMJK010001262.1:0-148715 GCA_033558105.1 Coccyzus lansbergi
GAGCGGGTCACGTGACGCGCGTCGCCGCCGCCATTTTGTCCTGCGGAGGCAGTATTTAGGGCGCAGCGCCCGGGCCGCCGCGCACTCCCCGCCGGGACGGAGCTCCGCGCTGCCTCTACCTCCCTGCCGCCCGCAACTGCCTCCGCCCCCGCGGCTCCTTTCCCTCCCGCTCTCCTCCGCCTCGCCATTTTGCGGCCGGCGTTGCCCGCGAGCACCGGCGCCGCGGCGGAGCCCCCGCCTCCCCCTACCCCGCCCTCTCGCGTTCCCGCTCGCAGCGCCGCCTCGGCCAGACCGGCGCGCAGCCATGTCCTCCGGCGCCAGCCCCGAGTACGCCTCCTTCTTCGCCGTGATGGGCGCCTCGGCCGCCATGGTGTTCAGCGGTGAGCACGGCGGGGAGGATAGGGGAAGGGGAGCGGAGGTGGTAATGGGATTGTGGGGGACGAGGGGGGGGCATTATTTCTCCGGGACACCAGGGCCGGGCGGGCGGGGCGGCCCCAGGCCTGGCGATGCGCCCCCGGTTTTCCCCCCCACCGGCCTCGGCTTCATCCGGGTACCGGGAGGGGCTCTGCGCGGGTGACGTCACCGCGGCGCGCTCCGAGCCCCCGCGCCACGTGACTGCGGCGGCGCCGGGGGCAGCGCCCCCCCTTCCCCCCACAACCGGGTACCGGCCCCGGGGGTTCCGGCCGCATCCTGGGTCCCCTCGGAGGCGCAAGGACCGAGTCCTCGGGCTGTGGGAGCGTTTGAGTCGCCTCTGCTGGGGTTTATGCGTTCATAGAATCATAGAATAACCAGGTTGGAAGAGACCCATCGGATCATTGAGTCCAACCATTCCTATCAAACGCTAACCCATTTCCTTCAGCACTTCATCTACCCGTCCCTTAAACCCCTCCAGGGAAGGTGACTCAACCCCCTCCCTGGGCAGCCTATTCCAATGCCCAGTGACCCTCTGTGTGAAAAACTTCCTCCTAATCTCTAACCTAAATTTCCCCTGGCAGAGCTTGAAGCCATTCCCTCTTGTCCTGTCCCCTGTCACTTGGCAGAAGAGCCCAGCTCCCTCCTTTCTACAACCTCCTTTCAGGTAGTTGTAGAGAGTAATGAGGTCTCCTCTCAGCCTCCTCTTCTCCAGGATAAACACCCCGAGCTCTCTCAGAGGCTCCTCATAGGTTCTGTTCTCCAGCCCCTTCACCAGCCTCGTTGCTGTTCTCTGGACTCACTCCAGAGCCTCAACATCCTTCTTGTTAAAATGAGTCGCTTGCTTCCTGCCCTTTTAAGCGTGAGGAGAGTGGGGTATTGGCTTTTAAATGGAAGAGGGAAGATAACAAATTCGGAAGAAGAAATTGCTCGTGAATGGGTGGGGAGGGCCTGGCCCAGGTTGCTTTGAGAAATGGTGGCTGCTCTATCCCTGGCCACGCTGATCAGGGAAGGGCTTCCCTGAAAACAATACAGCTGGAATGTTGTAGGAGCCAACACTGGGACTACTGACTGTTGGCTAGTGAAGATCACGGAGGAGTTGACCGAGACCTGGTGGATAAAAGCAGATCCTTATCCCTTGCAAATGAGCAAAGGGACTAAATACTGAACTTCCTGAGGAAGGAGAATGAATGGATGGATGGATTCCTCTTGGAAAATTGAACTCTGAAGCAGAACAGTGTGGTTGTGTGGCCTTCTAAGACTGGTTTTGTGATAGGCAGGCTTGGAAACCTCACTGAGGGATGCAAGCCTGCGTCAGAGCTTTAATTGGAATTGAGTGTTGTGTGGCGTGTCCACAGTGGGAGGGGAAGCATTTCCCTGGAGCTGCAGGTTTGCTGGCGAGGTGCTGCGGATTTGCCAGTGAAAGAGGAAAGCTTGAGTTGGGTCTTTTGGAGTGAGTGCAGAGGTGGCATTGACAAAGGTTTAGTAATGATTGTCAGTGCTGGGATGGAACTGGCCTTTGGTGCAGAGGATGTGTTGGATGTTCTTGGCCTGTGCGGTGCCTCCTGCCTGAGCACATGAGCACATGGGTGGCTTCATTCACTAGACAACAAGTTATCGATACTGCTGATGCAGATTTTTTTTAGTTACAAACATTACAGAACTGCTTGTTTAGTGAAGCAACTTGGATTTTTAGGGTGATATAGCAGAGGCATCAGTGTAGGATAAACTAAGGTTGCGGTGCTGTGTAGCATTCCTCACAGGGATGTGACACCCCAGCATGTTCTGATGTTAATTGAGTGTTAGGTGTTAAAATTCTCACCCTGATTTAGAACCGAGGCAGAAGTCTGTCTGGGAAAGTGATGTGAAACAATTAGGTTGGGGCAAATATAGTTGGTGGTTTTAAACATCAGCTTTAAACCAGGAAATCATGGCTTAGAGCAGCATTTATTAAGCAAAATAAGAACCATTGGGATCCATGCATTTTCACCAGCAAGAAGTGAGTCTGCTCTGATAGCAGAGCGCTCTCTACTCCTGGATCTGATGAATTCTTTGAGGGAATTCTGAGTTGCTGCAGGGAATTGTCCAGATGCTCTAAGATGTGGCAATGGACATGGACTCTTTGTGTTTGCGTGTTTGTGTTCTATATGCATGGGTGGGAAAAGGATTAAGACTGAAAATAAGGTTTTGCAGCCCTATCTATAGGTCATGGAGAAATAGGAATGTTCTCTTAGCTCATCTACAAGAATACAGTTTTCATATGGTTGGGCTCGATGATCCGATGGGTCTCTTCCAACCTGGTTGTTCTATGATTCTATGAATGGGTAGGGAGGAGGCTGGGAGGGAGAGTTTTGCAGCTCAGCTTGCAGCCCACTTAAGATCTTGTCATGGAGAAGAACTGATCCTTTTTGCTTGACCAGTGGTGGATATAAAGTTGCAGATCTTGGTATGTTTGTCAGTTGCCTGGTCATCCTTCTCTGCTGGGATGGTTTTGTCAGGTTTCAGGAAGCTGTAGCGGATGATTCCACTTGCAAAGAGACCATCTTTTGGTGCAACTTCAGTCTGGGGAAGTGTTTGGTGCTTCACTTCTGTCCAGCTGCTGTGCAGAATGCTGTTGGTTGTGGTATAGAATCCATTTTCTGTCACATGTCACACTGCAATTGAGAAATGGGTTGGTTTTATTGTGTAAAAGCACTGCAGAGTAGACTTTGGAGTGGTGATTTTTTTTTTATTCATTCTACCTCTGTGGCCCCATTTGAGCTTTTTTGACTTTTCCATTTTGGTGCAAATGTTGAACAACTGTTGAGTGGTCAACGCAGAGCCCTTCTTCAGCCTCTCAAGTTGTTTTGTGTGGTTCCCCTTCAGTGCCATCTTGCAGCTGGATGTTGTCTACTGTGGCAGGACACATGTGGAGACCTCATTGCTCTCTATAACTACCTGAAAGGAGGTTGTGGAGAGGAGGGAGCTGGGCTGTTCTTCCAAGTGACAGGGGACAGGACGAGAGGGAATGGCCTCAAGCTCTGCCAGGGGAGATTTAGGCTAGAGATTAAGAAAAAAAATTTCACAGAAAGGGTCATTGGGCACTGGAACAAGCTGCCCAGGGAGGTGGTTGATTCACCTTCCCTGGAGGGGTTTAAGGGACGGGTGGATGAGGTGCTAAGGGACATGGGTTAGTGTTTGATAGGAATGGTTGGACTCGATGATCTGGTGGGTCTCTTCCAACCTGGTTGTTCTATCATTCTCTGACACCTCTTCAGCTGAAAGGCTCTCATTGCAATCGTGAAATGTTTGGAGCCACTGTTGAGCTGTATGTCTGTTTGTGCCCTGGCCCAGTGTTTGGTTGATATTGCAGCAGCTCCTGCTGTTTTACATCCCCTTTTGAATCTGCGCAATGAAGTTTCTCGAATTTGCTTTTTCCATTTCACAGCATAATAGAAAAGAATGAAGAGCAGAAAGAAAACCACTGGCATAAATAAATAAAACTAATATCGTGCTTTAAATAGTGCGTCGCCTGAACAGCTACTGTCTGAACACTTAAATAAAAGGTTAATCCAGATGAAGCATTGCAGCTTCCATGCAGAAATGGCAGTGACTTTAGCACCAGCCAAATAAAATTGCCCCAGATCAGTGTTCATTAGTGCAGGGACCAGGTCTGATTCATGCTGACATCTGAAGATCACATTCTTGTGGAGCTGGTAGTATCAAGACCTGTTTCTAGTAAACACATTCAGGTTCTGTACTGTGCAAGCTGGTTTGATGTGACAACAAGCAGTGTTCCGCGGTGGAGTTTGCTGTTGGATGGTGGCTACTGGTGGCTGATAAGCAGCAGAGCTCGTTTTGGGCAGCCAGCACCGATGGCAGCCAGAAAGACCAGAGCTGGCTGCTGTGACCTTGTCTTCAAGCCTGCTTATTCATTTGTTGATTACAAGTTGTCCTGGGTAACCAAGCTTCCTTTATTTCCAGTGGGTGGCTCAGTGTCAGATGCTAGTGAGGGAGCAAGTTGTTGTGGCTTTTCCATGTGACTTTGATGTGCTGGAATGGAAAAGCCTGGTGTTGGGCAAAGTTGCCTAGATCTGCTTTGCTGATGCTTGTGTAGAAGAGCAGGATGTCTTGGGTGCAAAGCACTGGTCCCCAGAGCATGGATATGGAGTATAGTTGTCAGCTGTGCTCTGGGCAGGCATTGAGTGGCTTCGGTGCTGCTTTACTGCCAAGCATAGAATAATAGAATGATAGAAAAAGCAGGTTGGAAGAAACCTACTGGATCATTGAGTCCAACCGTTCATATCAAACACTAAACCATGTCCCTCAGCACCTCATCCACCCATCCCTTAAACACCTCCAGGGAAGGTGAATTGACCACCTCTGCCAGTGCCTAATAACCCTTTCTGTGAAAATTTCTCCAAATGTCCATCTTAAATATCCCCTGGCGGACCTTGAGGCCATAAAGATCCGATGGGTCCCTTCCAACCTGGTTGTTCTATGATTCTATGATCTGGATGAGCATTGATGTAGAGAGCTCCAGCAGCAGTGTTAAGGTCAGTCCCGTGTCTCTGCTCACTCTTGCTGCTGATCAAATAGAACAGTGCTCTTCATTTTAAACTGGGGCTGCAGGTGTTGTAGCAGTTGGCTGGTTGGGGCCTCCCTGCTGAAATTGCTGGCTCGGAACATCCAGCTTGATGTGGCTGACAGCCCTGCACAGTCCCATTCCAGAGGTGTCTTGACTACAAACAGCTTGCAGCCCTGAAGGCAAATCATGTGTGCTTCCTGAAATACCATTTGAGTGGGGAAGTGGGTGAGGAAGAACCGTGTCCTTCAGTAAGGAGCTGCAGGCATCATCCTGGGAGGATCTTGTAGGTTAAAGTGGAATGGCAGAGTGCAGCTCTAGGTGGTTGCCTGTTGCTTTGGAGGCATTGTGGCATGGGCAGGAGAACTGTGACCCAGAGGCTGGCTAGTGGAGTGTCAAGGCTAAGCGTGGCAGCAGTTCACTAACCAAACAGTCAGTGCTGGTACTGCTTGGTCAAGTTAAGGGAAGGCATCTCAACACGAGTGTCACTTCAGTAAATGCTGGTCTTGGGATTATCCAAAAACCAGATGGAACATCAAGGTGAATGCTGACTCAAGCAGAGTAAGCAGCGGTGGCTGCTGTAGCTTCCAGGCATACCTGGTGGACATCCTATCTCACCCTGAAGTCACTTCAGACCTCAAAGTCTGCAGATCCTTCCTGCAGAAGTGGAGATGAATGCTCCGAACGCTGGCCTTTTCCATCAGTCCAAAGCCTGACTGAGTTCAAGCAACAGTTGCAACCTGAAGAACTTCCCCGCCTGCTCAGGCTGGTGCTGCGCATGGTGGCTTTGCAGAAGTGCCTGCTTCCACCTGCATGTGGTCCAACCAGACAGCAAGGCACAACTTGCTGAACTTGCTTCCTTCAGACTGACTCCTGAGAGCATGAGGTTCCCAGTCAGGCTCGTCTGGCCACACGAGTCTGGTGGATGCTGTCAGATGACTGTGGTTTTCCCATGTCTCGGGAAGGAGGCGGCTGAGCTGCAGATGCCTGTTGGGAAGGGCTGTGAACTGCTGTGAGACTGACCACATGGAAAGGCCGGAGTAGTGGCAGGAACTAGTCTGCCAGGCAGCACCTGGAGTCCAGTGGTGTGCCCAGGCTGCAGAGTCGGCCATCTGTGAGCTTGCAATGGAGCTTGTGTGATGGCAAAGATAAATAGCGAGTGATGAGCCAACCTGTACTCCATGGTGAGGCTGAGTCTTTATGCTGCAGTTTGGAGGAGTTAAAAATAAACCCCCCCAAAAAAAAACAGCCAGGGTGATGTTCTCTCAGGCACAGAGAGCACAGCCCAGAGCTCAGCCTGCAGCAGTCCCCGCTGCTCCAACAGCAAATTGGGGGCTCCTTTTTTTATCTTTGGCTGCTGCTATCACAGCCTCTCAAGGAGCTGGTAGACTTCTGAATTCAGTTTAAAAGTGAATGGCCTGTGAATGTTGCAGGCTGGCTTTGATAAGACCATTGGCTGCTGGTGCCAGGCTTGTCTGAGCCCCCACACTCTCATAACAGAAGGGAAGGACAAAAGCCTCGCTGTCCCAAATCCTACAGCAGGCAAATCAAGGATTTCTTGTCTGCAGCTTGCTGAAGGGCAGCTGATCTGTTTACCCCTCCGGTTATTGCTGGGGACTGACTAGAGCCAGCCTGCCACCAGCAGCATCTGAATGCAGAAGGTCTGGGTACACTTCCACTCATGTTGCTGTCTCATTAGTGGAGGTGCAACTGGGCACAGCAACAGGGTTTTTCCAAGGCAGCCATGGAGTATCCGTTACCGTAACCCAAGGCCTGTGTTAGATGTGGTGCTGCAGGTCATGGCTGTTGCTGTGAAAATGTTCTGGTTTCTGGCATGGAAGCCAGGGATGTACGTGACCTGGACATCACCTGTAATAGAACCAGCTTGAGGACAAGCAAGCATTGAGGTGACTGGATGCTTGCTGTCTGGTTCAAGGGGAAGACTCCCTACTGCAGACATCAGCTGCTTTGGGATGGAATCATTATAAAGGGCTCCGGATAAGAATACTTGCGTAGAGTGCTCTTCCAGATGCATTATGGTAGCAGTAGCCCATGGAATCTTCATTAAGGATTTGACTTGTGTGGTTGCTGCATTCCTAAAGCAGGACAAGTCTACCTAGTTGTGCTCTGGAAGTCTTTGGTGTTGTGATTCTCCTTGCTGGGACGCAGGAGGAATTGTTGGAATGCTGCTGGAGCGTGTGGCTGGTTCCAAATCTCTGTTCAGGGGCTGAAATTGTGCCAGTGGTTCCCTGTCTGGAGAGTCCCCAGAGATGTGGGTCACTGTTTATGGTGGATATTGAGTCTAGAGGAGGCCACAGATAATCTGAGGATGGAGAACTTTGTGTATGAACACAGGCTGAGAGAGTTGGGGTTGTTCAGCCTGGAGAAGAGAAGGCTCAAGGGAGACCGTAGAGCAGCTTCCAGTACTGAAAGGGGCTCCAGGAAGGCTGTGAAGGGGCTCTTGATCAGGGATCTTGAAGGGATGGTGTGAGGGGGATGGTTTTCAGCTGCAAGAGGGGAGGTTGAGATGAGATCTTAGGAAGAAATGTTTTGCTGTGAGGGTGGGAGGCCCCGGCCCAGGTTGCCCAGAGCAGGGGTGGCTGCCCCATCCCTGGAGGGTTTCAGGGCCAGGTTGGATGGGGCTTGGAGCCCCTGATCCAGTGGGAAGAGTCCCTGCAGGGGGTTGGGACTGGATAGGCTTTGAGAGCCCTTCCAGTCCAAACCATTGTGATCTGTCAGAGCTTTGTGGAGCCAGCCCAAGGCTTTGAAACATCCTCTTTCTGTATCAAGGGAGAGTCGTGTGAGGTGACTTGCAGCTGACTTAGCTGTGAGATTAACGTACTGGGTGCATGACCTTACTGAGCACTGTAACTATAGCTACAAAAGATTGGTCCTAATTCTTGGTCTACCACTCGGTCTGAACCACTGACTGCCTGAGTTCCGGCAGTGAATATTGGAGGCAAAGCTTCACAGGAGGTCATGGCAGTGGCAAGACTACAGCTGATGTTCAGTCCTTGCTGAAGCTGTCCTCAGCTGGGAGGTGACTTTCTGGCTGATCAGCAACCTTGATGTCCTTTGGCTGCAGCACCTCTGCTACCACCACAGGCAACCACACAGCAGCTACTGTGGTCCAGCAGCATATCCTGGGCCCTGTTGGAGTGTGTTTGGTCCCCAGAGTCAGCTCTGGCTTGTGAGCTCAAGGAGTTGCTCTTCGGAAGTGTTTTGAAATCCAGTTAACGTTTGAGCCAGGCATGCTCAGGGGTGTAAAGTGAGCTCCATGTTGTGACACCACTGAATTGGGAAGCAGTACAGTTTCTACTTATGGGCAGAACAGCTCAGTGGACCGAGTGCTGCTTCTCTGTTTAGATAACTGTGATTCAAAGGTGGTGTTGCAGCTGGACTGGTCTGTGTTGGAGGGGATAGGGTGGTACAGTCTGAAGCACACATGGAGTCCTGGTGTGCAATGGGAGCACAGCTGCTCTTTTTCACTGTCTCTCACATCAGCCTTTTCAAACCCTGTTCACTGACAGGATTTTGGAATATGCATCCTTCCTGCTCATGAGGGCTGTTGAAATGCAGTGGATGATGCGTATGTGCTTTATGGTGCAGGTCCTGTTGTGCAGAAGAATTGACCCAAGTGCTGTGAGCCTGTAGTCGGATAGTGGCACTGCTGGTGTACAGTGGTGGGGAGTGGGTGTCCTCAGTGCCACCTGGACTGTGACACTGGGTTATTCATAAATGTGTGAGGAGAAGGTCTTGGACTGGTGAAGAGCACTGAGGCAAGAGCCTGGAGGAGCAGCTGCAGGGGGACTCCAGTGTGAGTTGGTCAGGATGCTGATGGAGGTGCATGGGGAGCAGAGGTGCCAGGTGCTGAGGCTGTACTTTTACCACCTCTGTCTCCTAGTGGAAGCGAGCACTTCCCCATCAGAAACTGGCTACTGTAGAGTAAGGTCAAGGCAGAAGCTCTTGTGTGTTCCTTGCCTGTTGCAATTGGAATGTAACAACTAGGAATTGAGGAACTTGTGCTGCTGCCCCTCCCCAAAAGCTCGAGCAGGCTGACTTTCTGTAAATGGGATTACAAAATCTGCTTCTGTAATCCATCGCTGCATTAATTGCAACAGCTTTAAGTAACTCGAGACTTGGAGGAAGTGATGACTGAGCTATTTTTAAGTAGTGAACTTCCCTCATGAGCCTCTGCATTTCTGGAGAGGCTTATAAAAGATTGCAGAAAACACCTCTCCTGTCTGCAAAGTGCTCTAGTCTGGGAGTCGTGATATCCTGAATCTTGATTCTGTTCTTTCCAACCCTTAGATGCTTCATCCAACAGAAAAGGCTCATAATTCAAGCTGGTGGTTTCTTTCCAGGCTTCCCCAGGGGCTTGACCATCACTGCCAGTGTGAGCTGAGCCCACGTGCTGGCTGCCAGGCTAAGCAGATGTGTGCAGGTAAAGCTTGTGCTCTGCTCTTGGCTTCCTGCCGAGGTGGATGCAGGTTCTGAATGGTCCTGAGCAGCCTTTTGCTCCCAGCCCTGATAGGAGAGGGGCAGGAGCTTTGCTGGGACAGAACCAGTTTGTAAGAGATGAAGGCTTTCCCTTTGGGTTCAGTTACAAAAACCTGAGCTCCCTTCTGCTGGTGTTTGGGGTTAGTGCTCTGGGGCTGCCTGTGTTCACCTTGGGAAGTCATAGAATCATAGAACAACCAGGTTGGAAGAGACCCATCGGATCATCGAGTCCAAGTCTCTCGGTGTGAAGCCAGAGGGATTGCTGCTCCAGTCCTGACTGCTTGAGGATGGATTGTATGGAACTACCAAGCAAGAAGCAGGAAAGCACATATCTGAAACTGGCCAGGGAGCACCCAGCAGATCTTCTGGTCAGGGTGCAGCAGCTGCACTTCAATGCTGCTCTGAGGCAGCTGCAGGTCATAGGAAACAAACAGCTCTCCCTTGTCAAAAGTAGCAAGTTTTGAGTGGAGCAGACACCACTGAGTCTCTGAGCAGTACAAAGATTGGGTATCTCCATGGCTTTAATGCTCCAGTAGGCTTCTAGAGCAGATGGGAGCGTTCTTTGGAGCTGAATAGGAGTGTAATCTTCGAATACCAGCCTCGTGGTGTCTGGAAAGGAGACTGCCCAACCTCCTACATACCTTGCAGTGCTGCTTCAAGAACTTATTCCTGGATGGTGTCAGAGCTGTGTGTCAGATCTTGGGAGATGGTAGGTGCAGTTGAGAGTTAAGGAGTTCCTACAGTATTTAGGAGGAACATTGGAAGGAAAGGGGTCTTTCCCCGTACTTCAGAATCAAAGAATGAGATATTTCAGAATCATGGAATGGTTTGGATTGGAAGAGACCTCAAAGGCCACCCAGTTCCACCCCCTGCCATGGGCAGGGACACCTCCCACTGGATCAAGGGGTTCAGAGCCTCATCCAACCTGGCCTGGAACCCCTCCAGGGATGGGGCAGCCACCCCTGCTCTGGGCAACCTGGGCCAGGGCCTCCCCACTCTCACAGCAAAACATTTCTTCCTAAGATCTCATCTCAGTCTCCCCTTTTATGGCTGGAAACCATCCCCTCTTGATTTGCACAGCCCCACCTCTCCAACCTGTCCCAGTCCCTCTGGGATTTGGGGAAGCTTTTGTGAGATTTAATTTCAGCCTAGAAAAGTTTGTATTATGTTTTGGGGTTGTGGTTTTGGACCCCTGTGGTAGTTGTCATCTGGAGGTGCCGATCCTGTGTTCTGCTTTGAAAACAGAGCTTTGGGTTTATGTTTGTCTCTGCACAAGTGTTCACTCCAGTGATCTGTGACCCTCTAACCTACAAATCCATACCCTGCACTTCCAGTGGTTGGATTAACAAGTGTTTGGTCCCGTATGTTTCACTGGTGAGGTTGTTGACACACGTAGGGGGTGTCCTTCCTCTGAGGAACAAAGTCCAGCAAGAATATGCAAGTTTGCCCTGTCTGTGTCTGGTGAACCTGGAATTTAGCCCCAGGCTGGACCTTCAGCAGAGAGGCTCTGTGGGAGAAGAGGCCCTGTGAAGGTGACTTCTTAAACATTGGCTGCATCAGACAGCTCAGCCCAAGGTTTCAGTGACTTTAAATGCCAGCTTTCAGCAGGGTTAGTTAATCCTGCTGTGGTAGGAAGGTGGGATTTGCTGGGTGTTCTCAGCAGAGTCAGACCTCACCATGTGGGCTCAGCACTGACTGAGGTTGAGTTGGGATTGGGATGCTGGGTTTTGGCTCCTAAATGCGGATTGAACATCTGTGGTGGAGCTTGCTTAGAGAGCATTGTTATCAGCACCTTTTTCTTGATCCGCTTTTTGTCTGGGATTCTGGGTAGGTCACTTTCTCATCCTATGGGGAATATTTCCAGCTGGCAAACCAAGCAGCTGAGGGACCATGTTAGTTCTGCATAGTTCTCCCCTGTGCTGACTCAGCTCTCCTAACACTGCAGCTCAACCAAGGAGATGGCGTTTGGGAGAATCTGATGCATTTTTTTTATTTCCTCTTCCAGCCTTGGGAGCTGCCTATGGAACAGCAAAGAGCGGCACGGGGATTGCAGCCATGTCTGTCATGAGGCCTGAGCTCATCATGAAGTCCATCATCCCTGTGGTCATGGCAGGAATTATAGCAATCTATGGCCTCGTAGTGGCTGTCCTCATTGCCAACGCCCTCTCACCTTCCATCACGCTATTCAAGTAAGTTGCTGCCTCTGCCTGTTTTGTTTGTCTGGTTGCTGTGTGGGTGGGTTGTGCCTCAGGCCCCGGGAAGGGCTGTCGCTGCCCAATTCCCGGGACGTGGCCAGCAGGGATGGATTTTGACACAGTGTGGCCTGCTCGGCTGCTGTGTCAGCCAACAGCTTGGACATCACGACTGGGAAAAATGCCATCTTTTAAGGCTTGAAAGAAACTGTGCCTAGGGAGAGGAGGCTCAGCTTGGCTTGTGGTGCCATGTTCTACACCTGGAACATGCAAGTCTAGATACTTGTCCTGTTGCCTGGGAGATGCAAGTGAATAATTAATATTTCAAGCTGCCTTATGTGCTGGTAAATTGATCCTCAAGCCAAACATCAGGTCTGTCCACCAACTACAGTCTGAAACTTAATCTGTTCCTGGCTTTTGAGAATAGCTGGAGCTGACTTGAGGCCTCTCAGAGCAGAACAATGCTGAGGTCTAGCAGCAGCTATTGGTTGCTTTATGAGCTACAGCTGATGGGTAGCGTAGTTGGTCTATCGTGCTGTGGTTTAAGACAGCAGGTATGAAGGCTCCTTTGTGCTTACCAGGTGCCAGATGTTGATGGGGATGGCTTGGCAGGTGCCCCTGCCTGGAAAACCAGGCCCTTCCTGCCCAGCTCTTGCAGTGCAAGAGACCTGCTGATCACCTGGATTTGCTGGGGCTGAGTTGCTAAATGTAGGGAGGCAAAAGCAGCTGTTCCAGGGCACAGAGCACTGTGGGACACTGAGAGCTGGCCCGTATGGCTCTGGCCACGAGCCAGGCCTGCGCTGCTCAAAGAGGCTACGGACAGAAGCTGTGTGGCTGCGTGAACTTGTGAGCCCAGCAGGCTGAGCTTTGTGTATGGGCCAGGCCTGAATGTCAGCTAAAGATTTTGTGTAGCTGCCAATTTCTTCATGTATTGGAGCGAGGAGCCTCAGGAAGCGTCTGCCTTGTGCTCACTTAAAGAGCAGAGCAACACTCCCTGTGGGAGAAAGGCTTCCTTTAAATGTTAATTTGGATTGCGCTTGAGGACTGTGAAAAAGAGCCTGAAGCAGAGGGGCTGGGTGTCCTGTTGCCACTGAAACTCTCCGTCTCTGTCCCACAGGAGTTTCCTGCAGCTGGGCGCTGGCTTGAGCGTGGGCCTCAGCGGGCTGGCCGCTGGCTTTGCCATTGGCATCGTGGGTGATGCTGGCGTTCGGGGAACAGCGCAGCAGCCCAGGTTATTTGTGGGCATGATCCTCATCTTGATCTTCGCCGAAGTCTTGGGTCTCTACGGCCTCATCGTTGCCCTTATCCTCTCCACAAAGTAAACCTTCCAGTATGATGTAAAGAGATTTAACAAAAATTCCACCTTTAAAAAACAAGCTCCAGAATGACAATGGTCTCCAATGTGTACAGTTGTCCCAATTTGGTAGTTGATCTCTTGTAAATGCGCAATGTATGTTAGTGACTTGTTTGTCCTGTGTGTATTCAATATTCAATTGGATGGGCTGCTCCAAGCCGGCTGCCTGGCTCGGGGCAGCCTGCGTGCAATTTTCCACCCATTGCTGTTAGTACTTTATGTATAAATATGAACTAGACATGTAATTTTTTCTCTTCACTGGATGTTTATTTATAAAAGACTTGACATGTTCATACATTATGGAGCAAGGATTTTCAATTTCCCATGCTATATCTATTAATCTTATCTAGGTAGATTACACTGTGGGGTCAGTTGTAAGTGCAGAGAATTCCTTGGATGTAACTTTGATTCTCAAGATTGCTGTAGTGTCCTGGTATTGGAGTATGAGAATTGTGTTTTATTACAGCAACTGTCCGAAACACTCCAGTGTTTCAGTAGTAACCGCGTATGCTCCGGCATCAGAGTCGTGCACCCAGTGTTGGGTTACAAACTTCAACCGTTTCCAAATAAAACTTCCTCACTACATTGCTGTAATGAGTCCTCTGCCTCTGATTTTTGTGCTTCTGCTGCTCCTTTGGGAAGAGGAGCGAATCCTTCTTGGGGGAGGCGGGTTCCTGAAGTTAACTGGGTGCTGGGCAGGAGAGATGCAGCCATCACTGCTAGGCCATTCCCTGTTCCTGGGTCACCAGCAGGGCTGTTTCCAGCTGTTATCTATGGACAGAAATCGTGGTGTGTGGGAAGGTGAGGCTGTGGTTCTGCTGTGCTCCCTCTGGTGCATTTTGTGCTGTGTAATGGGCTGTCAGCAGGGCCTGAACCCACAATATCTGGGAGCAGGAGCTGCTGCTGAGCCTTTAGGCTGCTCATCCTTGTGAGGGCTCTGCAGAGACTCTCCTGGGTGGAAAGCTGGGCTATTAGCAATTGGCTCTGAAGTACCTGGGTAATACACTCCTCAAGATGGGCTCATTCTAGAACTTGTATTTCCAGACTTGTGAATTGGGAGTGTTGGAGCCAAAGGGCTGCTGCTGCATCCAGCAACTGCTACATCAGCCTCTTCCCAGGAGTTACTGGTGTTGCAGAGCAGTGCTGACAGAGGAAATGTGTTGGACCTTTGTATGTGTGGAGCTTGTTCCAAATTGCCTTTGGAAACGTGTTACCTTTAACTGTAGTTGTGTAGTGTGGAGCGCAGCACAAGCTTTACTGCAGAATCATCAAGGGTGGAAAAGACCTTTATGTGTGAGTCCAGCCCTTAACCTCACACTACCACCTCCACCACTGAGCTGTGTCTGTGGGTGTCACCTCTACCTGGCTTCTAAATCCCTCCAGGGATGGTGGTGACTCCTCCCAGGGCAGCCTCTGCTAGTGCTTGACGACTCTTTCCATGAAGTAACATTCTCTAATCTTCACTCTAAACCTCCCTTGGTGCAACTTGTGCTTATTTCCTCTTATCCTAGCACTTGGGAGAACAAACCAGTGCTAGCCTCACTGTGGCTTCTTTTCTGGGAGCTGCAGAGTGAGGAGGTCTCCCCTCAGCCTCCTCCCTCAGCTCCTCCTGCAACCTCTGGGCTTCAGGCCCTTCCCCAGCTCCATTCCCCTTCTCTGGATGCCTTGTTCAAGCCAAAACATCAATATTGCACAGACAGCTGGTACCAGTAGTGCCTTTGTTCTCCATCTAAGCTGAGGAACCTGGAGTGGTTGGAGTCGACTTCTGTGCCACCAAACAGCTCCAGGAGGAGCCATGGCTTGAGCACGAGTTGCTCCCTGAAGCTGTGGCTGGAGCTCCTCTCCTGGCAGGAGCCTTCACCCCCAGCCTGGGGGCACCGTGGGCTTCAAACAGGACCTCTGCAAGCCAGTCATTCCCCTGGTATGGATTCTCTCATGTTTTTGAGAAGGTGTAGTTTGATCATCATTAAGCAGTAACAAATGGATTGCTTGGTTGTTCACTAAATTACTGATCTGGGCACTCATTTTCTCAGCTGCTTCTGCCAGGGTGGGCTGTAGGGTAGAGCATTTCAGAAAGGCTCTTCCCAGCTGGTTGGGCTGCATGGAGGCCTGAACCCATGGAAGGAAAATCCTGGCTGTCTGCTGGGCTGAGAGGAAAAAGCTCCTGCTCTCAATTGTGTTCCTCAGCCCAAAGTAGCAAACTTCAAACTTCTGACTCAGGCTTTGCCCAGGAGCCATAAACACTTGTGGAAACAGCAGCAGAATTCTCTCCGGGGAGCGGTTGCAGTGGGAGCCTTCTCAGGGCTTTGCTGCAGCCTCAGAGCTGGGAGGGGGTGGATGAGCAATCCAGGCTCTCGGGACAGTGCTCTGTGTCCATCATGCAGCTCTGGTGAGAGGAGCTGGATTCTGCTTGCATAGCGGGGCTGGAAAGGGGCCTGCCTGGGGTTGTAAACACTTTTATTGTCTGTTTTTACATTTTTTTAAGGGAGACCTGCTGCCAGCTTGCAGGTTTTGCGAGTTTACAACAATATGAGCAAATTGCATTTAAGAGTGTGACTCAATGCCAGTGGCAGCTTTCATCTCCGAGAGAAACAAGCACTGGAAGAGCCCTGGTCTATGGGAACTCTTTCAGATCCCACTGTAGCTCAGGCCCCCCTTGCAGAAACCATTTCCCAGGCTCCAGTGACGATGGATGCTTACGGAACCAAACGCAGGCAGAATCCTTTTGCTGGCATTTGGTTCGTGCTTCAGGACATCAGGCGGTTCTCGTTCATCTCTAAATCCTTGAAGTCAGGAGGACAGAGCAGAGAACAAAAGGCGTGGGTGGAGGAATGCTTTGTGCTGAAGGCCTGGAAATAAGCCAGGAGTCAGATTGATACTCTGAGCACGTTTCCTCAGCCGCACAATTCCTGACAGCGATGCCCGAGATCCCTTGATGACTCCCAGGCAAAACCCTGCTCGTCAGTCCCTTCCCCGGGTGCTGCTGCATCATCAAATCTCTCGACTGATTGAGGACATGAAGAAAATCGTGGACCTTTTGGTCCGTTTCCCTTGCCCTGTGGAGAACAGCCTGCTGGGCGTGAGTGCAGCCCCAGCTGCCAAGGACAGTTTGGGTTGGAAGAGGGGCAGCAGCAGCCTCAGAGCGTGAAATGCCAGGAAGGCGACGGGGTCTGCTGGCGCGTCGCTGTGCTCTGCAACGTGGCAGATTGCGCTCCCAGAGCACTGCAGAGTGAGTCAGCCCTGTGGAGGGAGAGCGCGGGCGGCTCTGCAGCAGCTCAGGGAAGCATCCCTGTCCCTCAGCACAGATAATGTCTCCAGAGCTGGCTACCCCTCTCTCTTCCAGGGCATTCACCTATTGCTTTTTTTTTTTTCCCTTTTTCCTTCCTCAAAGGCTGCAGGGTTTTCTTGTTCTTTTTTTTTTCTTCACTGCTCTGTCGCAGAAGCATTTTTCAGCAGCAAGATTTTATCTGTGATTGCCCAAGGATTGTCTGCTTGGGAGTCCTGCTTTGCAGAGAGCTGCAGTAACCCGGGAAAGTAAATAAGCTTTGGGGAAATAAAAACCTCATTAAGAGAAGCTGATCCTAGAGACTAAAGCAGTAACAGCAGATCGAACAAAACCAGCTCTCTCAACAAACCTTGTTTCGCTCACAGTCTGACCAGGGTGGGATTGATTTTAATGGCTTTTTGCTGTTTCCGTCCAGCCTTACTACACAAACCATCGCTGGTCCTCAAGTGGGAGTCACCTCTGTCTGACACACGGGGAATGCCATCTCTGCTCTTGGCACATCTCTGCTCTGCAGCTATCGGCCATCTTTTTCTCCTGATGTAATTAAGTGAACACAGAGTTAATCTTCCCACTGGCATTTCCCCTGGAGTGGGAATTTTCTGTTTCAAAGGGTTGTGTCCTGAAAAGCTTCTCCATTTTTGTTCCCATGCACACTAATGAATGGTGTTCCTCATGCTTTGTTTGGCTTCTGAGACAGTCCCAGTTTTGCTCCTCGTCTCACAGTTTTGGTCACAGTCCCAGGCCTCGCAGGAGACACCCTGCCCCAGCCATGCAGCCACCCTGCAGGGTCCCATATGCATCTGCAGCCCCGAGACCTGTGCTAGTGGGAGCTGGGCTGCGGAAAGTGGGATGAGGAAACTGGGGAACCTCGTTTTTGCCATGTTCCTTTTGTTGAGGGGACAAGATGCGCTCACCACAGGCTCCAGTCCTGGGTCCTTTGGATTTCCCCAGGAGGTACTGGTTCCGGCTTTGGCCCCACATCTTTTTCGGGTGCTTTGAACTGTCCTGTCCACACACAGTTCCATCCATGCTTCACTCTGCCTTTGTGGGACCACAAAGAGGTGACCTCAAGGGGCAGAGCACAGTAACAACCACCTGCACCCAATGGCTTTAGAATCATAGAATCATAGAACAACCAGGTTGGAAGAGACCCATCGGATCATCGAGTCCAACCATTCCTATCAAACACTAACCCATGTCCCTCAGCACCTCATCCACCCGTCCCTTAAACACCTCCAGGGAAGGGGAATCACCCTGCTTCTTGGGCAACCTCTGACACTGCCCAATGACGCTTCTGGGAAAATTTTTTTCCTAATGTCCAGCCTGAACCTTCCCTGGTGGAGCTTGAGGCCATTCCCTCTCGTCCTGTTCCCTGTCTCTTGGCAGAAGAGCCCAGCTCCCTCCTCTCTACAACCTCCACTCGGGGAGTTGCAGAGAGCAATGAGGTCTCCCCTCAGCCTCCTCTTCTCCAGGAGAAACACCCCCAGCTCTCTCAGACATTCCTCATCAGGCCTGTTCTCCAGCCCCTTCACCAGTTTCGTTGCTCTTCTCTGGACTCGCTCCAGAGCCTCAACATCCTTCTTGTGCTGAGGGGCCCACAACTGAACACAGGATTCGAGGAGCAGTCTCACCAGTGCCAAGTACACAGGGAGAAGACCCTCCCTGGCCCTGCTAGTCACACCATTTCTGATCCAAGCCAAGATGCCATTGGCCTTCTTGGCCACCTGGGTCACTGCTGCCTCATGGTCAGTCGCTGTCAAACAACACCCCCAGGTCCTTTTCCTTCAGGCAGTTTCCAGCCAGACATCTCCTAGTCTGTAGCTGCTCAGGGTTGTTGTGCCCCAAGTGCAGAATCCGCCATTTAGCCTTGTTAAACCTCATCCCATTGGACTCTTTGTCTACCTAAGGCAAAGAAATCACTGAAATCACATGAAGAAATCACTGATGTTCCCAAAATGGGCAGTGTGTTCCCAACCCATTAATCCCAGCGGCCTCCCTGCCTCTGGGGGTGCATTAGGACCATTTCTTAGACCTCTTTGTGAATGCACATGAAGAATTAGAAGCCAAGGCTGCCTTTCCACACACCCTTCATTTGGCAGCAGCACCCACCTGAGCCTCCCTCAGGACACCCGCTCCTTTCTTCATGGCTGTAGCACGCACCCCCTTGTTCCTCCCAAGCGCTGGTACAACTTCTCACATTGCCAAGCGCTGAATATAAATTGGGAATTGAGCCAGGTTAAAAATAACTCAACCTGAAAAGAAAAAAAAAACGTTCGCTAAAGAAAATGCAAGTGAAAGCGCAGTATGTGCTTCCCTCAACCCATCCCTGGGGCAGGAGGGAGAGGGAACGCACGGTTGCTAGAGATGGAGATTGCAATTACTGGTGATGTAAGGCAGGGTTAATTGAATACTGGGAAATAAAAGGAGAGCATCCAAAGGAGTATGATTTAAGCAGCACAGATTCGTGACAAGAAGCCGAGCTGGGTGGCGCACCTACAGCATCGGTGAGGTGAATTTTCCTGCCTTTCATCTCAGCACAGGCTGCTCTGTATTTCCCAGCAGTGCAGAAGGAGGTCTGGGCCATTCTGTAGTGTTCGGATTCAGGGGTTTGCGGCCAGGGAGAAGGTTGGATCTCCCTGTGGCCAGAAGGTGGGTGATAACAGTGTCAGCAGGGTGGACACTGGCAGGATTGTCACAGGAGATCATAGAATAGAATGTCCTGACTTGGAAGGGACCCACAAAGACCATCGAGTCCAGCTCCTGTCCCTGCCCAGGACACCCCAACACTCACCCCGTGGGGCTGAGGGCCTTGGACAAACACTTCTGGAATATTGTCAGGTTTGGTGCTGTGACTGTTTCCCTGGGAGCTGTTCCAGGGCTCCACCACCCTCTGGGGGAAGAACCTTCCCTAACATCCAACCTAAATCTTCCCTGGCATCTTCCTCATATTACCTCGGGTCCTATCCTTGGTCCCCAGAGAGAAGAGCTCAGCGCCTGCTCCTCCTCCTCGTGTGAGGAAGCTGCAGAGCACAATGAGGTCTCCCCTCAGTCTCCTCCAGGCTGAGCAGACCTAGTGACTTCAGCTGCTCCTCACACTCTATCCCTCTAAACAAGCTGCGCCAGGGGAGATTTAGGCTAGAGATTAGGAGGAAGTTTTTCACACAGAGGGTCATTGGGCATTGGAATAGGCTGCCCAGGGAGGTTGTTGATTCACCTTCCCTGGAGGGGTTTAAGGGACGGGTAGATGAGGTCCTGAGGGACATGGTTTAGTGTTTGATAGGAATGGTTGGACTCGATGATCCGATGGGTCCCTTCCAACCTGGTTGTTCTATGATTCTATGATAAACCCTTCCCCAAGTCCATGCCAGAACCTTTAGTTCCTTTTTATCTTATGCCCCCTGGTGCTCAAGGTGTGGCTGCTGCTGCTGTGCAGGGTGAAGTCGGACATGACTGTGATCAGCCAGCGTTTGTGTTCTCCTGAAGGTCTCCTCCCCTGCCAAGAGACTTTCCTGTCACCCATCTATTCGCGCGTGTGCTCCTATTGAAGTGCCTCCCTTGTGCCCCAAGCAGTGTGGGTGCTGTCTCTGCCTCCTGACAGCTGAATTCAGTGAGGCCGCTGCTCTCCCCACAGATCCCTCTGCTTAAAAGCCACAGGTCCACTGTTAGGGGCCATTTCACAATCCTCTGGTTTGGAGTCTCCTCAGCTTTCAGCTGCATGAAGCCACTAGTCACTTCTGCCAATATTCTGCCGGATGCCACGATGAGGAAAACCTGCCTGAAGCCTTTCATAGCCTCAAATTTCCCTAATGGTGCTGCACATCATTTTGCTGGCCTCAATCAGCATCATTCGCAGCCTTTCATTTGAGAGGTCTTTATTGGCATCCCACTGACAGCAAGAGGCAGCTTGTGCTGCAGACAAGCCTTGACAGCACAGAATGATAAGTACAGCATCAAACCTCATGAAAAACTCAGTTCCTGGCCAGACAGAGACGTTATGTTCACGCACAATTGCATTCCCTGTCATTTATCTTTCCTCAGGGTGATTCATCGCAGAGCTCCCATCGGCACTCTGCCCGGGCACGGCCCACAAGGAGGTGTGGGACTCTGCATCAATGCAGGACACCAAAATGGAATGAGCACATGAGCAGGAGTGCTGGGTGGGCTGCTGCGGTGCATGGCATCCCTGCCGAACACCGGGAATCTGCCAGTCTGCCAGTAGAACTTTAGGAGTAAATGCTTAGATTGTTAGTGACATTGGCTTCAGTCCAGACAGATTTCCACGCAGGTACAGGCTGCAAGAGTCACAGAAACACTAGGTTGGAAAAGACCCACTGGATCATTGAGTCCAACCATTCCCATCAATCACTAAATCATGTCCCTTAGCAACTCACCCACACGTCCCTTAAACACCTCCAGGGAAGGTGACTCAACCCCCTCCCTGGGCAGCCTATTCCAATGCCCAATGACCCTTTCAGGGAAAAATTTTTTCCTAAAGTCCAGCCTGACCCTCCCCTGGTGGAGCTTGAGGCCATTCCCTCTCGTCCTGTCCCTTGGGAGAAGAGCCCAGCTCCCTCCTCTCCACAACCTCCTCTCAGGGAGTTGTAGAGAGCAATGAGGTCTCCCCTCAGCCTCCTCTTCTCCAGGAGACACACCCCCAGCTCTCTCAGACGTTCCTCATCAGGCCTGTTCTCCAGCCCCTTCACCAGCTTCACTGCTCTTCTCTGGACTTGCTCCAGAGCCTCAACATCCTTCTTGTGCTGAGGGGCCCACAACTGAACACAGGATGCAAGGAGTGGCCTCACCAGTGCTGAGTCCAGAGGGAGAAGAACCTCCCTGGCCCTGCTGGTCACACTGTGTCTGCTCCAAGCCAGGATGCCATTGGCCTTCTTGGCCACCTGGGCCACTGCTGCCTCATAGTCAGTCACTGTCAAGCAACCCCCCCAAGTCCTTCTTCTCCAGGCACTTTCACAGAACAGAACAGAACAACCAGGTTGGAAGGGACCCATCGGATCATCAAGTCCAACCATTCCTATCTAACACTAAACCAAGCCCCTCAAGACCTCATCCACCCGTACCTTAAACACCTCCAGGGAAGGGGAATCAACCACCTCCCTTGGCAGCCTATTCCAATGCCAAATGACCCTCTGTGTGAAGAACTTCCTCCTAATCTCCAGCCTAAATCTACCCTGGCGGAGCTTGAGGCCATTCCCTCTTGTCCTGTCCCCTGTCACTTGGGAGAAGAGCCCAGCTCCCTCCTCTCTACAACCTCCTTTCAGGTACTTGTAGAGAGTAATGAGGTCTCCTCTCAGTCTCCTCTTCTCCAGGAGAAACAACCCCAGCTCTCTCAGCCGCTCCTCGTAGGGTCTGTTCTCCAGCCCCTTCACCAGCCTCGTCGCTCTTCTCTGGACTTGCTCCAGAGCCTCAACATTCTTCTTGTGCTGAGGGACCCAGAATCGGACACAGTATTCAAGGAGCAACCTCACCAGTGCTGAATACAGAGGGAGATGAACCTCCCTGGCCCTGCTGGTCACACCATTTCTGATCCAAGCCAGGATGCCATTGGCCTTCTTGGCCACCTGGGCACACTGCTGGCTCATGTTCAGTCGCTGTCGACCAACACCCCCAGGTCCCTCTCCTCCTGGCAGTTTTCCAGCCAGGCTTCTCCCAGTCTGTAGTTCTGCATAGGGTTGTTGTGCCCCACGTGCAGGACCCGGCATTTGGCCGTGTTAAACCTCATGCCGTTGGACACTGCCCAGTGGTCCAGCCTGTTTTGGTCCCTTTGCAGAGCCTCCCTACCCTCCAGCAGATCGACACTTGCACACAGCTTAGTGTCATCTGCAAACTTGCTAAGGGTACCCTCAATGCCCTCATCCAGGTCATTGACGAAGACATTGAACAGGACTGGACCCAGCACTGAGCCCTGGGGAACACCACTTGTCACTGGCCTCCAGCTGGACTTAACACCATTTCCCACCACTCTCTGGGCCCGGCCATCTAGCCAGTTTTCTACCCAGGAGAGTGTGCGTCTGTCCAGGCCAGGACAGACTTTCCAGCCAGACTTCTCCCAGTCTTGAGCTGCTCAGGCTTGTTGTGCCCCAAGTGCAGGACTCGCCATTTGGCCTTGTTAACCCTCCACCCGTTAGTCTCAGCCCAGCAGTCCAGCCTGTCCAGATCCCTTTGGAGCCTCCTTTTTTCCCAGAAAGGGTCATTGGTCACTGTCAGAGGCTGCCCAGGGAGGGGGTTGAGTCGCCTTCCCTGGAGGTGTTTAACAGCTGGGAGGACGAGGTGCTGAGGGACATGGTTTAGTGATTGATGAGGATGGTTGGACTCGATGATTCATTGGGTCCTTTCCAACCTGGTGATTCTGTGACTGTATGGTGGGGCCCTCCTCAAGATGGCGGTGCCCTCCCTAAGATGGCGGGGCCCTCCCCAAGATGGCGGTGCTCTCCCCCAAAGAGGTTGCATAGCCCCGCCCTCTCCAAGATGGCTGCCCGGGGCTGTCCCGCCGGGTGGGCGGGCGGGCGTGGCGGCCGTCAGCTGGGCGGGGTCACGTGAGCGGCGGAGCGGTGCTCCCCTCAGCCCCGGGCGCTCCGGCCATGCCTTCCAACAAATCCGTGTCGGACGCGCCCATCGTCCAGTTCACCAACTGCCGCATCCTGCGGGGGCACCGGCTGCAGCGGTCAGAGCCGGGGAGGAGGGCGGCTTGTGCCGGGGCAGCCAGGGCCGCTGGGCGGAAGGGAGAGGGCTGAGGCTTCTGGGGATATTGGGGCTGATGAGGGTTCTGGGGATGCTGGTGAGTGCTGAGGGTGCTCGTGGCTTCTGGGGATGTTGGGGCTGATGAGGGTTCTGGGGGTGCTGGCGAGTGCTGAGGGTCCTTGTGGGTTCTGGGGATGTTGTGGGTGCTGAGGGTTTCTGGGGTTACTGGGCGTAAGGGTAAGTGCTGACGGGATGCTGGGGGTGCTGAGGGTGCTGACGGGTGCTGGTGGGTCCTGGGGGTGCTGGTGGATTCTTGGGGATTCTTGGGGGTTCTGGGGAGTGCTGGTGGGTCCTGGGAGTGCTGGTGGATTCTTGGGGGTTCTGGGGAGTGCTGGTGGGTTCTGGGGGTGCTGGGGGATGCTGGGTATCCTTGGGGGTTCTGGGGGTGCTGGTGGATTCTTGGGGATTCTTGGGGGTTCTGGGGAGTGCTGGTGGGTTCTGGGGAGTGCTGGTGGGTTCTGGGAGTGCTGGGGGATGCTGGGTATCCTTGGGGGTTCTGGGGAGTGCTGGTGGGTTCTGGGGGTGCTGGTGGATGCTGGGGATTCTTGAGGATTCTTGGGGGTTCTGGGGATTCTTGAGGGTTCTGGGGATTCTTGAGGGTTCTGGGGAGTGCTGGTGGGTTCTGGGTGTGCTGGTGTGTACTGGAGGTGCTGAGGGTGCTGGAAGTTGCTGGGAGTGCTGGGGGTGCTGGTGGGTGCTAGGGGTGCCGCTGGGTGCTAGGGGTGCTGGGGATTCTTGGGGGTGCTGGTAGGATCTGGGGCTGCTGGTGGATGCTGGTGGGTGCTAGTGGGTATAGGGGGTTTTGGGGCTGCTGGAGGTGCTGGTGGGTGTTTGGGGCACTGGTATGTGCTGGTGGGTTCTGGAGGGTACTGGCAGGTACTGGGGCTTCCCCAGGCCTCCCAGGCCCCCCCCAGGCCATCAGCTATAGAATGCCATCTGCTTGCTTGGCCACTGCTGTCATTGGGGCCATGGCTCCTGTGTGCTCCATTGCAGATAAAAATAAATATCATCAATTGTTAGTCCCCCTAATCCCACATCAGAAGCTCAGGGCATGCATAACTTTTCCTTCAGGGAGGACCTGTGGGTGCGGGAAGGGAAGATCCTGAACCCGGAGAAACTCTTCTTCGACGAGAAGGGCTCTGCTGACATCCAGCTGGACTGTAAGGACAGCATCATCGCCCCAGGCTTCATCGATGTCCAGATTAACGGTACAGTGACACCGTGTGCGCCTGCAGGGGTGCAGGGAGGGGGGATCCGGGGTTTGTTCATCCCTTCAGCCCCTGCTGCGTGTGTGCTGCCTGTGACCCAGCGCATTCCAGCTGCTTGGGAGAGGTGCTGATCACCAAACTAATAATAAAAACCAATTCTACCCATGGGTGCTACTGGCTTGTACCTCACTCCTTTGGCTGGGTGGGCTTCCAGCCCTGCTTTTCTCTTGACCGTGTCTTTCTCAGCGTTTTATCCTGCCCCTGCACTAGCCAGATGTCCTCCTTACGCTTTCCAGGGTGCGGGATGGATAGAGCAGGACTTTTCATAGAATCATAGAACAACCAGGTTGGAAGAGACCCATCGGATCATCGAGTCCAACCATTCCTATCAAACACTAACCCATGTCCCTCAGGACCTCATCTACCCATCCCTTAAACCCCTCCAGGGAAGGTGAATCAACTACCTCCCTGGGCAGCCTATTCCAATGCCCAATCACCCTTTCCGTGAAAAACTTCCTCCTAATCTCTAGCCTAAATCTCCCCTGGCGGAGCTTGAGGCCATTCCCTCTTGTCCTGTCTCCTGTCACTTGGGAGAAGAGCCCAACTCCCTCCTCTCTACAACCTCCTTTCAGGTAGAATTTTTCAAGGGAACAAACCCTACCTGCAGTCACTCTTACCTGCAGGTCCAGAGGGGCTTGGTGGAAGTCAGATCCTTGGACCCACCCTTTGATGGGGAATCCTTGGGTTTTTCCATGCATCAAAACAAAAAGGTGGTGCTTGTAGAAGGCTGGGATGCTGCAGGGAAAAGCACTCCAAGAGGACAGCATTGGTTGAGTTTGTTCTTGTGGAACTCCACGGAAAGCTCTGGTGGAACCCCATCCTCTGGTCTATGCTGTACAGATTGAACAGCTCTGTCTGGTCACGCAAAATGTTTCTTTAGTTGGTTTGGGTGGGAAAAAGTCCACCGGGGAAGCTGCAGCTTCATCTCTGGTTTTTTTTTTTTTTACAATGCAGGTGGCTTTGGGGTGGACTTCTCCCTGGCTACAGAGGACTTCAAATCAGGGATTGACCTGGTCAGTCAGAAAATCCTCTCCCATGGAGTGACCTCCTTCTGTCCCACCCTGGTGACCTCTCCTCCATCCGTGTACCACCAGGTCAGTGACTTCCCCCTCTCGTCTGCTGGGCGAGAAGGGGCTGATCCTCGTACCAAAACCATAGACTCAGAATCGCCAGGTTGGAAAAGACCCACCAGATCATGGAGTCCAACCATTCCTATCAAACACTTTAACCTTGCTCCTCAGTGCCACATTCACCTGTCCCTTAAACCCCTCCAGGGAAGGTGACTTCAACCCCCTCCCTGGGCAGCCTCTGACAGTGCCTAATGACCCTTTCTGTGAAAATTTTTTCCTGATGTCCAGCCAGACCCTCCCCTGGTGGAGCTTGAGGCCATTCCCTCTCATCCTGTCCCTTGGGAGAAGAGCCCAGCTCCCTCCTCTCCACAACCTCCTCTCAGGGAGTTGCAGAGAGCAATGAGGTCTCCCCTCAGCCTCCTCTGCTCCAGGAGAAACACCCCCAGCTCTCTCAGCCACTCCTCATCAGGCCTGTTCTCCAACCCCTTCACCAGCTTCGTTGCTCTTCTCTGGACTCTCTCCAGAGCCTCAACATCCTTCTTGTGCTGAGGGGCCCACAACTGAACACAGGATTCGAGGAGCAGTCTCACCAGTGCTGAGTCCAGAGGGAGAAGAACCTCTCTGGCCCTGCTGGCCACCCCGTGTCTGATCCAAGCCAGGATGCCATTGGCCTTCTTGGCCACCTGGACACACTGCTGGCTCATGATCAGTCACTGTCAACCAACCACCCCAGGTCCTTCTCCTCCTGGCAGCTTTCAAAGATGGCCAAGGCTGTCTCTGCAGAGACTGGGGGAGCTGCCTTAGCAGAAAAGGCATAGATGTGAGCAACTGAACTCTACCCCTGGGTTTCTTGCCCTGAACCTTTAGACTGCTGAGGCAGTGATGTTTCCCAGGCCAGCTTTGCACAGCAGGGCTTGCACCTGGCTTTTTCTTTACCACCTGTGTTTGGCTGTTGGTCCCAAGTTGTGCATCTACGGAGCTCTCTGGGAGCTCAGACCGGGTTCGATTTGGAGGTGGAGGAGCTGTTGTGGGGGTTGCTTTGTCTGACAAACCCCTTTCTCCAGGTTCTCCCTCAGATCAATATAAGGAATGGTGGAGCCCATGGAGCAGGCATCCTGGGTAAGTGGTTGTGTCTTTCGTTATCCTCTCTGGTGCTGCTCTGGGAGGGTGATCATCTTTTTCCTTGCTATAGGGAAAGGCTGTAGGGGCAGCACAAGCAGGGCTGGAGCTCTCTCGATGGGAGGGCTGTGTAGGTGGGCACTGACTTGCTTTCTTCCTCATCCTGGCCTTTGCTGTGGTCTCTACCGTTGTACAGCGCTGCTCCCACTCTTTTAGGCCCTGTGGATAATGGCAGCAGGATGGATTGGCCTGACCAGTGGCCAGCACTGCATCTTTTGATGTGCTGCCCTCAGAGTTAGAACATAGAATCATAGAACAACCAGGTTGGAATGGACCCATTGGATCTTCTAGTCCAACCATTCCTATCTAACACTAAACCAAGTCCCTCAAGACCTCATCCACCTGTGCCTTAAACACCTCCAGGGAAGGTGACTCAACCACCTCCCTGGGCAGCCTATTCCAATGCCCAGTGACCCTTTCTGTGAAAAACCTCCTCCTAATCTCCAGTCTAAATCTCCCCTAGCAGAGCTTGAAGCCATTCCCTCTTGTCCTGTCCCCTGTCACTTGGGAGAAGAGCCCAGCTCCCTCCTCTCTACAACCTCCTTTCAGGTACTTGTAGAGAGTAATGAGGTCTCCTCTCAGCCTCCTCTTCTCCAGGATAAACACCCCCAGCTCTCTCAGACGCTCCTCATAGGTTCTGTTCTCCAGCCCCTTCACCAGCCTCGTTGCTCTTCTCTGGACTTGCTCCAGAGCCTCAACATCCTTCTTGTGCTGAGGGGCCCAGAATCGAACACAGTATTCAAGGAGTGACCTCACCAGTGCTGAGTCCAGAGGGAGAATCACTTCCCTGGACCTGCTGGTCACACCATTTCTGATCCAAGCCAGGATGCCATTGGCCTTCTTGGCCACCTGGGCACACTGCTGGCTCATGGTCAGTCGCTGTCAACCAACACCCCCAGGTCCCTCTCCTCCTGGCAGTTTTCCAGCTAGACTTCTCCCAGTCTGTAGCTCTGCATAGGGTTGTTGTGCCCCAAGTGCAGGACCCGGCATTTGGCCTTGTTAAACCTCATGCCATTGGACTCTGCCCAGCGCTCCAGCCTGTTTAGGTCCCTTTGCAGAGCCTCCCTACCCTCCAGCAGGTTGACACTTCCACACAGCTTTGTGTCATCTTGTTGAATCACGCTACTGCAGGAGTGAACGTCTTGCTGCAGGAGGATGATGAAAGCTTGACTGGAGCAGGGCAGATGCGTCAGGTTCCTTGGTGGGGAGAGGAAAGGTCAACGTGTCTTTGTGTTCTTGTTTGGGCAGGGGCCCATCTGGAAGGACCATTCATCAGCAAGGAGAAGAAAGGGGCGCACCCGGAGCACTGCCTTCGCACCTTCGAAGAAGGTGCCTTCCAGGACCTGCTTGCCACCTACGGGTCCCTGGAATGTGTCCGAATCGTCACCCTGGCCCCAGAGATGAAGAGGAGCAGTGAGGTGATCCGGGAGCTCACCAAGCGAGGCATCTGTGTCTCTCTCGGTAAGGGCTGCAGGGGAGGAGGCTGGCGGAGGCTCCATCTCCCAGTGCCACAAGGCCAAGCCGCCCCTTGCTTCATCTTGTCGCATCTCTAGTGGTGGCTCAGTGTGGCTGGACAGGGCAGGATTTCCTTTCACGTGGCCCACGTGGAGGTGGCAGATGTGTCCCAAATGGGAAACTTGCTTGATGCTACAAATCTGTTGCCCTTTGCACAGTAAGATTTTGTATGGACTTAGGAAGCCCCGTGTTCAACACGAGGGAGCAGTTGGTGCTGTTCTAACACGAGGAAGAACAGCAATCAGATTTGATTAAAGATGTAATTGAGGGCTAATAACGTGGAACGGTTCAAACTCTGAAGTTCAGCGTCTTTAGGCAAGTGAAATAATCTTCCAAAGGTTACAGCTGAGTTTTGATAAGCGTGTGTTCCAACAGGAAGGGCTGTACAAGACCTCTACCTCTGGTGCCCTCAGGCTGCTGACTTAAAACTCTCTGCGTTTTTCTCGTCCTGTTTCCCAAATCCTTCTTTGCCGCAGATCATTATGAAATACTTTTTTCGTTAAAGAAAAAAAAAAGACGTGGGGGAAGGGGAATTATTGAAGGTGAAATTAAACTGTAAGCGAGAAGGGCATTCACACGGCAGAGCATCTCTTATCTGACAGCCACAGAAAGGGAAGAAGCACAGAAAGGCAGAATTTGCTCGCGGAGCATTAGAGCCGTGCTCCACGCTGGGGAGAATGGAATTTTCCTTCAGGGTAGTTGCATCCCCTTATCATTTCTTTGCCGAGTCCTCCCTTGACAGCTCTCAATAAAACCTTTGACCATCTGAGGATAGCAGAACGGTGAGTCCGTGGGCCTCTAGCCTAGCCTGAAGTCAACTGTCTGAGAGCAAGGCCGTTTGTGTAATGTGAATGATGAAGTTGTCCAGAACACCCACTGCCAGAGTCTCTGAGGTCACGGCCAAGCACTTTGCAGCGAGGCTGCGTCTCAGACCTGAGCCCAGGGGCATCAGAGTCCTTTATAGCAAAGCATTTTTGTTCCCGTAGGGAAATAAATAGGGAGACAGGCAGAAAAATGATGCGTTGGTCTGTCTCCAGGTCACTCAGTGGCAAATCTCTCCCAGGCCGAGGAGGCTGTGCAGCACGGAGCAACCTTCATCACTCACCTCTTCAACGCCATGTTGCCAGTGAGTAGCCGAGGGCCCTCGTCCTGCACTGTCTGCTTTCCGTACTTTCCCTCCTGTTCCCAGTAGCTGCAGATTGTCCCCAGCTTGTTTTCTACCAGGCCTCATACCAGAGCTCTCAACCTCTTCACGTTCCTGCTGCCTCACCTGAAAGGGAGTCAAGGCTGTAGCAGATGCTTAAAATTTGAGGGAATTCTCTGATTGATCTGGGGACAGGATGAGAGGGAATAGCCTCAAGCTCTGCCGGGGGAGGTTTAGGCTGAACATTAAGAGGAAATTTTTCACAGAAAGGGTCATTGGTCACTGTCAGAGGCTGCCCAGGGAGGGGGTTGATTCACCTTCCCTGGAGGGGTTTAAGGGACAGGTGGATGAGGTGCTGAGGGATATGGGTTAGTGATTGATGGGAATGGTTGGACTCGATGATCCAATGGGTCTCTTCCAAGCTGGTGATTCTGTGATTCTGAAGGATGGAGCAGGCAGGCACTGCTTGCTAGAGGGACAGCCTTGTCCCTTGATGGGAAGGCTCTCAGGCCACAAGTCCTGGTGACACTTCACAGCTTGTCCTCTCTCTCCCCACCACGGGCAGTTCCACCATCGCGACCCTGGGATCGTGGGGCTGCTGACAAGTGACAGGATTCCTGCTGGGCAGAGAGTCTTCTATGGCATGATCTCTGATGGCATCCACACCAACCCTGCCGCCCTGCGCATCGCCCACCGAGCCCACCCAAAAGGTGAGCCAGGCCAGGCCCACGTGCTGCTGCCAGACATCTTGAGCAACACACCACCTCCCAAAAAAAATCCCACTCATGCATGTACTGGGGCTGCCCTGGCTGCCTGAAGAGGTCACAGCCATGTGCTGACTCACCACTCTTGGTCAGGTGTGTTGTAGGAGTGCTCCCTTAGCAAGTTTGTGGATGACACTAAGCTGAGTGGAAGCTGGATCTGCTGGAGGGTCAGGAGGCTCCAAAGGGATCTGAACAGGCTGGATCCATGGGCTGAGACCAATGGGATGAGGGTTAACAAGACCAAATGCCAGGTCCTGCACTTGGGGCACAACAACCCTGAGGGGTGTTGGTTGACAGTGAGTGAACATGAGGCAGCAGTGGCCCCGGTGGCCAAGAAGGCCAATGGCATCTTGGTTTGGATCAGACACAGCGTGGCCAGCAGGGCAGGGAGGTTCTTCTCCCTCTGGACTCGGCACTGGGGAGACAGCTCCTCGAATCCTGTGTTCAGTTGTGGGCCCCTCGGCACAAGAAGGATGTTGAGTCTCTGGAGCAAGTCCAGAGAAGAGCAGTGAAGCTGGTGAAGGGGCTGGAGAACAGGCCTGATGAGGAATGTCTGAGAGAGCTGGGGGTGTTTCTCCTGGAGCAGAGGAGGCTGAGGGGAGACCACATTGCTCTCTCCAACACCCTGAGCGGAGGTTGTGGAGAGGAGGGAGCTGGGCTCTTCTCCCAAGAGACAGGGGACAGGACAAGAGGGAATGGCCTCAAGCTCCACCAGGGGAGGTTCAGGTTGGACATTAGGAAAAAAATTTTTCATGGAAAGGGTGATTGGGCAGTGTCAGAGGCTGCCCAGGGAGGGTGTTGAGTCACCTTCCCTGGAGGGGTTTAAGGGACGGGTGGATGAGGTGCTGAAGGACATGGGTTAGTGTTTGATAGGAATGGTTGGACTCGATGATCTGGTGGGTCTCTTCCAACCTGGTGATTCTATGGTTCTAAGGCTAGTGGCAAAGATAACGCAACCTCTTTCCATCCGTTCCTCAGGCCTGGTGCTGGTGACAGATGCGATTGCAGGCATGGGGCTGGCCCCGGGTCGGCATACGCTGGGTCAGCAGGTGGTGGAGATTGATGGGCTTAACACCTATATTGCAGGTAAGTGCCATCCTGCAAAAGAGTTGGGGCAGCACTGCTGCTCCTGGAGACCTCGACAGCCTCCCAGAGCTTTCTGGTTGTGCCACCTGCATGGGTTTTGGTGCCTGGCTGGTTAATGGCTTTGCAGTGACTTGGCCCTGGGAGAATGAGGCAGCCTGTCAAGTGGGAGATTGCCCTGGCTTGGGTGTGGGAGGAGGAATCTGTTGATTTTTAGCTGTCCACAACACCTTTCAACATCTTGCTGCCCAATGTCCCATATGCCAGAGGTCCCAATGGGGTCATAAAAGACAGAGAAGTCGCACAGATATCTGGTATCCTTTGTCTTTACTATAACACCATTACTTCTTGCAACTGATCTTTCCTAAACTGCCAGAAGTTGGAGACTGAGAAGTTATTTTGGAGAAGGGTCATTCCTTTCGCAGTTCCCTTCCTCTGTCTCTGGCAGCAGATGCCTACGTTGTAAGCTAGGGTTTCACCCTGTCCAGCTGGTGTCATGGTGGAACTGTAGGGTGACATCCCAAAAGCTCTCCCTGCCCTGTGCTCACAGGTTCTCTCTCACCTCGCTCTGTCACTTGGCAGCTAAGGCTGTGGTTCCTTTGAGTCACTCCTCACATGGCCCAGGGTTTCTACCCTTTTTGATCACATTATGCTTTCCCACCGCTGCGCTTCTTGCTCTGAGTTGTGGGACTGCTCAGGGTCATCCTGTTCCCCTCCCAGGCACAAAGACCCTGAGTGGCAGCGTGGCGACCATGGACACGTGTGTGCGACACTTCCAAGAAGCTACAGGTGAGCCTTGTCCACAACATTGACTCACTGTGACCACTTCAGCAGGGAGCTCTGACTTGAAACAAAAAGAAGGGCTGGGATTAGCAGCACTGATCTCAGATGAGCACGTTTTCGAGGGGAAGTTTCATTTTAACTCATAGCACTAATGAGAGGCAAACTCTCTTGTACTCAGCAGTGGTGAGACCACTCCTTGATTCCTGTGTTCAGTTCTGTCCCCTCAGCACAAGAAGGATGTTGAGGCTCTGGAGCAAGTCCAGAGAAGAGCAATGAAGCTGGTGAAGGGGCTGGAGAACAGGCCCTATGAGGAGCAGCTGAGAGAGCTGGGGGTGTTTATCCTGGAGAAGACGAGGCTGAGGGGAGACCTCATTGCTCTCTGCAACTCCCTGAGAGGAGGTTGTGGAGAGGAGGGAGCTGGGCTCTTCTCCCAAGGGACAGGGGACAGGACGAGAGGGAGTGGCCTCAAGCTTCACCAGGGGAGGTTCAGGCTGCACAACAGGAAAAAAAAACCTCACAGAAAGGGTGATTGGTCACTGTCAGAGGCTGCCCAGGGAGGGGGTTGAGTCACCTTCCCTGGAGGTATTTAAGGGACGGGTGGACCAGGTGCTGAGGGACATGATTTAGTGTTTGATAGGAATGATTGGACTCGATGATCCGGTGAGTCTTTTCCAACCTGGTGATTCTATGATTCTCTCACTCCTTTCACACAAAGGTGAACAGTTTTGTCCTCCCTCAACCCTAGGTGTTGAGTTTTCCATTTCCCACTGTCTCCATTGGGATGTTTCCCTTCTCCAGCTCCATATGGCTGTGATGACGGTGTTCCAGCTTGGGTCCCTGCCAGCTGCCTTAGCCAGGGGTGTTCAGGCCACAGCAGGACTGTTTGCTGTCCTAATGCTTCCCTATTCTCTGTCCAAGGGTGCTCGGTAGAGACTGCGTTGGAGGCAGCATCTCTGCATCCTGCCCAGCTCCTGGGGATTGAACACAAAAAGGGAACACTAAATTACGACTCTGATGCAGGTACTGGGATGGGGACAGCAACGTACTGGGATGGGAACCACAGACTGAGGGCTCCCAGGTGCTGGTCTCTACAACTACCTGAAGGGAGGTTGTAGAGAGGAGAGAGCTGGGCTCTTCTCCCAAGGGACAGGACAAGAGGGAATGGCCTCAAACTCCACCAGGGGAGATTTAGGCTGGAGATTAGGAGGAAGTTTTTCATGGAAAGGGTGATTGGGCATTGGAATAGGCTGCCCAGGGAGGTGGTTGATTCACCTTCCCTGGAGGTGTTTAAGGGACGGGTGGATGAGGTCTTGAGGGACTTGGTTTAGCGTTTGATAGGAATGGTTGGACTAGAAGATCTGATGCGTCCCTTCCAACCTGGTTGTTCTATGATTCTATGATTCTATGAAATGCATCTTTATTCCCTGCTTCAGTGGGAGCTGCAGGGAGACTCACTCTGCCTGGGATTTGCTCTGGCCTTTTGCTCAAATGGTTTTGCCCTTGGATGCTGGTGGCATTTTGTCAGCCCTCATCTCGACCAAACATGGAGCAAGAGCTGCCATAGCAAGGACAGCAGAAGCTGTGCTGCTTCTGGTTCTGGGTGGGGAGAAGTTCTTTCCCAGGGAGCCCAGCTCCTTCCAGCCAGCTTCAGCCCCTCCGTTTCTCTGACTGAACATGAGCCAGCAGTGTGCCCAGGTGGCCAAGAAGGCCAATGGCATCCTGGCTTGTATCAGAAATGGTGTGACCAGCAGGGCCAGGGAGGTGATTCTCCCTCTGGACTCAGCACTGGTGAGGCCGCTCGTTGAATCCTGTGTTAAGTTCTGGGCCCCTCAGCACAAGAAGGACGAAGCTGGTGAAGGGGCTGGAGAACAGGCCCTATGAGGAGCGGCTGAGAGAGCTGGGGTTGTTTAGCCTGGAGAAGAGGAGGCTGAGGGGAGACCTCATTGCTCTCTACAACTACGGAGGTTGTAGAGAGGAGGGAGCTGGGCTCTTTTCCCAAGTGACAGGGCACAGGACGAGAGGGAATGGCCTCAAGCTCCGCCAGGGGAGATTTAGGCTGGAGATTAGGAGGAAGTTTTTCACGGATAGGATCATTGGGCATTGGAATAGGCTGCCCAGGGAGGTGGTTGAGTCACCTTCCCTGGAGGTGTTTAAGGGACGGGTGGATAAGGTCTTGAGTGACTTGGTTTAGTGTTTGATAGGAATGGTTGGACTAGAAGATCCAATGGGTCCCTTCCAACCTGGTTGTTCTATGATTCTACGAGTCTGACGGCTGCTTCCTTTCTGTCTTGTCCGATGCAGACTTCCTGATGCTGAACGATGGTCTGTATGTGCAAGCCACATACATCGCGGGTGAGGAAGTCTGGAGACAGGACGCGTTCAGCATGTGACACTGGGCTGTCCTGGTGCCCTCTGAGGCTCCCTGGCACCGTGGTTGCCAGCTTGGGGAACCACCCCACTTCTCTCTTTAAATTCCTTCCTGCAACTCCCTTAAAAGGAGCCTCATACCAAAGAGCTGCGTTTTTCCAGCACAACCGCTGCTTCCAGTTACAGCCATGCCTACAACAACTTTGTTGGTGCTCAGCTGGTGAGTGGGGGATGCAGGCAGAGGTGCCTGGGGGAGGACCATCCATCCCCACAGCCACCGGAAGGACTGCACAGCTCTCCTGCATGAAGTCCCCAGACAGAGGTGCTCCCGTCGCCGTCTTACAGCAGCGTGAAGGTGTCCCGGCCTTTGCACTGTTTTATACAGCACACACCGACCTGCCCCACGCCCGAGGCAGGCTCAAGCCATTTCTCTTCCTCTGCCTGCTCTTTGCCTTGCTCCTGGGCAACTGTGGCTGGTTAGACGGCAGCTTCCACCAGCTCACCTCGCAGCTCTCCACGTTCAAGGTAGCAGTTGTGTCAGCAGCAGCTGAGGATCACATCCTGATCCCCGCGCAATCCCACTGTCGTGTGTCCCCAGGAGTAAGACTGTCACGGCTCACTGACTCAGTGCCATTGTGGGCCGCAGTCTGCATGGACTGAATCCTCAGGGCAGAGATCAAACCCAGGAAAAATGAGGCATTGCTGGTCCTTTGTGCCTTTTCCCTGCATGGGTGGTGAGTCCACAGCAGGTGGTTTTGGCTGCAGCCACGGACAGCATCCTGCCACAGAAAGCAATGTCCTTTTCTTCTATCTGAGTGGGTTCTGCAGGCTCTGTGCTCAGCCATACCTAGCGGAGCCTTTGCATCATCTGATGGGTTTGTGCCTTCCTCAGGCCATAGAGAGGAAGCTTTTGCTTTAGGGGATGCATCTAGACTGGCAGCAATGGGCTCGCAGCCCTTGGACCGGCTCAGGGACTGAGGGAGGGGAGAACTGCAGTGGTTTCATGGCCTTTCAAGACACTTGACGACAGCTTGTTGCTCCCATGCTCTTGATATTCTTCTCCAATACTTGACTATCAGCTCTTCCTGACACTGGACACTTCTAGGTGAAGACTGATGCTGATTTCAAAGCTGCTGCAGTAGAAAAGCCTGGCAATAAGTCTTGGGCCACTTCTGAGGAGCCTCAAACCCATGACGTGGTTTCTGTAGTGAGGGGAGGGTTTAGTCAAGGGTGGAGGCTGTGAGGCGAAGCAGGAGCCTGGGTGGGATTGGCGGAATTGTGCTGATTTTCCCGGTATCTTTTTATAACCTTTAACAGCAACATTTGGAAGTGCTTTCCTAGCACTTGAAAGGTCTGCTGGAATAACAGGCAGGCCTGGAGGGTTTCTGGCATCACCTGGCTCCGGCGGCAGAAGCCGTCAGCTCCGTGATCGATGCATCTGATGGAGGCACCAAACACGGTGTGCGAGCTGGGATGTGCGACTGTGTCAGGAACCTTGACGGGGGCACTTCTGCCTGTGGCTGGGAGAATCCAAGAGAAAATGCATCTGAAACCAGGGGTCTGACTGTTTGTTTTTTATTTATTTACTAAACTAAATAATCCAGAGGAAATCTGAAATAGAAATGGGATCGGGCTGTGCCCAGAGCTCTGTTTGACCCCTCTGTCTGCCAGACGGATGTGGTGGTATCTGGGATGGGACTGGGGATGCTGGGATGGGGCTGGGGGTGCTCCTGGGGGCAGGGGAGGCAGGAGGGAGCTGGTGGCAGTGCTGTGTGCTGGCAGCCCAGCACCAACTGTGTCCTGCGCTGCTTCCAGAGCAGTGAGACCAACAGGGAGGGAGGGGATTCTGCCCCTTTGCTCTGCTCTGTGAGACCCACCCAGAGCCTTGTGTCCAGTTCTGGAATCCTCAGCACAGGAGGGACATGGAGCTGCTGGAGTCCAGAGGAGGACACAGAGATGATCAAGGTGAAGGGGCTGGAGAACAGCCCTTACGAGGAGCGGCTGAGAGAGCTGGGGGTGTTTAGCCTGGAGAAGAGGAGGCTGAGGGGAGACCTCGTTGCTCTCTGCAACTCCCTGAGAGGAGGTTGTGGAGAGGAGGGAGCTGGGCTCTTCTCCCAAGGGACAGGACGAGAGAGAATGGCCTCAAGTTCTACCAGGGGAGGGTCAGCCTGGATATTAGGGAAATTTTTTTCCCAGAAAGGGTGATTGGGCAGTGTCAGAGGCTGCCCAGGTTGGGGGGTTGATTCATCTTTCCTGAAGGGGTTTAAGGGAAGTGTGGATGAGGTGCTGAGGGACATGGGTTAGTGATTGATGGGAATGGTTGGACTCGATGATCCGGTGGGTCTCGTCTAACCTGGTGATTCTGTGATTCCAAGGGCTGGAGCACCTCCTGTATGAGGCTGAGACAGTTGGGGTTGTTCAGCCTGGAGGAGGCTGAGGGGAGACCTTAGAGCAGCTTCCAGCGCTGAAAGGGGCTCCAGGAGAGCTGGGGAGGAGCTCTTGGTCAGGGACTGCAGGTATAAGACAAGGGGGAATGGTTTTCAGATGGAAGAGGGGAGATTGAGATGAGATGTCAGGGAGGAACGTTTTGCTGTGAGGGAGGGGAGGCCCTGGCCCAGGCTGCCCCGAGCAGGGGTGGCTGCCCCAGCCCTGGAGGTGCTGTGAGCCGCTCGGCTCTGTGGGGCAGTGCCCGCTGTCCCTTTCCAGCAAGGGGGAGGTGGCTCGGGGTCCCCTCGGTCCCTCCCTCTGCCTGGCGGCTCCGCCTCTTCCTGCGAGCAGCATGGAGGGGGTGAGCTCTCAGCCCCAGCGCCCTATGTCCCTGCCCTTTCTACCCCCTCTCCTTTCCTTCCCCCTCTCCCCCCGCTCCCTCCCGCTTCCCCTTTTCCTCTTCTCCTTCTCTCCTCTCCCCCTTCGCCCTTTCCTCTCTCCCTTCTCCTTCTCCCCTCCCCCTTCGCCCTCTCCCCCGTTCTCCCTCTTCTCTCCCCTTCTCTCTCTCCTCCTTCTCCATCTCTTCTCTCCTTCTGCCCTTCTCTCCTCTCCCCCTTCACCCTCTCCTCTCCCCCTTCTCCCCAACCTTCTCTCTCCTCTCCTTCTTCTCCCTCTCCCCTTCCCCTTCTCCCTTTCCCCCATTCTCCCTCTTTTCTCTCCTTCTCCCCAACTTTCTCCTCTCCCCCTTCTCCCTCTCCTCTCCCCCTTCTCCCTCTCCTCTCCTGTCCCCCTTCTCCCTCTCCTCTCCCCCTTCTCCTCTCCCCCTTCTCCCTCTCCTTTCCCCCTTCTCCCTTTCCTCCTTCTCCATCTCTTCTCCTATTTCTCTCTCCTCTCCTTCTTCTCCCTCTCCCCTTCCCCTTCTCCCTTTCCCCCGTTCTCCCTCTTCTCTCTCCTCTTCCCCTTCTCCCTCTCCTCTCCCCCTACTCCCTCTCCTCCTTCTCCATCTCTTCTCTCCTCTCCCCTTCTCCCTCTCCCCCTTCTCCATCTCTTCTCTCCTTACCCCCCTTCTCCCTCTCCTCTCCCCATTCTCCTCTCCCCATTCTCCTCTCCCCATTCTCCCCTCCTCTCTCCCATCACAGGTTTCCCAGAGCAGGTGTTGGTGAGGTTGAGCTCAGTTCTGTGACATGAGGTGCTGGGAGATGGGTGGGCACTGAGGAAGCACTGCTTAAAAAGGAGAGTTCTTCCATTTGGGGGCCTTTAAAAAGAGAGGAGGACGTTCCCAAAATCGGGAAAGAAGGTCCCAGACACTGGGGTTGTTTCTCGAGGCCGACACTTTTCCATATGGCACAGTGCACACGGGGGTCGTTCTGCCAGCATGTATGCCCATGACTATGGGTAGCACTTATTTACTCTGTATTCTGTTTCTTGTAAAACTCGTGCACTTTAATCGCCTTTCCCAATACTAATTGGAACAGGCATCCTGCCCATTATTGAGCCTCAGCTCTGCAAAGCAGCCCTGACCCTGTTTCATCGGCATTCAAGCCCCTTTGAAGTTCCCATGTAAGGTTTGAAGTTGGGGTTATCCTGACCTCCATCTTTTTTAGCTCCTGAAGCAGTGGCAAGAAACTGATTTTCTGCAGTGTCCGATGCCTTTTTGCCTTTGTTCTGTTCTTCAAGTATCACAGAAGTGTTCTCTAGTTCCTAAGATTGTTCTGGAGAACAGGCCTTATGAGGAGAGGCTGAGAGAGCTGGGGGTGTTTATCCTGGAGAAGAGGAGGCTGAGAGGAGGCCTCATTGCTCTCTACAACTACCTGAAAGGAGGTTGTGGAGAGGAGGGAGCTGGGCTCTTCTCCCAAGGGACAGGGGACAGGAGGAGAGGGAATGGCCTCAAGCTCCACCAGGGGAGATTTAGGCTAGAGATTAGGAGGAAGTTTTTCACAGAAAGGGTCATTGGAATAGGCTGCCCAGGGAGGGGGTTGATTCCCCTTCCCTGGAGGTGTTTAAGGGACAGGTAGATGATGTCCTGAGGGACCTGGTTTAGTGTTTGATAGGAATGGTTGGACTTGATGATCCACTGGGTCTCTTCCAACCTGGTTGTTCTATGATTCTATGATTCTTATGTTGAGGATTCCAGAACTGGACACAATACTCCAGGTGAGGTCTCACAAGAGAGCAGTAAAGGGACAGAATGCCCTCCCTCACCTGCTGGCGACACTGCTTTGGATGCAGCCCAGGCCACGGCTGGTTTCTGGGCTATGAGCACACGTTGCTGGCTCATGTCGAGCTTCTTGTCAATCAGCACTCCAAGTCCTTCTCCTCAGGGCTGCTCTCCATCCCATCATCCCCCGTCCTGTGTTGAAACGGTGACCGAGTGCCAGTCATGGATTAGTCAGGGGTGGTCTGAATACAGGGCACGCTCAGAGGAGAGCCCATCACAGCGTGTTCTGTGGGGCCCATTGTAACGTGACTCTTGTCTCTTGATCTTTATCTGGAGAGCAGCAGAGGCTCAGCGCATCCTCAAGGTCCTGCGCTCCCCTGAGACGCCATTTGTGAAGAAGCAGCAAGTGATGAACCAAGCGTTTGGGGATTGTCGTCCCAAGATGGCTGAGGATGAGAAGAGCATGGATAAGGCAGGTGAGCTCGAACAGCTCCTTCAGGGAATGCTATTTGGTTCTTTTCTGCCCCATACTGGGACCAGCGGTATTTAATATATTCATTGGGGATACAGACAGCGAGATCAAGTGCTCTCTCAGCAAGTTTGTAGGTGACATCAAGCTGAGAGGTGCAGTTGCCACATCAGAAGGAAGGGATGTCATCCAGAAGTACCAGGATGAGCTGGAGAAGGGGGTCTGTGTGAGTGTCCTGAGGTTCAACCAGGCCAAGTACAAGGTCCTACACTTGGGTTGGGGCAATCCTTGATTTCATTACAGGGTTGGGGATGAGGTGATTGAGAGCAGCTCCAAGGAGAAGGACTTGGGGTGCTGAGGGAGTAGAAGCTCAAGATGAGCCAGCAGCATGTGCTCACAGCCTAGAAACCAACCGAGTCGTGGGCTGCATCCGAAGCAGCGTGGCCAGCGGAGAGGGAGGGGATTCTGCTCCTCTACTCTGCTCTGGTGAGACCCCACCTGGAGTCCTGAGTCCAGTTCTGGAATCCCCAACATACACAGGATGTGGAACTGTTGGAACGTGTCCAGAGGAGGCCACAGAGATGTTCTGAGGGCTGGAGCACCTCTGCTGTCAGGACAAGCTGAGAGAGTTGGGGTTGTTCAGCCTGGAGAAGAGAAAGCCCTGAGGGGACCTGATAGCAACCTTCTAGTATTGAAAGGGGCTCCAGGAAAGCTGAGGAGGGAGTTTTTACAAGGGCCTGGAGTGACAGAATGAGAGGGAATGGCTTTAAATTGGACAAGGGCAGATTTAGATTAGACATTAGGGAGAAATTCTTCATGATGAGGGTGGGGAGGCCCTGGCCCAGGTTGCCCAGAGCAGGGGTGGCTGCCCCATCCCTGGAGGGGTTCAAGGGCAGGTTGGATGGGGCTTGGAGCCCCTGATCCAGCGGGAGGTGTCCCTGCCCATGGCAGGGGTGGGACTGGATGGGCTTTAAGGTCCCTTCCAACCCAAACCATTCCACGATTCTATGATTCTTAGATTGCAGCGGTTGGTGGGATCACCTGTCTGACAGTGCCTTTCAGTGGGAGCTGCAGCAGCACCGTCCCCGTAGCAGGAATCTGGCTCAGTGATAGAAACATTCTTCTTTGTCTCGTCTAGATGTGAAAGCTGGTGATGTGGAAGTGCAGCAAACCAACGAGCAGGCTTCAGATGGGAAACAATCCAACCACATCTTTGAGGCAAAGCCAGAGTGGTTCACGTCACCTGACAACAGCTTTGATTTCCCAGTTCCCCAGACTGAGCTGGAAGCAACTGGTCCAGCTTTGGAAGCAGCCCCTGGTGGCAGAGGTGCCGAGAAGGCACAAACCGGTGCAGGAGCCCCTGAGCAGGACAGCTGGAACAGAGCCTTGAGTTTTGCTGCCTCTGGACAAGAATCCAAGTTTGCTTTCAACTTTACTGTCCCAGATGAAGAGCATCCTCCGGTTCCATCAGTTCCAACAAGCCGAGATGGAAAACATTCAGCAGATCGTGAAGTGCTGGGTAGTTCCCTGCCTACGGAATCAGCAGGCGTGACACAGATTTCAGCTGCGCAGAAGCCTGAGCTGACGGAAACTGCAGGAAGCAGAAGCCCAAAGCCCAAAGAGGTTGGAAGCCTCGTCACGCCCAAGATCCCTCAGCCAGAGACTGCTCCTGGAGGTGAGACGGCGACAGAGAAACCAGCAGCAGATGGAGCTGCCCAGAAGAAGAAAAAGAAGAAGAAACAAAAACCCGTCTGTCGGTAAGAAGGAGACAGAAGAAACTGAGATCAACAGGAAGGCAAAGGCAGAGGCTAACAGATGTCCAAAGAAAGGTGCTTCCCACCAGGATGAAGCCTCTCAGGTATTTAAATACTGCTGGGATCCCACAGTTTATATACCCCTCCCTGAGCAAAAGAAGCTTTATCTTTTCACAGTTTAGCGCTTAGCACACAGGCTTGAAATGAGAGCTGAAAGAAAAGCATTGCTGTCTGTTTCTTTTGGCAGCTCTTTGCTTTTTTTCTCTGCTTTTCCAGGCAGCTGAGGAGCCTTCTAGTGCTGAAAGGGGCTCCAGGAAAGCTGGGGAGGGGCTCTGGATCAGGGAGGGCAGGGATGGGATGAGGGAGAATGGTTTTCAGCTGCAAGAGGGGAGATGGAGGTGAGATCTTGGGTAGAAAGGTTTTGCTGTGAGGGTGGGGAGGCCCTGGCCCAGGTTGCCCAGAGCAGGAGTGGCTGCCCCATCCCTGGAGGGGTTCCAGACCAGGTTGGATGGGGCTTGGAGCCCCTGATCCAGTGGGAGGTGTCCCTGCCCATGGGACTGGATGGGCTGTGAGGTCACTTCCAACTCAAACCAGTCTGTGATTCTCTGATTTCCTCATGCTCACTCCGCTCCCTGTTGCCTGGCAGTCAGATGAGCAGCTGCGGAAAGAGGTGGACTGGTGTGTGGAACAGCTGGAACTGGGCCTGATGACGCAGAAGTCCACTCCCAAGCAGGGTAAGTGCTCCAGTACATGAGAAGCCTCCCCTGTGGGAAGAGCTGGTGGGTGGGCAGGAGCGGAGCCCGTGGGGACCCACTCTGCGTCGTGTCTCCTTTGTGCTGCTGCAGCCGAGGAGGCTCTCCGTGCGATCAAGACCCTGCGCAGCGACAAGGCTCTGCTGGTGAAGAAGCGTCAGGTCATGAGAAGCATCTTTGGAGACTACAGGAGGAAGATGGAGGAGGAGCAGCGCAAAGGGCTGAAGCTCATGGAAGCAGGTAGGAGAGCTTTGCATGCTGGGGGAGAAGCACGAGAAAAGGCTCCGCTCCTGCCTTCCTTATTGCTTTATAGAGTTGGAGCTCACTGTGTGAGATGACTGAATGTCTCTGATTGATTGCTCTTTTCTCCCACCCACAAGCTGCAAAATCTGCCAGGATCGTGGAAGTGAAGGGCAATGCCTGCAACAAGAACTGCCGATTCTTCCGGAAGCGCTCGGGAGCTTGCAAGACAAGCCAAGGCTCAGCAGAAAGCCCAGCAGAGTCACCCAGGACACTTACCACAGACTCATTCCGCTTCCCGACTTCCCAAGAAGAGTTTTACTTCAATTTCTTTTAGGAAAGTCTAAAGACTAAAACTGTGGCTAAATCTCCTACAGACTCCAGAGTGATGAAAGGATGCTGTGCAGCAGAAAATGTTCTGCAAGAATCTGTGTGTTTCCTAAAGAAAAGTTCCTATTTGGTTGTGCCTTATCTAGTGTAAAACGTCTGCCATCTGCGCGTGTGACCCCAGGACTCCTCTGTCGAGAGACGCAGAGTCTGGAAGGATCTGCTTTTCTTCCCGTAGAATTGGCATGAACCTAAGAATCTGTCTTTTATACTGGGAGACTTCCACATTCTCCAATTGCTTCTATAGTGGAGACTTCCACGTTCTCCAGTTGCTTTTATAGTGGAGGAGTCAGCAACACACACACAGGATAGAATGGTTTGTATTAAGGATTCAGCAGCGTACGCAGGGCAGATAATCGTGTGCTGCCGCTCCCCAAGGCTCTCCCGCAAGGCTCTGCGAATACAGCTTGTCAGGAAAGCTCCAGGCGGTGTGTCCATCAGTGCCCACTGGAGAGGACGAGGCCGGAGTTTTGGAGGTAAATGAGCGACAACCATCCCTGCTCATGCATCTCAAACTGACAGGGCTGAACTCGGAAAAGAACCACAGTAGCTGATTGAAGCTGCCTGAGGGATGGAAGGACTGTTGTTTCCAGACAGGGAAAGATTTTTGTTGCTGAAGCCGGGCTCTGGGCTGCTAGGAAGAGTGTACAATCAGTTCTTCAAGAAGTTTCATACGGTCAGAGAATCATAGAATTGGTTGGTTGGAAAAGAGCCTTGAGAGTGGAGTCTAACCGTCCCTGTCCACCTCTAAACCAGATCATCTGCCCATCTTTTAAATCCCTCCAGGGTTGGGGATGCCACCACCTCCCTGGGCAGCCTCTGCCAGTGCCCAAGAATCCTTGCAGTGAAGAAGTATTTCCCAGTGTCTAAGCTGAACCTCTCCTGGTGCAACTTGAGGCCATTTCCTTTCATCCTGTCACTGGGGAGAAGAGCCCAGCAGCCACCTCACTCCACCCTCCTCTCAGGCAGTTGTAGACAGTGATGAGGTCTCCCCTCAGCCTCCTCTCCTCCAGATGGAACAGCCCCAGGTCCCTCAGCTGCTCCTCAGAACCCTTGTTGTCCAGCCCCTTCCCCAGCTCCGTTCACTTCTCTGGACGTGCTCCAGCTCCTCAGTGTCCTTGGAGTGAGGGGCCCAAAACTGAACCTAGGATTTGAGGTGTGGCCTCCCCAGTGCTGAGTGCAGGGGGATGATCCCTTCCCTGCTCCTGCTGGCCACCCCAGAGCTGATCCAAGTCAGGATACTCTTGGCCTTCTTGGCCACCACTAGCCCATATTCAACTGCGATTAACCTCCAGGTCCTTCTTTGCCAGGTGGAGTGTGGGTTGACAGCAACTGACCATGATTCAGCAGTGGCCCAGGTGGCCAAGAAGGCCAATGGCATCTTGGCTTGGATCAGACACGGTGTGGCCAGCAGGGCCAGAGAGGTTCTTCTCCCTCTATGCTTGGCACTGGTGAGACTGCTCCTCGAATCCTTGAATCAGTTGTGGGCCCCTCAGCACAAGAAGGATCATAGAATCATAGAACAACCAGGTTGGAAGAGACCCACTGAGGAGGATCTAAGGGAAAACTTGGGTCAATGAAGCATCAGAAGACAGTCACTTGAACCCAACCCCTCCAGTGCCTTTTGCCAGCAGAACATCCCCATCCAGCCCAGGGCTCCCCTCACACCGATGGAGCTTTTGAACCCTCACACTGCAAACCCAGCACATCGCGGCTGGGCTGCTCTCCCAGACCCAGCCCAGGGCATCCCTGCCTCCTCCCCAGCAGGAGGAAGAGGAGAGGGGTGGCTGGTGAGGGGCGACACCTTGTTAGTCGACGTCCCCGGAGTCGCTGGATGGGCAAGTGGTGACTGATGTGCAGGTTTCCCTCGCTCAGCCAGCGGCTCAGCACTACAGTGCCCTGAAACCCACACCTTTGGTTCCAGGAACACTGCAGGAATGGACGTGGGGAGAACTTCAGGAGGAAGAGACCCAGTAAACGTTCCTGAGGCTGCCTGGTGGTTTATTGAAAAGAGAAAACCCATGAAAGGCCTTGAGCCGCCTGGCAGCAAGGATCCGGCCTCTGCTTCCACACTCTCCTCGTTCCCCTGCTAAGGGGATCCCAGGCAGCTGCTGTGTGAGGTGATAACACCCCAATGTCTGTGCCCCCAGAGAACAGAGCTGGAAAGGGATCCAGCTGCCTCTCCTGTGTGTTACAGAGGGAGAAAATGGACCTGCAGGTGTTGAAAGTTATAAAAGAATCAGGTGCCCAGCTCTGTGTGGGGCAAATCCCTGCCGTGCAGGCCAGGGAAATACGGACAATGAGGAGCAACAGTCGGAGTTGGGGGCAGCTGATCCTGATTTTCTCGTGCCGCTTGCCCAGAGCATGGTCGAGCAAGGGAGATGTGCCCAGAGACACAGGCAGGGCCTGGCTCTGCTCCTGCCTTCCAGAGAAAACTCCAGCATCCAGGAGCGTGAACTCTCCTCTGGGATTCCTGCTGGGCAGGTGAGTAGCCCAATGGGCTTTGCTGCCATACTTGGCTTTTACTTGTCATAAATACAGAGCTGCTCAGTCCCTGCACTTCTGACTTCCCACCCTGGTCAGGTGCAGCTTGAAACTGTATTGAGATGGTGTGAGACCTTCTGAGGGGAACAGGGAGCAATTGGGAAAGTGAGACATGAGGGAGCCACAGTGTAAGAGTTGGTGTGGGGCTGGTTCTCTCAGTGCCAACATCGCTGCTGAGATCAATAGATTTGGAGGATGCCACATGCCGGATGGGATGAGGAGGCACCAAAGTGGCCAAAGGGAACTTGGTGGGACCCTGGCAGAGCCCTGGCAACCATAAGAGTTGGGGTGGCAACAGGTGATGCTGTGCATGACACAACAATCGGAGGGGAGAGGGGTTGCAGCCTTCCCCAGTTGTTACCCCTCAGAGCAGAACTTGCTGCTGTTGGTGCAAGCTGCTCACCATGAGCTCTAGTGATTTTGCGATGACCTTGGAGCCAGTTGATGCCCGGGACAGCCCCTACGTGCGGTTAGTGCTTGGAAGGGGCTGTGAATGTTGGTAGAGGAGAGCTGGTGACGCTGTGCTGGGCAAGGGGTGGTGTGTCTGTGCCAGACCTGGGACAGCTGAGCCTTGCTCATCACGCTCCCTCTTGCTCCCAACGTGTGTGGCCAGAAATGTGCTGTCGCTGTGTGGGTGATGACAATTTGCCCTTCTCCCCTCCTCTTCTTCCTTCAGAACCATCAACGTTGGGGCTGAGTTTCAGGCGGAGCTGCCTGAACTCCGCGAGAGGTCGGAGTTGGATCCAGCCGAGGAGGGAGCCTGGCTGGTTTGGAAGCCGTGGGGAGTCACCCAGGACACAGGTTTCTTTATTACCTTTTCTTCTAAAGCCACTCTGAGCTGAGGTGCTAGGCTTCCAAATCCCACCTTGCCCTGCAGCTTGCTGCACGTTCCCCTTCCCTCCTATCTTTTCCCCACAATTATCCCTCCTTGCAGCCTTAGAGGGAAGGTTGTCTCTCAGTTTGGGGAGAAAAGTCAATAAACGTTCCATGTGATAATCTTAGCAGCATCTTCCATGGGGTCAGGGACATTTGTGTCTGTCCTGCCTGACGTGCAGGGACCCTAGAAGAGGGGAGATTGGTCCCTGGAGTTGTCAGTCCCAAAGCTGTCCCTGAGGCAGTGACACTGGGATAACTGCACATGTGGCTTTTCCTCTGCCTTTCCCTGCTCTGCAGTCTCCCTGTGGCACTTGTTGTGCTCTCCCTCTGCCTGATGGCTCCCCTTTGCTTGGCAGAGCCTGACTCTCTCTTGCTTTTCCTTGCGTTTGTAGTCCTGGGGCTGCTCAGCGCATCCTGCCCCAGTACCATCCCAGGGGCAGGACGGAACATCGAGCAGGTCCTGCACTGCCTGCACGAAGCCCGAGGGAACATCACGGTAAGAATCAGCGATGAAATGACTAAGGGCCTGGGGGAGCCTTTGTTGCTGGTGGGAGCTGACTCTGGCCACAGGCTGCATTCAGCTCCTAAGGGATCACAGAGCCTGTCCTGGTGCAAACCTCAGAGCCTGGTTGGGCTCCTGGACGGGAGGTGATGATATGAGAAAATAGGTCCAGCTCCCCTGCAAGCTGGGAAGGGAGGAACTGCCCCGTTAGAGAAGTCCTGAGCTCTGCTCTGGAGAAACATCGTTTGCTTGACATTTGCAAGATCTTCAGGCACTTGTAGCCCAGCAAACACCTCCAGCCTGGCTCCTGTTCAGCATGGAAAGGGTCTTCTCTAACCAGCATCAGCAAAATCTTCCTGCTGTGGCCAGAATTTCTGAAGCGGAACCAGAGCCCAAAGCAGGAATTCACCTGTTTGCTCCTCCTTGGGGACAATCTAAAGACTTTTTCCATGCAATCTTGCAGGAGGCTAAGGAGCTGCTGCTCTCCGGGGGTCCACGGATGTCGGAATCCCATCCTCTGGCCAATTACCATTATGCAGGTAAACTGGGGCAGAGCCCGATCCTTCCCCTGGAAAGGCAGCAGATGCTGCGGTTCCTTTCTGTCCCTGAGCTAAAACACTTATTTAAAAGGAGGGGTGAAGAATGAGCTGTGTTTTTGGGGCACAGAGAGCTGTCACAAAGCACTCTGGTCTTAGGGCCGCGGTGCTTTTCCTGCTTGGGGAATGCCCCATCCTGGTGTTTCAGCCCCTGCTTTGGGGGCTCTGCCCTGCAGGGACTCCCAACAGGAGGAGCTCTGCAAAACAGTGCCAGATCCTCCTGGCCACACTTGCTCCTTCCCTCCTGAAGGAGAAAAGAGGTTGATTGGGGAGGACCAAGCGGTGCTGGTTTCTCTGCGAGAGATCTGAGGGTCTGTGTGTTTCTTGCCAGGCTGTGACACGTGGACCACCGAGGAGCAGCAGCTCTTCCAAAAGGCTTTCGCCCGGCACGGGAAGGACTTCCACCGCATACAGAAGAAGGTAAAGGCATTTGAGCCAGAAGGGTGTGGGCCTGTCAGGGGGGATGGCTTTGACCTAGGAAGCTGTGTTTGGAGTTGTGTGTTGGGATTCTGCTCTGTAAGAAGCATCCGCTGGTTTTCAGTGCTCAGCAAACACGGCTCCATCACATCATCTGCATAATTCCTACAGAATATTGAATGTCTCTGCTACCAAACACCAGAGAGATGAAAATGTCAGTGAAATGTTGTGCTGGCCACCTGTGCGGAACTTGCAGTAATGTCCTTCCCACTCTTCTGTGGAGCCTTTCAGGGACAGGCAGGTTTGCTCTGTGTCCAGGCTCAACTCTCCCTAGGACAGAGCATCCAAGCCCATTTCCTTGGGATACCCGGAGAGAGCAGGGAAAGGAAAGAAAGAGCAGGATGGGTTTGCCTTATCCTTGTGTGTTCAATGTTGTACTGCAGGGTTTGCCTTATGGATTGTCCCTGTGTTTCTCCCAACAGATCAAGACCAAGACGGTGGCACAATGTGTCGAATATTATTACAACTTTAAGAAGACCATTGTGTTTGATCCTGTGCGGGCGAGAGCCAAGAAGAGATGTCAGCAGGCAGAGCAGGACCAGGTAGAAGGGAGTTTGGCAACTTAGTGTTGCGAGAAGTTCCCCAGACTTGGGCTGCTCCGCTCTCCTGCAGGATTAAAGCATTGGAATTGCCTGGGTCACTGGGAGATAACGCAGGCGGCGTTTGATCTCAGCTCAGCCTTGTGAGGATGAGGAGGAACTGATGAGGGCTCTGTGCTTTGCAGGCTGCTGGCGGCCCCAGGAAGAGGGGCTGGCGTGTGCGGGAGGAGAGCCCGGAACCACCTCAGAGGGCTCCCAAGAGACCCCGCAGCGCCAGCAGGACTCCCACCGAACCAAGCCGGGTACCCTCCTCGGCTGGATCTGGAAACACCCTGACCCTTTACCTCTGCCCGGAGTGTGAGAGGTAGTGTTCATGTCTCTTCTGGAAGCTCCCTGCTTTTGGCTAGAAGAGATTCCCCCTTCCCCAGCTGCCCAGGGGCAAGAAGAAGCAGAGCTGAGGGCAGGCTGAGGATTGCCCCTGCCCCTCTGCACTACCCAACCCTGTCCCACACAAACATCTGCCCTGGTTAACTCCTCACGCCCCCCACAGCCAGGGCTGCGGCACAAGGAGAGGATTAAACTCTGTCGCACCTCATGGCACAAAGTCACAGCAGTAGAAATGACAGAGCTTGGGTAATGGTGTTTATTGGAGTAAAGAGATCCCCGTTTGTCTTCCACCTCCCAGCGCATTTACCAGCAAAAGAGGGCGCATTTCACATATGAAGTGCCACCGGACGGAAGACCTGGATTATTTGAAGAAGGTCCGGTGGCCTGTGAGGAGAGCAAGAGAAGATACCACCAGCCTCCGACTGCGCCAAGAAACATTAGACCATCAATGAGGTCAGCTTTCCTCATCTAGAGAACAGCCGTTCTCTGCATCTGGGCAGAGAAGTTGCCCTGGAGAGGATTGACACCAGCGATGTTGCTCCTGCTCTTCCAGTCACTCTAACAGGAGATTTCTCTTTTTTCAGCAATGCCAGCAGAGAACATCGGCTCCTTCCCACCACGGAGCAGTGCTGGAGCAAAGCTCTCAAGAGCGATGGTGGAGGACTCCACAACAAGATTTTAGTTTAGATGTTTCTATTAGTATAGTTGTTGTTGCCATAATAAATTGTTGTCATAATATATATTGTTTAAGTATGATGTTCTGTATCGAGAAGGTGTGCGTGAATCAATTCTGTGGCCTCAGCACCGAGTTCCGGTTCTCTGTGGTTGGGAGGTTACAGGCTCATGTAGAAGAGTGAAAGAGCTGGAGAGCTTCCCACACCTCCTGCTCTGCCCTTGGCTACAGGTGCTGTGCTCCTCCCCGAGAAGAGCCTGTGTCCATGTCCCCAAGTGTGACATTGACCAGGCCTTTGAACCCCTCCAGGGCCCGTGCCCTTATAACCCTTGTGCTCTAAACCCTGTCCCAGCTCCGTTGCCCTTCTCTGGATGTGCTCCAGCAGCTCCATGGCCTCAAGCTCCACCAGGGGAGGGTCAGCCTGGATATTAGGGAATAATTTTTCACAGAAAGGGTCACTGGGCATTGGAATAGGCTGCCCAGGGAGGGGGTTGAGTCACCTTCCCTGGAGGTGTTTAAGGAACGGGTGGACGAGGTGCTGAGGGACATGGGTTAGTGTTTGATAGGAATGGTTGGACTCGATGATCCAGTGGGTCTCGTCCAACCTGGTGGTTCTGATTCCAAGGGCTGGAGCACCTCCTGTACAAGGCCAGGCTGAGAGAGTTGGGGTCGTTCAGCCTGGAGAAGAGGAGGCTGAGGGGAGGCCTTAGAGCAGCTTCCAGCGCTGAAAGGGGCTCCAGGAGAGCTGGGGAGGAGCTCTTGGTCAGGGACTGCAGGTATAAGACAAGGGGGAATGGTTTTCAGATGGAAGAGGGGAGATTGAGATGAGATCTCAGGGAGGAACGTTTTGCTGTGAGGGAGGGGAGGCCCTGGCCCAGGCTGCCCCGAGCAGGGGTGGCTGCCCCAGCCCTGGAGGTGCTGTGAGCCGCTCGGCTCTGTGGGGCAGTGCCCGCTGTCCCTTTCCAGCAAGGGGGAGGTGGCTCGGGGTCCCCTCGGTCCCTCCCTCTGCCTGGCGGCTCCGCCTCTTCCTGCGAGCAGCATGGAGGGGGTGAGCTCTCAGCCCCAGCGCCCTATGTCCCTGCCCTTTCTACCCCCTCTCCTTTCCTTCCCCCTCTCCCCCCGCTCCCTCCCGCTTCCCCTTTTCCTCTTCTCCTTCTCTCCTCTCCCCCTTCGCCCTTTCCTCTCTCCCTTCTCCTTCTCCCCTCCCCCTTCGCCCTCTCCCCCGTTCTCCCTCTTCTCTCCCCTTCTCTCTCTCCTCCTTCTCCATCTCTTCTCTCCTTCTGCCCTTCTCTCCTCTCCCCTTCTCCCTCTCCTCTCCTTCTTCTCCCTCTCCCCTTCCCCTTCTCCCTTTCCCCCATTCTCCCTCTTTTCTCTCCTTCTCCCCAACTTTCTCCTCTCCCCCTTCTCCTTCTCCTCTCCCCCCTCTCCCTCTCCTTTCCCCCTTCTCCCTCTCCTTTCCCCCTTCTCCCTTTCCTCCTCCTCCATCTCTTCTCCTCCTTCTCTCTCCTCTCCTTCTTCTCCCTCTCCTCTCCCCCTTCTCCCTCTCCTTTCCCCCTTCTCCCTCTCCTCCTTCTCCATCTCTTCTCCTATTTCTCTCTCCTCTCCTTCTTCTCCCTCTCCCCTTCCCCTTCTGCCTTTCCCCCGTTCTCCCTCTTCTCTCTCCTCTTCCCCTTCTCCCTCTCCTCTCCCCCTTCTCCCTCTTTTCCCTCCTTCTCCCCAACCTTCTCCTCTCCCCCTTCTCCCTCTTTTCCCTCCTTCTCCCCAACCTTCTCCTCTCCCCTTCTCCCTCTCCCCCTTCTCCATCTCTTCTCTCCTTACCCCCCTTCTCCCTCTCCTCTCCCCATTCTCCTCTCCCCATTCTCCTCTCCCCATTCTCCTCTCCCCCTTCTCCCCTCCTCTCTCCCATCACAGGTTTCCCAGAGCAGGTGTTGGTGAGGTTGAGCTCAGTTCTGTGACATGAGGTGCTGGGAGATGGGTGGGCACTGAGGAAGCACTGCTTAAAAAGGAGAGTTCTTCCATTTGGGGGCCTTTATAAAGAGAGGAGGACGTTCCCAAAATCGGGAAAGAAGGTCCCAGACACTGGGGTTGTTTCTCGAGGCCGGCACTTTTCCATATGGCACAGTGCACACGGGGGTCGTTCTGCCAGCATGTATGCCCATGATTATGGGTAGCACTTATTTACTCTGTATTCTGTTTCTTGTAAAACTCGTGCACTTTAATCGCCTTTCCCAATACTAATTGGAAGAGGCATCCTGCCCATTATTGAGCCTCAGCTCTGCAAAGCAGCCCCAACCCTGTTTCATGAGCATCCAGGCCCCTTTGAAGTTCCCATGTAAGATTTGAAGTTGGGGTTATCCAGACCTCCATCTTTTTTAGCTCCTGAAGCAGTGGCAAGAAGCTGATTTTCCGCAGTGTCCGATGCCTTTTTGCCTTTGTTCTGTTCTTCAAGTATCACAGAACTGTTCTCTAGCTCCTAAGATTGTTCTGGAGAACAGGCCTTATGAGGAGAGGCTGAGAGAGCTGGGGGTGTTTATCCTGGAGAAGAGGAGGCTGAGAGGAGACCTCATTGCTCTCTACAACTACCTTGAAAGGAGGTTGTGGAGAGGAGGGAGCTGGGCTCTTCTCCCAAGGGACAGGGGACAGGACAAGAGGGAATGGCCTCAAGCTCCACCAGGGGAGATTTAGGCTAGAGATTAGGAGGAAGTTTTTCACGGAAAAGGGTCATTGGGCATTGGAATAGGCTGCCCAGGGAGGGGGTTGATTCCCCTTCCCTGGAGGTGTTTAAGGGACGGGTAGATGAGGTCCTGAGGGACCTGGTTTAGTGTTTGATAGGAATGGTTGGACTTGATGATCCACTGGGTCTCTTCCAACCTGGTTGTTCTATGATTCTATGTTTCTTAAGTTGAGGATTCCAGAACTGGACACAATACTCCAGGTGAGGTCTCACAAGAGAGCAGTAAAGGGACAGAATGCCCTCCCTCACCTGCTGGCGACGCTGCTTTGGATGCAGCCCAGGCCACGGCTGGTTTCTGGGCTATGAGCACACGTCGCTGGCTCATGTCGAGCTTCTTGTCAATCAGCACTCCAAGTCCTTCTCCTCGGGGCCGCTCTCCATCCCATCATCCCCCGTCCTGTGTTGTAACGGTGACCGAGTGCCAGTCATGGATTAGTCAGGGGTGGTCTGAATACGGGTCACACTCAGAGGAGAGCCCATCACAGCGTGTTCTGTGGGGCCCATTGTAACGTGACTCTTGTCTCTTGGTCTTTATCTGGAGAGCAGCAGAGGCTCAGCGCATCCTCAAGGTCCTGCGCTCCCCTGAGACGCCTTTCGTGAAGAAGCAGCAAGTGATGAACCAAGTGTTTGGGGATTGTCGTCCCAAGATGGCTGAGGATGAGAAGAGCATGGATAAGGCAGGTGAGCTCGAACAGCTCCTTCAGGGAATGCTATTTGGTTCTTTTCTGTCCCATACTGGGACCAGTGGTATTTAATATATTCATCAGGGATACAGACAGCGAGATCAAGGGCTCTCTCACCAAGTTTGTAGGTGACATCAAGCTGAGAGGTGCAGTTGCCACATCAGAAGGAAGGGATGTCATCCAGAGGGACCAGGACAAGCAGGAGAAGGGGGTCTGTGGGAATCTCCTGAGGTTCAACCAGGCCAAGTACAAGGTCCTACACCTGGGTCAGGGCAATCCTTGATTTCATTACAGGGTTGGAGATGACGTGATTGAGAGCAGCCCCAAGGAGAAGGACTTGGGGTGCTGAGGGAGTAGAAGCTCAAGGTGAGCCAGCAATATGTGCTCACAGCCTAGAAACCAACCGAGTCATGGGCTGCATCCGAAGCAGCGTGACCAGCGGGGAGGGAGGGGATTCTGCTACTCTGCTCTGCTCTGGTGAGACCCCACCTGGAGTCCTGTGTCCAGTTCTGGAATCCCCAACATACACAGGATGTGGAACTGTTGGAACGCGTCCAGAGGAGGCCACAGAGATGTTCTGAGGGTTGGAGCACCTCTGCTGTCAGGACAAGCTGAGAGAGTTGGGGTTGTTCAACCTGGAGAAGAGAAGGCCCTGACGGGACCTGATAGTGACCTTCTAGTAGTGAAAGGGGCTCCAGGAAATTTGAGGAGGGAGTTTTTACAAGGGCCTGGAGTGAGGGAATGAGAGGGAATGGCTTTAAATTGGACAAGGGCAGATTTAGATTAGACATTAGGAAGAAATTCTTCATGATGAGGGTGGGGAGGCCCTGGCCCAGGTTGCCCAGAGCAGGGGTGGCTGCCCCATCCCTGGAGGGGTTCAAGGGCAGGTTGGATGGGGCTTGGAGCCCCTGATCCAGCGGGAGGTGTCCCTGCTCATGGCAGGGGTGGGACTGGATCTGCTTTGAGGTCCCTTCCAACCCAAACCATTCCACGATTCTATGATTCTTAAATTGCAGCAGTTGGTGGGATCACCTGTCTGACAGTGCCTTTCAGCGGGAGCTGCAGCAGCACCGTCCCCGTAGCAGGAATCTGGCTCAGTGATAGAAACATTCTTCTTTGTCTCGTCTAGATGTGAAAGCTGGTGATGTGGAAGTGCAGCAACCCAATGAGCAGGCTTCAGACGGGAAACAATCCAACCACATCTTTGAGGCAAAGCCAGAGTGGTTCACGTCACCTGACGACAGCTTCCGATTTGATTTCCCACTTCCCCAGACTGAGCTGGAAGCAACTGGTCCAGCTTTGGAAGCAGCCCCTGGTGGCAGAGGTGCCGAGAAGGCACAAACCGGTGCAGGAGCCCCTGAGCAGGACAGCTGGAACGGAGCCTTGAGTTTTGCTGCCTCTGGACAAGAATCCAAGTTTGCTTTCAACTTTACCGTCCCAGATGAAGAGCATCCTCCGGTTCCATCAGTTCCAACAAGCCAAGATAGAAAGCATTCAGCAGATCGTGAAGTGCTGGGTAGTTCACTGCCTATGGAATCAGCAGGCGTGACACAGATTTCAGCTGCGCAGAAGCCTGAGCTGACGGAAACTGCGGGAAGCAGAAGCCCAAAGCCCAAAGAGGGTGGAAGCCTCGTCACGCCCAAGATCCCTCAGCCAGAGACTGCTCCTGGAGGTGAGACGGCGACAGAGAAACCAGCAGCAGATGGAGCTGCCCAGAAGAAGAAAAAGAAGAAGAAACAAAACCCGTCTGTCGGTAAGAAGGAGACAGAAGAAACTGAGATCAACAGGAAGGCAAAGGCAGAGGCTAACAGATGTCCAAAGAAAGGTGCTTCCCACCAGGATGAAGCCTCTCAGGTATTTAAATACTGCTGGGATCCCACAGTTTATAAACCCCTCCCTGAGCAAAAGAAGCTTTATCTTTCCACAGTTTAGCGCTTAGCACACAGGCTTGAAATGAGAGCTGAAAGAAAAGCATTGCTGTCTGTTTCTTTTGGCAGCTCTTTGCTTTTTTTCTCTGCTTTTCCAGGCAGCTGAGGAGCCTTTTAGTGCTGAAAGGAGCTCCAGGAAAGCTGGGGAGGGGCTCTGGATCAGGGAGGGCAGGGATGGGATGAGGGAGAATGGTTTTCAGCTGCAAGAGGGGAGATGGAGGTGAGATCTTGGGGAGAAAGGTTTTGCTGTGAGGGTGGGGAGGCCCTGGCCCAGGTTGCCCAGAGCAGGAGTGGCTGCCCCATCCCTGGAGGGGTTCCAGACCAGGTTGGATGGGGCTTGGAGCCCCTGATCCAGTGGGAGGTGTCCCTGCCCGTGGGACTGGATGGGCTGTGAGGTCCCTTCCAACTCAAACCATTCTGTGATTCTCTGATTTCCTCATGCTCACTCCGCTCCCTGTTGCCTGGCAGTCAGATGAGCAGCTGCGGAAAGAGGTGGACTGGTGTGTGGAACAGCTGGAACTGGGCCTGAAGACGCAGAAGTCCACTCCCAAGCAGGGTAAGTGCTCCAGTACATGAGAAGCCTCCCCTCTGTGGGAAGAGCTGGCGGGTGGGCAGGAGCGGAGCCCGTGGGGACCCACTCTGCGTCGTGTCTCCTTTGTGCTGCTGCAGCCGAGGAGGCTCTCCGTGCGATCAAGACCCTGCGCAGCGACAAGGCTCCGCTGGTGAAGAAGCGTCAGGTCATGAGAAGCATCTTTGGAGACTACAGGAAGAAGATGGAGGAGGAGCAGCGCAAAGGGCTGAAGCTCATGGAAGCAGGTAGGAGAGCTTTGCATGCTGGGGGAGAAGCACGAGAAAAGGCTCTGCTCCTGCCTTCCTTATTGCTTTACAGAGTTGGAGCTCACTGTGTGAGATGACTGAATGTCTGTGATTGATTGCTCTTTTCTCCCACCCACAAGCTGCAAAATCTGCCAGGATCGTGGAAGTGAAGGGCAATGCCTGCAACAAGAACTGCCGATTCTTCCGGAAGCGCTCGGGAGCTTGCAAGACAAGCCAAGGCTCAGCAGAAAGCCCAGCAGAGTCACCCAGGACACTTACCACAGACTCATTCCGCTTCCCGACTTCCCAAGAAGAGTTTTACTTCAATTTCTTTTAGGAAAGTCTAAAGACTAAAACTGTGGCTAAATCTCCTACAGACTCCAGAGCGATGAAAGGATGCTGTGCAGCAGAAAACGTTATGCAAGAATCTGAGTGTTTCCTAAAGAAAAGTTCCTATTTGGTTGTGCCTTATCTAGTGTAAAACGTCTGCCTTCTGCGCGTGTGACCCCAGGACTCCTCTGTCGAGAGACGCAGAGTCTGGAAGGATCTGCTTTTCTTCCTGTAGAATTGGCATGAACCTAAGAATCTGTCTTTTATACTGGGAGACTTCCACATTCTCCAGTTGCTTTTATAGTGGAGACTTCCACGTTCTCCAGTTGCTTTTATAGTGGAGGAGTCAGCAACACACACACAGGATAGAATGGTTTGTATTAAGGATTCAGCAGCGTACGCTGGGCAGATAATCGTGTGCTGCCGCTCCCCAAGGCTCTGCCGCAAGGCTCTGCGAATACAACTTGTCAGGAAAGCAGCAGGCGGTGTGTCCATCACTGTCCACTGGAGAGGACGAGGCCGGAGTTTTGGAGGTAAATGAACGACAACCATCCCTGCTCATGCATCTCAAACTGACAGGGCTGAACTCGGAAGAGAACCATAGTAGCTGGTTTAAGCTGCCTGAGGGATGTAAGGACTGTTGTTTCCAGACAGGGAAAGATTTTTGTTGCTGAAGCCGGGCTCTGGGCTGCTAGGAAGAGTGTACAATCAGTTCTTCAAGGAGTTTCATACGGTCAGAGAATCATAGAATTGGTTGGTTGGAAAAGAGCCTTGAGAGTGGAGTCTAACCGTCCCTGTCCACCTCTAAACCAGATCATCTGCCCGTCTTTTAAATCCCTCCAGGGTCGGGGATGCCACCACCTCCCTGGGCAGCCTCTGCCAGTGCCCAAGAATCCTTGCAGTGAAGAAGTATTTCCCAGTGTCTAAGCTGAACCTCTCCTGGTGCAACTTGAGGCCATTTCCTTTCATCCTGTCACTGGGGAGAAGAGCCCAGCAGCCACCTCACTCCACCCTCCTCTCAGGCAGTTGTAGACGATGATGAGGTCTCCCCTCAGCCTCCTCTCCTCCAGATGGAACAGCCCCAGGTCCCTCAGCTGCTCCTCAGAACCCTTGTTGTCCAGCCCCTTCCCCAGCTCCGTTCACTTCTCTGGACGTGCTCCAGCTCCTCAGTGTCCTTGGAGTGAGGAGCCCAAAACTGAACCCAAGATTCGAGGTGTGGCCTCCCCAGTGCTGAGTGCAGGGGGACGATCCCTTCCCTGCTCCTGCTGGCCACCCCAGAGCTGATCCAAGCCAGGATACTCTTGGCCTTCTTGGCCACCACTCGCCCATATTCAGCTGCGATTAACCTCCAGGTCCTTCTTTGCCAGGTGGAGTGTGGGTTGACAGCAACTGACCATGATTCAGCAGTGGCCCAGGTGTCCAAGAAGGCCAATGGCATCTTGGCTTGGATCAGACACGGTGTGAGCAGCAGGTCCAGGGAGGCTCTTCTCCCTCTGGACTTGTCACTGGTGAGACTGCTCCTCGAATCCTGTGTTCAGTTCTGGCACAAGAAAGATGTTGAGGATCTGAGGGAAAACTTGGGTCAACGAAGCATCAGAAAACAGTCACTTGAACCCAACCCCCTCCAGTGCCTTTTGCCAGCAGAACATCCCCATCCAGCCCTGGGCTCCCCTCACACCAAGTGAGCTTTTGAACCCTCACACTGCAAACCCAGCACATTGCGGCTGGGCTGCTCTCCCAGACCCAGCCCAGGGCATCCCTGCCTCCTCCCCAGCAGGAGGAAGAGGAGAGGGGTGACTGGTGAGGGGTGACAGCTTGTTAGCCGACGTCCCTGGAGTCACGGGATGGGCAAGTGGTGACTGATGTGCAGGTTTCCCTCGCTCAGCCTGCGGCTCAGCACTACAGTGCCCTGAAACCCACACCTTTGGTTCCAGGAACACTGCAGGAATGGACGTGGGGGGAACTTCAGGAGGAAGAGACTCAGTAAACATTCCTGAGGCTGCCTGGTGGTTTATTGAGAAGAGAAAACCCATGAAAGGCCTTGAGCTGCCTGGCAGCAAGGATCCGGCCTCTGCTTCCACACTCTCCTCGTTCCCCTGCTAAGGGGATCCCAGGCAGCTGCTGTGTGAGGTGATAACACCCCAATGTCTGTGCCCCCAGAGAACAGAGCTGGAAAGGGATCCAGCTGCCTCTCCTGTGTGTTACAGAGGGAGAAAATGGACCTGCAGGCATTGAAAGTTATAAAAGAATCAGGTGCCCATCTCCGTGTGGGGCAAATCCCTGCCGTGCAGGCCAGGGAAATACAGACAATGAGGAGCAACAGTTGGAGTTGGGGGCAGCTGATCCTGGTTTTCTCGTGCCGCTTGCCCAGAGCATGGTCGAGCAAGGGAGATGTGCCCAGAGACACAGGCAGGCCCTGGCTCTGCTTCTGCCTTCCAGAGAAAACTCCAGCATCCAGGAGCGTGAACTGTCCTCTGGGATTCCTGCTGGGCAGGTGAGCAGCCCAATGGGCTTTGCTGCCATACTTGGCTTTTACTTGTCATAAATACAGAGCTGCTCAGTCCCTGCACTTCTGACTTCCCACCCTGGTCAGGTGCAGCTTGAAACCATATCCAGATGGTCTGAGACCTTCTGAGGGGAACAGGGAGCAATTGGGAAAGTGAGACATGAGGGAGCCACAGTGTAAGAGTTGGTGTGTGGCTGGTTCACTCAGTGCCAACATCGCTGCTGAGATCAATAGATTTGGAGGATGCCACGTGCCGGATGGGATGAGAAGGCACCAAAATGGCCAAAGGGTACTTGGTGGGCCCCTGGCAGAGCCCTGGCAACCATAAGAGTTGGAGTGGCAACAGGTGATGCTGTGCATGACACAACAATCGGAGGGGAGAGGGGTTGCAGCCTTCCCCAGTTGTTACCCCTCAGAGCAGATCTCACTGCTGTCAGAGTGAGAGCTGCTCACCATGAGCTCTATAGATTTTGCGATGGCCTTGGAGCCAGTTGATGCCCAGGACAGCCCCTACGTACGGTTAGTGCTTGGAAGGGGCTGTGAATGTTGGTAGAGGAGAGCTGGTGACGCTGTGCTGGGCAATGGGTGGTGTGTCTGTGCCAGACCTGGGGCAGCTGAGCCTTGCTCATCACGGTCCCTCTTGTTCCCAGCGTGTGTGGCCAGAAATGTGCTGTCGCTGTCTGGGTGATGACAATTTGCCCTTCTCCCCTCCTCTTCTTCCTTCAGAACCATCAACGTTGGGGCTGAGTTTCAGGCAGAGTTGCCTGAACTCCGGGATAGATCGGAGTTGGATCCAGCCGAGGAGGGAGCCTGGCTGGTTTGGAAGCCGTGGGGAGTCACCCAGGACACAGGTTTCTTTATTACCTTTTCTTCTAAAGCCACTCTGAGCTGAGGTGCTAAGGCTTCCAAATCCCACCTTTCCCTGCAGCTTGCTGCACGTTCCCCTTCCCTCCTATCTTTTCCCCACAATTATCCCTCCTTGCAGCCTTAGAGGGAAGGTTGTCTCTCAGTTTGGGGAGAAAAGTCAATAAACCTTCCATGTGATAATCTTAGCAGCATCTTCCATGGGGTCAGGGACATTTGTATCTGTCCTGCCTGACGTGCAGGGACCCTGGGAGAGGGGAGATTGGTCCCTGGAGTTGTCAGTCCCAAAGCTGTCCCTGAGGCAGAGACAGTGACACTGGGATAACTGCACATGTGGCTTTTCCTCTGCCTTTCCCTGCTCTGCAGTCTCCCTGTGGCACTTGTTGTGCTCTCCCTCTGCCTGATGGCTCCCCTTTGCTTGGCAGAGCCTGACTCTCTCTTGCTTTTCCTTGCGTTTGTAGTCCTGGGGCTGCTCAGCGCATCCTGCCCCAGTACCATCCCAGGGGCAGGACGGAACATCGAGCAGGTCCTGCACTGCCTGCACGAAGCGCGAGGGAACATCACGGTAAGAATCAGCGATGAAATGACTAAGGGCCTGGGGGAGCCTTTGTTGCTGGTGGGAGCTGACTCTGGCCACAGGCTGCATTCAGCTCCTAAGGGATCACAGAGCGTGTCCTGGTGCAAACCTCAGAGCTTGGTTGGGCTCCTGGACGGGAGGTGATGATTTGCGAATAGAAGTCCAGCTCCTCTGCAAGCTGGGAAGGGAGGAATTGCTCTATTAGAGAAATCCTGAGCTCTGCTCTGGAGAAACATCGTTTGCTTGACATTTACAAGATCTTCAGGCACTTGTAGCCCAGCAAACGCCTCCAGCCTGGCTCCTGTTCAGCATGGAAAGGGTCTTCTCCAACCAGCATCAGCAAAATCTTCCTGCTGTGGCCAGAATTTCTGAAGCGGAATCAGAGCCCAAAGCAGGAATTCACCTGTTTGCTCCTCCTTGGGGACAATCTAAAGTCTTTTTCCATGCAATCTTGCAGGAGGCTACGGAGCTGCTGCTCTCCGGGGGTCCACGGATGTCGGAATCCCACCCTCTAGCCGATTACCATTACACAGGTAAAGTGGAGCAGAGCCTGATCCTTCCCCTGGAAAGGCAGCAGATGCTGCGGTTCCTTTCTGTCCCTGAGCTAAAACACTTATTTAAAAGGAGCCATGAAGCTGTGTTTCTGGGGCACAGAGAGCTGTGCAAAGCACTCTGGTCTTAGGGCCGCGGTGCTTTTCCTGCTTGGGGAATGCCCCATCCTGGTGTTTCAGCCCCTGCTTTGGGGGCTCTGCCCTGCAGGGACTCCCAACAGGAGGAGCTCTGCAAAACAGTGCCAGATCCTCCTGGCCACACTTGCTCCTTCCCTCCTGAAGGAGAAAAGAGGTTAATTGGGGAGGACCAAGCGGTGCTGGTTTCTCTGCGAGAGATCTGAGGGTCTGTGTGTTTCTTGCCAGGCTGTGACACGTGGACCACCGAGGAGCAGCAGCTCTTCCAAAAGGCTTTCGCCCGACACGGGAAGGACTTCCACCGCATCCAGAAGAAGGTAAAGGCGTTTGAGCCAGAAGGGTGTGGGCCTGTCAGGGGGGATGGCTTTGACCTAGGAAGCTGTGTTTGGAGTTGTGTGTTGGGATTCTGCTCTGTAAGAAGCATCCACTGGTTTTCAGTGCTCAGCAAACACGGCTCCATCACACCACCTGCATAATTCCCACAGAGTATTGAATCCCTCTGCTACCAAACACCAGAGATATGAAAATGTCAGGAAATGTTGTGCTGACCACCTGTGTGGAACTTGCAGTAATGTCCTTCCCACTCTTCTGTGGAGCCTTTCAGGGACAGGCAGGTTTGCTCTGTGTCCAGTCTCAACTCTCCCTAGGACAGAGCATCCAAGCCCATTTCCTTGGGATAGCGGGAGAGAGCAGGGGAAGGAAAGAAAGAGCAGGATGGGTTTGCCTTATCCTTGTGTGTCCAGTGTTGTACTGCAGAGTTTGCCTTACGGATTGTCCCTGTGTTTCTCCCAACAGATCAAGACCAAGACGGTGGCACAATGTGTCGAATATTATTACAACTTTAAGAAGACCATTGTGTTTGATCCTGTGCGGGCGAGAGCCAAGAAGAGATGTCAGCAGGCAGAGCAGGACCAGGTAGAAGGGAGTTTGGCAACTTAGTGTTGCGAGAAGTTCCCCAGACTTGGGCTGCTCCGCTCTCCTGCAGGATGGAAGCATTGGAATTGCCTGGGTCACTGGGAGATAACGCAGGCGGCGTTTGATCTCAGCTCAGCCTTCTGAGCAGGATGAGGAGGAGGAACTGATGAGGGCTCTGTGCTTTGCAGGCTGCTGGCGGCCCCAGGAAGAGGGGCTGGCGTGTGCGGGAGGAGAGCCCAGAACCACCTCAGAGGGCTCCCAAGAGACCCCGCAGCGCCAGCAGGACTCCCACCAAACCAAGCCAGTTACCCTCCTCGGCTGGATCTGGAAACACCCTGACCCTTTATCTCTGCCCAGAGTGTGAGAGGTAGTGTTCATCTCTCTTCTGGAAGCTCCCTGCTTTTGGCTGGAAGAGATTCCCCCTTCCCCAGCTGCCCAGGGGCAAGAAGAAGCAGAGCTGAGGGCAGGCTGAGGATTGCCCCTGCCCCTCTGCACTACCCAACCCTGTCCCACACAAACATCTGCCCTGGTTAACTCCTCACGCCCCCCACAGCCAGGGCTGCGGCACAAGGAGAGGATTAAACTCTGTCGCACCTCATGGCACAAAGTCACAGCAGTAGAAATGACAGAGCTTGGGTAATGGTGTTTATTGGAGTAAAGAGATCCCCGTTTGTCTTCCACCTCCCAGCGCATTTACCAGCAAAAGAGGGCGCATTTCACATATGAAGTGCCACCGGACGGAAGACCTTGATTATTTGAAGAAGGTCCGGTGGCCTGTGAGGAGAGCCAGAGAGGATACCACCAGCCTCCGACTGCGCCGAGAAACATTAGACCATCAATGAGGTCAGCTTTCCTCATCTAGAGAACAGCCGTTCTCTGCATCTGGGCAGAGAAGTTGCCCTGGAGAGGATTGACACCAGCGATGTTGCTCCTGCTCTTCCAGCCACTCTAACAGGAGATTTCTCTTTTTTCAGCAATGCCAGCAGAGAACATCGGCTCCTTCCCACCACGGAGCAGTGCTGGAGCAAAGCTCTCAAGAGCGATGGTGGAGGACTCCACAACAAGAATTTAGTTTAGATGTTTCTATTAGTATAGTTGTTGTTGCCATAATAAATTGTTGTCATAATAAATATTGTTTAAGTATGATGTTCTGTATCGAGAAGGTGTGCGTGAATCAATTCTGTGGCCCCAGCACCGAGTTCCAGTTCTCTGTGGTTGGGAGGTTACAGGCTCATGTAGAAGAGTGAAAGAGCTGGAGAGCTTCCCACACCTCCTGCTCTGCCCTTGGCTACAGGTGCTGTGCTCCTCCTCGAGAAGAGCCTGTGTCCATGTCCCCAAGTGTGACATTGACCAGGCCTTTGAACCCCTCCAGGGCCTGTGATTCAACCTGCTCCCTGCAGAACCTGATCCAATGCTTGACAACCCTTTCAGGAAAAGAAATTCCTCCTCACACCCAATGTAAATCTCCCCTGGCACATCTCGTGCTGTCACTGGCAACCAGGGAGAGGAGACCAGCCCTCAGCTCACCACAATCTCCTTTCCAGGAGCTGCCGAGAGCCACGAGGTCTCCCCTCAATCTCCTCCAGAATAAACGCCCCATGTCTCTCAGCTGCTCCTTATAACCCTTGTGCTCTAAACCCTGTCCCAGCTCCGTTGCCCTTCTCTGGATGTGCTCCAGCAGCTCCATGGCCTCAAGCTCCACCAGGGGAGGGTCAGCCTGGATATTAGGGAATAATTTTTCACAGAAAGGGTCACTGGGCATTGGAATAGGCTGCCCAGGGAGGGGGTTGAGTCCCCTTCCCTGGAGGTGTTTAAGGAACGGGTGGACGAGGTGCTGAGGGACATGGGTTAGTGTTTGATAGGAATGGTTGGACTCGCTGATCCAGTGGGTCTCGTCCAACCTGGTGATTCTGATTCCAAGGGCTGGAGCACCTCCTGTACAAGGCCAGGCTGAGAGAGTTGGGGTCGTTCAGCCTGGAGAAGAGGAGGCTGAGGGGAGGCCTTAGAGCAGCTTCCAGCGCTGAAAGGGGCTCCAGGAGAGCTGGGGAGGAGCTCTTGGTCAGGGACTGCAGGTATAAGACAAGGGGGAATGGTTTTCAGATGGAAGAGGGGAGATTGAGATGAGATCTCAGGGAGGAACGTTTTGCTGTGAGGGAGGGGAGGCCCTGGCCCAGGCTGCCCCGAGCAGGGGTGGCTGCCCCAGCCCTGGAGGTGCTGTGAGCCGCTCGGCTCTGTGGGGCAGTGCCCGCTGTCCCTTTCCAGCAAGGGGGAGGTGGCTCGGGGTCCCCTCGGTCCCTCCCTCTGCCTGGCGGCTCCGCCTCTTCCTGCGAGCAGCATGGAGGGGGTGAGCTCTCAGCCCCAGCGCCCTATGTCCCTGCCCTTTCTACCCCCTCTCCTTTCCTTCCCCCTCTCCCCCCGCTCCCTCCCGCTTCCCCTTTTCCTCTTCTCCTTCTCTCCTCTCCCCCTTCGCCCTTTCCTCTCTCCCTTCTCCTTCTCCCCTCCCCCTTCGCCCTCTCCCCCGTTCTCCCTCTTCTCTCCCCTTCTCTCTCTCCTCCTTCTCCATCTCTTCTCTCCTTCTGCCCTTCTCTCCTCTCCCCTTCTCCCTCTCCTCTCCCCCTTCTCCCTCTCCTCTCCCCCTTCTCCCCAACCTTCTCTCTCCTCTCCTTCTCCCTCTCCCCTTCCCCTTCTCCCTTTCCCCCATTCTCCCTCTTTTCTCTCCTTCTCCCCAACTTTCTCCTCTTCCCCTTCTCCCTCTCCTCTCCCCCTTCTCCTTCTCCTCTCCCCCTTCTCCCTCTCCTTTCCCCCTTCTCCCTTTCCTCCTTCTCCATCTCTTCTCCTCCTTCTCTCTCCTCTCCTTCTCCCTCTCCCTTCCCCTTCTCCCTTTCCCCCGTTCTCCCTCTTCTCTCTCCTCTTCCCCTTCTCCCTCTCCTCTCCCCCTTCTCCCTCTCCTCCTTCTCCATCTCTTCTCTCCTCTCCCCTTCTCCCTCTCCTCCTTCTCCATCTCTTCTCTCCTTACCCCCCTTCTCCCTCTCCTCTCCCCCTTCTCCTCTCCTCTCTCCCATCACAGGTTTCCCAGAGCAGGTGTTGGTGAGGTTGAGCTCAGTTCTGTGACATGAGGTGCTGGGAGATGGGTGGGCACTGAGGAAGCACTGCTTAAAAAGGAGAGTTCTTCCATTTGGGGGCCTTTAAAAAGAGAGGAGGACGTTCCCAAAATCGGGAAAGAAGGTCCCTGACACTGGGGTTGTTTCTCGAGGCCGGCACTTTTCCATATGGCACAGTGCACACGGGGGTCGTTCTGCCAGCATGTATGCCCATGACTATGGGTAGCACTTATTTACTCTGTATTCTGTTTCTTGTAAAACTCGTGCACTTTAATTGCCTTTCCCAATACTAATTGGAAGAGGCATCCTGCCCATTATTGAGCCTCAGCTCTGCAAAGCAGCCCCGACCCTATTTCATCAGCATCCAGGCCCTTTTCAGGTTCCCACGTAAGGTTTGAAGTTGGGGTTATCCTGACCTCCATCTTTTTTAGCTCCTGAAGCAGTGGCAAGAAGCTGATTTTCCGCAGTGTCCGATGCCTTTTTGCCTTTGTTCTGTTCTTCAAGTATCACAGAAGTGTTCTCTAGTTCCTAAGATTGTTCTGGAGAACAGGCCTTATGAGGAGAGGCTGAGAGAGCTGGGGGTGTTTATCCTGGAGAAGAGGAGGCTGAGAGGAGACCTCATTGCTCTCTACAACTACCTTGAAAGGAGGTTGTAGAGAGGAGGGAGCTGGGCTCTTCTCCCAAGTGACAGGGGACAGGAGGAGAGGGAATGGCCTCAAGCTCCGCCAGGGGAGATTTAGGCTAGAGATTAGGAGGAAGTTTTTAACGGAAAAGGGTCATTGGGCATTGGAATAGGCTGCCCAGGGAGGTGGTTGAGTCACCTTCCCTGGAGGTGTTTAAGGGACGGGTAGATGAGGTCCTGATGGTTTAGTGTTTGATAGGAATGGTTGGACTTGATGATCCACTGGGTCTCTTCCAACAAGGTTGTTCTATGATTCTATGATTCTTATGTTGAGGATTCCAGAACTGGACACAATACTCCAGGTGAGGTCTCATAAGAGAGCAGTAAAGGGACAGAATGCCCTCCCTCACCTGCTGGCGACGCTGCTTTGGATGCAACCCAGGCCACGGTTGGTTTCTGGGCTATGAGCACACGTCGCTGGCTCATGTCGAGCTTCTTGTCAATCAGCACTCCGAGTCCTTCTCCTCAGGGCTGCTCTCCATCCCATCATCCCCCGTCCTGTGTTGTAACGGTGACTGAGTACCAGTCATGGATTAGTCAGGGGTGGTCTGAATACAGGGCACGCTCAGAGGAGAGCCCATCACAGCCTGTTCTGTGGGGCCCATTGTAACTTGACTCTTTTCTCTTGATCTTTATCTGGAGAGCAGCAGAGGCTCAGCGCATCCTCGAGGTCCTGTGCTCCCCTGAGACGCCTTTCGTGAAGAAGCAGCAAGTGATGAACCAAGCGTTTGGGGATTGTCGTCCCAAGATGGCTGAGGATGAGAAGAGCATGGATAAGGCAGGTGAGCTCGAACAGCTCCTTCAGGGAATGCTATTTGGTTCTTTTCTGTCCCATACTGGGACCAGTGGTATTTAATATATTCATCAGGGATACAGACAGCGAGATCAAGTGCTCTCTCAGCAATTTTGTAGATGACATCAAGCTGAGAGGTGCAGTTGAGACATCAGAAGGAAGGGATGTCATCCAGAGGGACCAGGACAAGCAGGAGAAGGGGGGTCTGTGTGAGTCTCCTGAGGTTCAACCAGGCCAAGTACAAGGTCCTACACCTGGGTCAGGGCAATCCTTGATTTCATTACAGGGTTGGGGATGAGGTGATTGAGAGCAGCCCCAAGGAGAAGGACTTGGGGTGCTGAGGGAGTAGAAGCTCAAGGTGAGCCAGCAGCATGTGCTCACAGCCTAGAAACCAACCGAGTCGTGGGCTGCAGCCAAAGCAGTGTGGCCAGTGGGGAGGGAGGGGATTCTGCTCCTCTGCTCTGCTCTGGTGAGACCCCACCTGGAGTCCTGAGTCCAATTCTGGAATCCCCAACATACACAGGATGTGGAACTGTTGGAACGTGTCCAGAGGAGGCCACAGAGATGTTCTGAGGGCTGGAGCTCCTCTGCTGTCAGGACAAGCTGAGAGAGTTGGGGTTGTTCAGCCTGGAGAAGAGAAGGCTCCAAGGAAACCTTCTAGCATCCTTCCAGCATCTGGAAGGGCTCTAGGAAAGCTGAGGAGGGAGTTTTTACAAGGGCCTGGAGTGACAGAATGAGAGGGAATGGCTTTAAATTGGACAAGGGCAGATTTAGATTAGACATTAGGGAGAAATTCTTCATGATGAGGGTGGGGAGGCCCTGGCCCAGGTTGCCCAGAGCAGGGGTGGCTGCCCCATCCCTGGAGGGGTTCAAGGGCAGGTTGGATGGGGCTTGGAGCCCCTGATCCAGCGGGAGGTGTCCCTGCTCATGACAGGGGTGGGACTGGATCTGCTTTGAGGTCCCTTCCAACCCAAACCATTCCACGATTCTATGATTCTTAAATTGCAGCGGTTGGTGGGATCACCTGTCTGACAGTGCCTTTCAGCGGGAGCTGCAGCAGCACCGTCCCCGTAGCAGGAATCTGGCTCAGTGATAGAAACATTCTTCTTTGTCTCGTCTAGATGTGAAAGCTGGTGATGTGGAAGTGCAGCAAAGCAATGAGCAGGCTTCAGACGGGAAACAATCCAACCACATCTTTGAGGCAAAGCCGGAGTGGTTCACGTCACCTGACAACAGCTTCCGATTTGATTTCCCACTTCCCCAGACTGAGCTGGAAGCAACTGGTCCAGCTTTGGAATCAGCCCCTGGTGGCAGAGGTGCCGAGAAGGCACAAACCGGTGCAGGAGCCCCTGAGCAGGACAGCTGGAACGGAGCCTTGAGTTTTGCTGCCTCTGGACAAGAATCCAAGTTTGCTTTCAACTTTACCGTCCCAGATGAAGAGCATCCTCCGGTTCCATCAGTTCCAACAAGCCGAGATGGAAAACATTCAGCAGATCGTGAAGTGCTGGGTAGTTCACTGCCTATGGAATCAGCAGGCGTGACACAGATTTCAGCTGCGCAGAAGCCTGAGCTGACGGAAACTGTGGGAAGCAGAAGCCCAAAGCCCAAAGAGGGTGGAAGCCTCGTCATGCCCAAGATCCCTCAGCCAGAGACTGCTCCTGGAGGTGAGACGGCAACAGAGAAACCAGCAGCAGATGGAGCTGCCCAGAAGAAGAAAAAGAAGAAGAAACAAAACCCGTCTGTCGGTAAGAAGGAGACAGAAGAAACTGAGATCAACAGGAAGGCAAAGGCAGAGGCTAACAGATGTCCAAAGAAAGGTGCTTCCCACCAGGATGAAGCCTCTCAGGTATTTAAATACTGCTGGGATCCCACAGTTTATAAACCCCTTCCTGAGCAAAAGAAGCTTTATCTTTTCACAGTTTAGCGCTTAGCACACAGGCTTGAAAGGGGCTCCAGAAAAGCTGGGGAGGGGCTCTGGATCAGGGAGGGCAGGGATGGGATGAGGGAGAATGCTCACTCCGCTCCCTGTTGCCTGGCAGTCAGATGAGCAGCTGCGGAAAGAGGTGGACTGGTGTGTGGAACAGCTGGAATTGGGCCTGAAGACGCAGAAGTCCACTCCCAAGCAGGGTAAGTGCTCCAGTAAATGAGAAGCCTCCCCTCTGTGGGAAGAGCTGGCGGGTGGGCAGGAGCGGAGCCCGTGGGGACCCACTCTGCGTCGTGTCTCCTTTGTGCTGCTGCAGCCGAGGAGGCTCTCCGTGCGATCAAGACCCTGCGCAGCGACAAGGCTCTGCTGGTGAAGAAGCGTCAGGTCATGAGAAGCATCTTTGGAGACTACAGGAAGAAGATGGAGGAGGAGCAGCGCAAAGGGCTGAAGCTCATGGAAGCAGGTAGGAGAGCTTTGCATGTTGGGGGAGAAGCACGAGAAAAGGCTCCGCTCCTGCCTTCCTTATTGCTTTATAGAGTTGGAGCTCACTGTGTGAGATGACTGAATGTCTCTGATTGATTGCTCTTTTCTCCCACCCACAAGCTGCAAAATCTGCCAGGATCGTGGAAGTGAAGGGCAATGCCTGCAACAAGAACTGCCGATTCTTCCGGAAGCGCTCGGGAGCTTGCAAGACAAGCCAATGCTCAGCAGAAAGCCCAGCAGAGTCACCCAGGACACTTACCACAGACTCATTCCGCTTCCCGACTTCCCAAGAAGAGTTTTACTTCAATTTCTTTTAGGAAAGTCTAAAGACTAAAACTGTGGCTAAGTCTCCTACAGACTCCAGAGCGATGAAAGGATGCTGTGCAGCAGAAAATGTTCTGCAAGAATCTGTGTGTTTCCTAAAGAAAAGTTCCTATTTGGTTGTGCCTTATCTAGTGTAAAACGTCTGCCTTCTGCGCGTGTGACCCCAGGACTCCTCTGTCGAGCGACGCAGATTCTGGAAGGATCTACTTTTCTTCCTGTAGAATTGGCATGAACCTAAGAATCTGTCTTTTATACTGGGAGACTTCCACATTCTCTTATTGCTTTTATAGTGGAGACTTCCACATTCTCCAGTTGCTTTTATAGTGGAGACTTCCACATTCTCCAGTTGCTTTTATAGTGGAGGAGTCAGCAACACACACACAGGATCGAATGGTTTGTATTAAGGATTCAGCAGCGTACGCAGGGCAGATAATCGTGTGCTGCCGCTCCCCAAGGCTCTCCCGCAAGGCTCTGCGAATACAACTTGTCAGGAAAGCAGCAGGCGGTGTGTCCATCAGTGCCCACTGGAGAGGACGAGGCCGGAGTTTTGGAGGTAAATTAGCGACAACCATCCTTGCTCATGCTTCTCAAACTGACAGGGCTGAACTCGGAAGAGAACCACAGTAGCTGATTGAAGCTGCCTGAGGGATGGAAGGACTGTTGTTTCCAGACAGGGAAAGATTTTTGTTGCTGAAGCCGGGCTCTGACCTGCTAGGAAGAGTGTACAATCAGTTCTTCAAGAAGTTTCATACGGTCAGAGAATCATGGAATTGGTTGGTTGGAAAAGAACCTTGAGAGTGGAGTCTAACCGTCCCTGTCCACCTCTAAACCAGATCATCTGCCCATCTTTTAAATCCCTCCAGGGTTGGGGATGCCACCACCTCCCTGGGCAGCCTCTGCCAGTGCCCAAGAATCCTTGCAGTGAAGAAGTATTTCCCAGTGTCTAAGCTGAACCTCTCCTGGTGCAACTTGAGGCCATTTCCTTTCATCCTGTCACTGGGGAGAAGAGCCCAGCAGCCACCTCACTCCAACCTCCTCTCAGGCAGTTGTAGACGATGATGAGGTCTCCCCTCAGCCTCCTCTCCTCCAGATGGAACAGCCCCAGGTCCCTCAGCTGCTCCTCAGAACCCTTGTTGTCCAGCCCCTTCCCCAGCTCCGTTCACTTCTCTGGACGTGCTCCAGCTCCTCAGTGTCCTTGGAGTGAGGAGCCCAAAACTGAACCTAGGATTTGAGGTGTGGCCTCCCCAGTGCTGAGTGCAGAGGGACGATCCCTTCCCTGCTCCTGCTGGCCACCCCAGAGCTGATCCAAGCCAGGATACTCTTGGCCTTCTTGGCCACCACTAGCCCATATTCAGCTGTGATTAACCTCCAGGTCCTTCTTTGCCAGGTGGAGTGTGGGTTGACAGCAACTGACCATGATTCAGCAGTGGCCCAGGTGGCCAAGAAGGCCAATGGCATCTTGGCTTGGATCAGACACGGTGTGAGCAGCAGGTCCAGGGAGGTTCTTCTCCCTCTGTGCTTGGCACTGGTGAGACTGCTCCTTGAATCCTTGAATCAGTTGTGGGCCCCTTCAGCACAAGAAGGATCATAGAATCATAGAACAACTAGGTTGGAAGAGACCCACTGAGGAGGATCTAAGGGAAAACTTAGTGAGACTGCTCCTCGAATCCTGTGTTCAGTTCTGGCACAAAAAAGATGTTGAGGATCTGAGGGAAAACTTGGGTCAACAAAGCATCAGAAGACAGTCACTTGAACCCAACCCCCTCCAGTGCCTTTTGCCAGCAGAACATCCCCATCCAGCCCTGGGCTCCCCTCACACCGATGGAGCTTTTGAACCCTCACACTGCAAACCCAGCACATTGCGGCTGGGCTGCTCTCCCAGACCCAGCCCAGGGCATCCCTGCCTCCTCCCCAGCAGGAGGAAGAGGAGAGGGGTGGCTGGTGAGGGGCGACACCTTGTTAGTCGACGTCCCCGGAGTCGCTGGATGGGCAAGTGGTGACTGATGTGCAGGTTTCCCTCGCTCAGCCTGCGACTCAGCATTACAGTGCCCTGAAACCCACACCTTTGGTTCCAGGAACACTGCAGGAATGGACGTGGGGAGAACTTCAGGAGGAAGAGACTCAGTAAACGTTCCTGAGGCTGCCTGGTGGTTTATTGAGAAGAGAAAACCCATGAAAGGCCTTGAGCTTCCTGGCAGCAAGGATCCGGCCTCTGCTTCCACACTCTCCTCATTCCCCTGCTAAGGGGATCCCAGGCAGCTGCTGTGTGAGGTGATAACACCCCAATGTCTGTGCCCCCAGAGAACAGAGCTGGAAAGGGATCCAGCTGCCTCTCCTGTGTGTTACAGAGGGAGAAAATGGACCTGCAGGCATTGAAAGTTATAAATGAATCAGTTGCCCAGCTCCGTGTGGGGCAAATCCCTGCCGTGCAGGCCAGGGGAAAACGGACAATGAGGAGCAACAGTTGGAGTTGGGGGCAGCTGATCCTGGTTTTCTCATGCCGCTTGCCCAGAGCATGGTCGAGCAAGGGAGATGTGCCCAGAGAGACGGGCAGGGCCTGGCTCTGCTCCTGCCTTCCAGAGAAAACTCCAGCATCCAGGAGCGTGAACTCTCCTCTGGGATTCCTGCTGGGCAGGTGAGCAGCCCCATGGGCTTTGCTGCCATACTTGGCTTTTACTTGTCATAAATACAGAGCTGCTCAGTCCCTGCACTTCTGACTTCCCACCCTGGTCAGGTGCAGCTTGAAACCATATCCAGATGGTGTGAGACCTTCTGAGGGGAACAGGGAGCAATTGGGAAAGTGAGACATGAGGGAGCCACAGTGTAAGAGTTGGTGTGGGGCTGGTTCTCTCAGTGCCAGCATCGCTGCTGAGATCAATAGATTTGGAGGATGCCACGTGCCGGATGGGATGAGGAGGCACCAAAATGGCCAAAGGGAACTTGGTGGGCCCCTGGCAGAGCCCTGGCAACCATAAGAGTTGGGGTGGCAACAGGTGATGCTGTGCATGACACAACAATCGGAGGGGAGAGGGGTAGAGCCTTCCCCAGTTGTTACCCCTCAGAGCAGATCTCGCTGCTGTCGGAGTGAGAGCTGCTCACCATGAGCTCTAGTGATTTTGCGATGGCCTTGGAGCCAATGGATGCCCAGGACAGCCCCTACGTGCGGTTAGTGCTTGGAAGGGGCTGTGAATGTTGGTAGAGGAGAGCTGGTGACGCTGTGCTGGGCAATGGGTGGTGTGTCTGTGCCAGACCTGGGGCAGCTGAGCCTTGCTCATCACGCTCCCTCTTGTTCCCAACGTGTGTGGCCAGAAATGTGCTGTCGCTGTCTGGGTGATGACAATTTGCCCTTCTCCCCTCCTCTTCTTCCTTCAGAACCATCAACGTTGGGGCTGAGTTTCAGGCAGAGTTGCCTGAACTCCGGGATAGATCGGAGTTGGATCCAGCCGAGGAGGGAGCCTGGCTGGTTTGGAAGCCGTGGGGAGTCACCCAGGACACAGGTTTCTTTATTACCTTTTCTTCTAAAGCCACTCTGAGCTGAGGTGCTAAGGCTTCCAAATCCCAACTTTCCCTGCAGCTTGCTGCACATTCCCCTTCCCTCCTATCTTTTCCCCACAATTATCCCTCCTTGCAGCCTTAGAGGGAAGGTTGTCTCTCAGTTTGGGGAGAAAAGTCAATAAACGTTCCATGTGATAATCTTAGCAGCATCTTCCATGGGGTCAGGGACATTTGTATCTGTCCTGCCTGACGTGCAGGGACCCTGGGAGAGGGGAGATTGGTCCCTGGAGTTGTCAGTCCCAAAGCTGTCCCTGAGGCAGTGACACTGGGATAACTGCACATGAGGCTTTTCCTCTGCCTTTCACTGCTCTGCAGTCTCCCTGTGGCACTTGTTGTGCTCTCCCTCTGCCTGATGGCTCCCCTTTGCTTGGCAGAGCCTGACTCTCTCTTGCTTTTCCTTGCGTTTGTAGTCCTGGGGCTGCTCAGCGCATCCTGCCCCAGTACCATCCCAGGGGCAGGACGGAACATCGAGCAGGTCCTGCACTGCCTGCACGAAGCCCGAGGGAACATCACGGTAAGAATCAGCGATGAAATGACTAAGGGCCTGGGGGAGCCTTTGTTGCTGGTGGGAGCTGACTCTGGCCACAGGCTGCATTCAGCTCCTAAGGGATCACAGAGTGTGTCCTGGTGCAAACCTCAGAGCTTGGTTGGGCTCCTGGACGGGAGGTGATGATTTGCGAATAGAAGTCCAGCTCCTCTGCAAGCTGGGAAGGGAGGAACTGCCCCGTTAGAGAAGTCCTGAGCTCTGCTCTGGAGAAACATCGTTCGCTTGACATTTGCAAGATCTTAGGGCACTTGTAGCCCAGCAAACGCCTCCAGCCTGGCTCCTGTTCAGCATGGAAAGGGTCTTCTCCAACCAGCATCAGCAAAATCTTCCTGCTGTGGCCAGAATTTCTGAAGCAGAACCACCACAGAAAGCAGGAATTCACCTGTTTGCTCCTCCCTGGGGACAATCTAAAGACTTTTTCCATGCAATCTTGCAGGAGGCTAAGGAGCTGCTGCTCTCCGGGGGTCCACGGATGTCGGAATCCCACCCTCTAGCCGATTACCATTACACAGGTAAAGTGGAGCAGAGCCTGATCCTTCCCCTGGAAAGGCAGCAGATGCTGCGGTTCCTTTCTGTCCCTGAGCTAAAACACTTATTTAAAAGGAGGTGTGAAGAATGAGCTGTGTTTTTGGGGCTGAGAGAGCTGTCGCAAAGCACTCTGGTCTTAGGGCCACGGTGCTTTTCCTGCTTGGGGAATGCCCCATCCTGGTGTTTCAGCCCCTCCTTTGGGGGCTCTGCCCTGCAGGGACTCCCAACAGGAGGAGCTCTGCAAAACAGTGCCAGATCCTCCTGGCCACACTTGCTCCTTCCCTCCTGAAGGAGAAAAGAGGTTGATTGGGGAGGACCAAGCGGTGCTGGTTTCTCTGCGAGAGATCTGAGGGTCTGTGTGTTTCTTGCCAGGCTGTGACACGTGGACCCCCGAGGAGCAGCAGCTCTTCAGAAAGGCTTTCGCCCGGCACGGGAAGGACTTCCACCGCATACAGAAGAAGGTAAAGGCATTTGAGCCAGGAGGGTGTGGACCTGTCAGCAGGGATGGCTTTGACGTAGGAAACTGTGTTTGGAGTTGTGTGTTGGGATTCTGCTCTGTAAGAAGCATCCGCTGGTTTTCAATGCTCAGCAAACACGGCTCCATCACATCATCTGCATAATTCCTGCAGAATATTGAATCTCTCTGCTACCAAACACCAGAGGGATGAAAATGTCAGTGAAATGTTGTGCTGGCCACCTGTGCGGAACTTGCAGTAATGTCCTTCCCACTCTTCTGTGGAGCCTTTCAGGGACAGGCAGGTTTGCTCTGCGTCCAATCTCAACTCTCCCTAGGACAGAGCATCCAAGCCCATTTCCTTGGGATACCCAGAGAGAGCAGGGGAAGGAAAGAAAGAGCCAGATGGGTTTGCCATATCCTTGTGTGTCCAGTGTTGTACTGCAGGGTTTGCCTTATGGATTGTCCCTGTGTTTCTCACAACAGATCAAGACCAAGACGGTGGCACAATGTGTCGAATATTATTACAACTTTAAGAAGACCATTGTGTTTGATCCTGTGCGGGCGAGAGCCAAGAAGAGACGTCAGCAGGCAGAGCAGGACCAGGTAGAAGGGAGTTTGGCAACTTAGTGCTGCGAGAAGTTCCCCAGACTTGGGCTGCTCCGCTCTCCTGCAGGATTAAAGCATTGGAATTGCCTGGGTCACTGGGAGATAACGCAGGCGGCGTTTGATCTCAGCTCAGCCTTCTGAGCAGGACGAGGAGGAGGAACTGATGAGGGCTCTGTGCTTTGCAGGCTGCTGGCGGCCCCAGGAAGAGGGGCTGGCGTGTGCGGGAGGAGAGCCCGGAACCACCTCAGAGGGCTCCCAAGAGACCCCGCAGCGCCAGCAGGACTCCCACCAAACAAAGCCGGCTACCCTCCTCGGCTGGATCTGGAAACACCCTCACTCTTTATCTCTGCCCAGAGTGTGAGAGGTAGCGTTCGTCTTTCTTCTGGAAGCTCCCTGCTTTTGGCTAGAAGAGATTCCCCCTTCCCCAGCTGCCCAGGGGCAAGAAGAAGCAGAGCTGAGGGCAGGCTGAGGATTGCCCCTGCCCCTCTGCACTACCCAACCCTGTCCCACACAAACATCTGCCCTGGTTAACTCCTCACGCCCCCCACAGCCAGGGCTGCGGCACAAGGAGAGGATTAAACTCTGTCGCACCTCATGGCACAAAGTCACAGCAGTAGAAATGCCAGAGCTTGGGTAATGGTGTTTATTGGAGTAAAGAGATCCCCATTTGTCTTCCACCTCCCAGCGCATTTACCAGCAAAAGAGGGCGCATTTCACATATGAAGTGCCACCGGACGGAAGACCTTGATTATTTGAAGAAGGTCCGGTGGCCTGTGAGGAGAGCAAGAGAAGATACCACCAGCCTCCGACTGCGCCAAGAAACATTAGACCATCAATGAGGTCAGCTTTCCTCATCTAGAGAACAGCCGTTCTCTGCATCTGGGCAGAGAAGTTGCCCTGGAGAGGATTGACACCAGCGATGTTGCTCCTGCTCTTCCAGCCACTCTAACAGGAGATTTCTCTTTTTTCAGCAATGCCAGCAGAGAACATCGGCTCCTTCCCACCACGGAGCAGTGCTGGAGCAAAGCTCTCAAGAGCAATGGTGGAGGACTCCACAACAAGAAGTTAGTTTAGATGTTGTTGTTAGGGCAGTAGTTGTTGTTATAATAAATATTATGTTCTGTATCGAGAAGGTGTGCGTGAATCAATTCTGTGGCCCCAGCACCGAGTTCCGGTTCTCTGTGGTTGGGAGGTTACAGGCTCGTGTAGAAGAGTGAAAGAGCTGGAGAGCTTCCCACACCTCCTGCTCTGCCCTTGGCTACAGGCGCTGTGGTCCTCCTCGAGAAGAGCCTGTGTCCATGTCCCCAAGTGTGACATTGACCAGGCCTTTGAACCCCTCCAGGGCCCGTGATTCAACCTGCTCCCTGCAGAGCCTGATCCAATGCTTGACAACCCTTTCAGGAAAAGAAATTCCTCCTCACACCCAATGTAAATCTCCCCTGGCACATCTCGTGCTGTCACTGGCAACCAGGGAGAGGAGACCAGCCCTCACCTCACCACAATCTCCTTTCCAGGAGCTGCCAAGAGCCACGAGGTCTCCCCTCAATCTCCTCCAGACTAAACACCGCAGGTCCCTCAGCTGCCCTTATAACCCTTGTGCTCTAAACCCTGTCCCAGCTCCGTTGCCCTTCTCTGGATGTGCTCCAGCAGCTCCATGGCCTCAAGCTCCACCAGGGGAGGGTCAGCCTGGATATTAGGGAATAATTTTTCACAGAAAGGGTCACTGGGCATTGGAATAGGTTGCCCAGGGAGGGGGTTGAGTCCCCTTCCCTGGAGGTGTTTAAGGAACGGGTGGACGAGGTGCTGAGGGACATGGGTTAGTGTTTGATAGGAATGGTTGGACTCGCTGATCCAGTGGGTCTCGTCCAACCTGGTGATTCTGATTCCAAGGGCTGGAGCACCTCCTGTACAAGGCCAGGCTGAGAGAGTTGGGGTCGTTCAGCCTGGAGAAGAGGAGGCTGAGGGGAGGCCTTAGAGCAGCTTCCAGCGCTGAAAGGGGCTCCAGGAGAGCTGGGGAGGAGCTCTTGGTCAGGGACTGCAGGTATAAGACAAGGGGGAATGGTTTTCAGATGGAAGAGGGGAGATTGAGATGAGATCTCAGGGAGGAACGTTTTGCTGTGAGGGAGGGGAGGCCCTGGCCCAGGCTGCCCCGAGCAGGGGTGGCTGCCCCAGCCCTGGAGGTGCTGTGAGCCGCTCGGCTCTGTGGGGCAGTGCCCGCTGTCCCTTTCCAGCAAGGGGGAGGTGGCTCGGGGTCCCCTCGGTCCCTCCCTCTGCCTGGCGGCTCCGCCTCTTCCTGCGAGCAGCATGGAGGGGGTGAGCTCTCAGCCCCAGCGCCCTATGTCCCTGCCCTTTCTACCCCCTCTCCTTTCCTTCCCCCTCTCCCCCCGCTCCCTCCCGCTTCCCCTTTTCCTCTTCTCCTTCTCTCCTCTCCCCCTTCGCCCTTTCCTCTCTCCCTTCTCCTTCTCCCCTCCCCCTTCGCCCTCTCCCCCGTTCTCCCTCTTCTCTCCCCTTCTCTCTCTCCTCCTTCTCCATCTCTTCTCTCCTTCTGCCCTTCTCTCCTCTCCCCCTTCTCCCTCTCCTCTCCCCCTTCCCCCTCTCCTCTCCCCGTTCTCCCCAACGTTCTCTCTCCTCTCCTTCTTCTCCCTCTCCCCTTCCCCTTCTCCCTTTCCCCCGTTCTCCCTCTTTTCTCTCCTTCTCCCCAACTTTCTCCTCTCACCCTTCTCCCTCTCCTCTCACCCTTCTCCCTCTCCTTTCCCCCTTCTCCCTCTCCTCCTTCTCCATCTCTTCTCCTATTTCTCTCTCCTCTCCTTCTTCTCCCTCTCCCCTTCCCCTTCTGCCTTTCCCCCGTTCTCCCTCTTCTCTCTCCTCTTCCCCTTCTCCCTCTCCTCTCCCCCTTCTCCCTCTTTTCCCTCCTTCTCCCCAACCTTCTCCTCTCCCCCTTCTCCCTCTTTTCCCTCCTTCTCCCCAACCTTCTCCTCTCCCCCTACTCCCTCTCCTCCTTCTCCATCTCTTCTCTCCTCTCCCCTTCTCCCTCTCCCCCTTCTCCATCTCTTCTGTCCTTACCCCCCTTCTCCCTCTCCTCTCCCCATTCTCCTCTCCCCATTCTCCTCTCCCCATTCTCCTCTCCCCATTCTCCTCTCCCCCTTCTCCCCTCCTCTCTCCCATCACAGGTTTCCCAGAGCAGGTGTTGGTGAGGTTGAGCTCAGTTCTGTGACATGAGGTGCTGGGAGATGGGTGGGCACTGAGGAAGCACTGCTTAAAAAGGAGAGTTCTTCCATTTGGGGGCCTTTAAAAAGAGAGGAGGACGTTCCCAAAATCGGGAAAGAAGGTCCCTGACACTGGGGTTGTTTCTCGAGGCCGGCACTTTTCCATATGGCACAGTGCACACGGGGGTCGTTCTGCCAGCATGTATGCCCATGATTATGGGTAGCACTTATTTACTCTGTATTCTGTTTCTTGTAAAACTCGTGCACTTTAATCGCCTTTCCCAATACTAATTGGAACAGGCATCCAGCCCATTATTGAGCCTCAGCTCTGCAAAGCAGCCCCGACCCTATTTCATCAGCATCCAGGCCCCTTTGAAGTTCCCACGTAAGGTTTGAAGTTGGGATTATCCTGACCTCCATCTTTTTTAGCTCCTGAAGCAGTGGCAAGAAGCTGATTTTCTGCAGTGTCCGATGCCTTTTTGCCTTTGTTCTGTTCTTCAAGTATCACAGAAGTGTTCTCTAGTTCCTAAGATTGTTCTGGAGAACAGGCCTTATGAGGAGAGGCTGAGAGAGCTGGGGGTGTTTATCCTGGAGAAGAGGAGGCTGAGAGGAGACCTCATTGCTCTCTACAACTACCTTGAAAGGAGGTTGTAGAGAGGAGGGAGCTGGGCTCTTCTCCCAAGTGACAGGGGACAGGAGGAGAGGGAATGGCCTCAAGCTCCGCCAGGGGAGATTTAGGCTAGAGATTAGGAGGAAGTTTTTAACGGAAAAGGGTCATTGGGCATTGGAATAGGCTGCCCAGGGAGGTGGTTGAGTCACCTTCCCTGGAGGTGTTTAAGGGACGGGTAGATGAGGTCCTGATGGTTTAGTGTTTGATAGGAATGGTTGGACTTGATGATCTACTGGGTCTCTTCCAACAAGGTTGTTCTATGATTCTATGATTCTTATGTTGAAGATTCCAGAACTGGACACAATACTCCAGGTGAGGTCTCATAAGAGAGCAGTAAAGGGGCAGAATGCCCTCCCTCACCTGCTGGCGACGCTGCTTTGGATGCAGCCCAGGCCACGGTTGGTTTCTGGGCTATGAGCACACGTTGCTGGCTCATGTTGAGCTTCTTGTCAATCAGCACTCCGAGTCCTTCTCCTCAGGGCTGCTCTCCATCCCATCATCCCCCGTCCTGTGTTGTAACGGTGACTGAGTACCAGTCATGGATTAGTCAGGGGTGGTCTGAATACAGGGCACGCTCAGAGGAGAGCCCATCACAGCCTGTTCTGTGGGGCCCATTGTAACTTGACTCTTTTCTCTTTATCTTTATCTGGAGAGCAGCAGAGGCTCAGCGCATCCTCGAGGTCCTGTGCTCCCCTGAGACGCCTTTCGTGAAGAAGCAGCAAGTGATGAACCAAGCGTTTGGGGATTGTCGTCCCAAGATGGCTGAGGATGAGAAGAGCATGGATAAGGCAGGTGAGCTCGAACAGCTCCTTCAGGGAATGCTATTTGGTTCTTTTCTGTCCCATACTGGGACCAGTGGTATTTAATATATTCATCGGGGATACAGACAGCGAGAGCAAGGGCTCTCTCACCAAGTTTGTAGATGACATCAAGTTGAGAGGTGCAGTTGCCACATCAGAAGGAAGGGATGTCATCCAGAGGGACCAGGACAAGCAGGAGAAGGGGGGTCTGTGTGAGTCTCCTGAGGTTCAACCAGGCCAAGTACAAGGTCCTACACCTGGGTCGGGGCAATCCTTGATTTCATTACAGGGTTGGGGATGAGGTGATTGAGAGCAGCCCCAAGGAGCAGGACTTGGGGTGCTGTGGGAGTAGAAGCTCAACATGAGCCAGCAACATGTGCTCACAGCCTAGAAACCAACCGAGTCGTGGGCTGCAGCCAAAGCAGTGTGGCCAGTGGGGAGGGAGGGGATTCTGCTCCTCTGCTCTGCTCTGGTGAGACCCCACCTGGAGTCCTGAGTCCAGTTCTGGAATCCCCAACATACACAGGATGTGGAACTGTTGGAACGTGTCCAGAGGAGGCCACAGAGATGTTCTGAGGGCTGGAGCACCTCTGCTGTCAGGACAAGCTGAGAGAGTTGGGGTTGTTCAGCCTGGAGAAGAGAAAGCCCTGAGGGGACCTGATAGCAACCTTCTAGTATTGAAAGGGGCTCCAGGAAAGCTGAGGAGGGAGTTTTTACAAGGGCCTGGAGTGACAGAATGAGAGGGAATGGCTTTAAATTGGACAAGGGCAGATTTAGATTAGACATTAGGGAGAAATTCTTCATGATGAGGGTGGGGAGGCCCTGGCCCAGGTTGCCCAGAGCAGGGGTGGCTGCCCCATCCCTGGAGGGGTTCCAGACCAGGCTGGATGGGGCTTGGAGCCCCTGATCCAGCGGGAGGTGTCCCTGCTCATGGCAGGGGTGGGACTGGATCTGCTTTGAGGTCCCTTCCAACCCAAACCATTCCACGATTCTATGATTCTTAGATTGCAGCGGTTGGTGGGATCACCTGTCTGACAGTGCCTTTCAGCGGGAGCTGCAGCAGCACCGTCCCTGTAGCAGGAATCTGGCTCAGTGATAGAAACATTCTTCTTTGTCTCGTCTAGATGTGAAAGCTGGTGATGTGGAAGTGCAGCAAAGCAACGAGCAGGCTTCAGACGGGAAACAATCCAACCACATCTTTGAGGCAAAGCCGGAGTGGTTCACATCACCTGACGACAGCTTCCGATTTGATTTCCCAGTTCCCCAGACTCAGCTGGAAGCAACTGGTCCAGCTTTGGAAGCAGCCCCTGGTGGCAGAGGTGCCGAGAAGGCACAAACCGGTGCAGGAGCCCCTGAGCGGGACAGCTGGAACGGAGCCTTGAGTTTTGCTGCCTCTGGACAAGAATCCAAGTTTGCTTTCAACTTTACCGTCCCAGATGAAGAGTATCCTCCGGTTCCTTTAGTTCCAACAAGCCGAGATGGAAAACATTCAGCAGATCGTGAAGTGCTGGGTAGTTCACTGCCTATGGAATCAGCAGGCGTAACACAGATTTCAGCTGCGCAGAAGCATGAGCTGACGGAAACTGCGGGAAGCAGAAGCCCAAAGCCCAAAGAGGGTGGAAGCCTCGTCACGCCAAAGATCCCTCAGCCAGAGACTGCTCCTGGAGGTGAGACGGCGACAGAGAAACCAGCAGCAGATGGAGCTGCCCAGAAGAAGAAAAAGAAGAAGAAACAAAAACCGTCTGTCGGTAAGAAGGAGACAGAAGAAACTGAGATCAACAGGAAGGCAAAGGCAGAGGCTAACAGATGTCCAAAGAAAGGTGCTTCCCACCAGGATGAAGCCTCTCAGGTATTTAATTACTGCTGGGATCCCACAGTTTATAAACCCCTCCCTGAGCAAAAGAAGCTTTATCTTTTCACAGTTTAGCGCTTAGCACACAGGCTTGAAATGAGAGCTGAAAGAAAAGCATTGCTGTCTGTTTCTTTTGGCAGCTCTTTGCTTTTTTTCTCTGCTTTTCCAGGCAGCTGAGGAGCCTTCTAGTGCTGAAAGGGGCTGCAGGAAAGCTGGGGAGGGGCTCTGGATCAGGGAGGGCAGGGATGGGATGAGGGAGAATGCTCACTCTGCTCCCTGTTGCTGCAAGAGGGGAGATGGAGGTGAGATCTTTGGGAGAAAGGTTTTGCTGTGAGGGTGGGGAGGCCCTGGCCCAGGTTGCCCAGAGCAGGAGTGGCTGCCCCATCCCTGGAGGGGTTCCAGACCAGGTTGGATGGGGCTTGGAGCCCCTGATCCAGTGGGAGGTGTCCCTGCCCATGGGACTGGATGGGGTGTGAGGTCCCTTCCAACTCAAACCAGTCTGTGATTCTCTGATTTCCTCATGCTCACTCCGCTCCCTGTTGCCTGGCAGTCAGATGAGCAGCTGCGGAAAGAGGTGGACTGGTGTGTGGAACAGCTGGAACTGGGCCTGAAGACGCAGAAGTCCACTCCCAAGCAGGGTAAGTGCTCCAGTAAATGAGAAGCCTCCCCTGTGGGAAGGGCTGGCGGGTGGGCAGGAGCGGAGGCCGTGGGGACCCACTCTGCGTCGTGTCTCCTTTGTGCTGCTGCAGCCGAGGAGGCTCTCCGTGCGATCAAGACCCTGCGCAGCGACAAGGCTCTGCTGGTGAAGAAGCGTCAGGTCATGAGAAGCATCTTTGGAGACTACAGGAAGAAGATGGAGGAGGAGCAGCGCAAAGGGCTGAAGCTCATGGAAGCAGGTAGGAGAGCTTTGCATGCTGGGGGAGAAGCACGAGAAAAGGCTCCGCTCCTGCCTTCCTTATTGCTTTATAGAGTTGGAGCTCACTGTGTGAGATGACTGAATGTCTCTGATTGATTGCTCTTTTCTCCCACCCACAAGCTGCAAAATCTGCCAGGATCGTGGAAGTGAAGGGCAATGCCTGCAACAAGAACTGCCGATTCTTCCGGAAGCGCTCGGGAGCTTGCAAGACAAGCCAAGGCTCAGCAGAAAGCCCAGCAGAGTCACCCAGGACACTCTCCACGGACTCATTCCGCTTCCCAACTTCCCAAGAAGAGTTTTACTTCAATTTCTTTTAGGAAAGTCTAAAGACTAAAACTGTGGCTAAGTCTCCTACAGACTCCAGAGCGATGAAAGGATGCTGTGCAGCAGAAAATGTTCTGCAAGAATCTGTGTGTTTCCTAAAGAAAAGTTCCTATTTGGTTGTGCCTTATCTAGTGTAAAACGTCTACCTACTGCGCGTGTGACCCCAGGACTCCTCTGTCGAGCGACGCAGAGTCTGGAAGGATCGGGTTTTCTTCCTGTAGAATTGGCATGAACCTAAGAATCTGTCTTTTATACTGGGAGACTTCCACATTCTCCAATTGCTTCTATAGTGGAGACTTCCACATTCTCCAGTTGCTTTTATAGTGGAGGGGTCAGCGACGCACGCAGGATAGAATGGTTTGTATTAAGGATTCAGCAGCCTACGCAGGGCACATAATCGTGTGCTGCCGCTCCCCAAGGCTCTGCCACAAGGCTCTGCAAATACAGCTTGTCAGGAAAGCAGCAGGCGGTGTGTCCATCGGTGCCCACTGGAGAGGACGAGGCCGGAGTTTTGGAGGTAAATGAACGACAACCATCCTTGCTCATGCATCTCAAACTGACAGGGCTGAACTCGGAAGAGAGCCACAGTAGCTAATTGAAGCTGCCTGAGGGATGGAAGGACTGTTGTTTCCAGACAGGGAAAGATTTTTGTTGCTGAAGCCAGGCTCTGGCCTGCTAGGAAGAGTGTACAATCAGTTCTTCAAGAAGTTTCATACGGTCAGAGAATCATAGAATTGGTTGGTTGGAAAAGAGCCTTGAGAGTGGAGTCTAACCGTCCCTGTCCACCTCTAAACCAGATCATCTGCCCATCTTTTAAATCCCTCCAGGGTCGGGGATGCCACCACCTCCCTGGGCAGCCTCTGCCAGTGCCCAAGAATCCTTGCAGTGAAGAAGTATTTCCCAGTGTCTAAGCTGAACCTCTCCTGGTGCAACTTGAGGCCATTTCCTTTCATCCTGTCACTGGGGAGAAGAGCCCAGCAGCCACCTCACTCCAACCTCCTCTCAGGCAGTTGTAGACAGTGATGAGGTCTCCCCTCAACCTTCTTTCCTCCAGATGGAACAGCCCCAGGTCCCTCAGCTGCTCCTCAGAATCCTTGTTCTCCAGCCCCTTCCCCAGCTCCGTTCACTTCTCTGGATGTGCTCCAGCTCCTCAGTGTCCTTGGAGTGAGGGGCCCAAAACTGAACCCAAGATTCGAGGTGTGGCCTCCCCAGTGCTGAGTGCAGGGGGACGATCCCTTCCCTGCTCCTGCTGGCCACCCCAGAGCTGATCCAAGCCAGGATACTCTTGGCCTTCTTGGCCACCACTAGCGCATATTCAGCCGCAATTAACCTCCAGGTCCTTTGCCAGGTGGAGTGTGGGTTGACAGCAACTGACCATGATTCAGCAGTGGCCCAGGTGGCCAAGAAGTTCAATGGCATCTTGGCTTGGATCAGGCACGGTGTGAGCAGCAGGTCCAGGGAGGCTCTTCTCCCTCTGTGCTTGGCACTGGTGAGACTGCTCCTTGAATCCTTGAATCAGTTGTGGGCCCCTCAGCTCAAGAAGAATCATAGAATCATAGAACAACCAGGTTGGAAGAGACCCACTGAGGAGGATCTAAGGGAAAACTTGGGTCAACGAAGCATCAGAAAACAGTCACTTGAACCCAACCCCTTCCAGTGCCTTTTGCCAGCAGAACATCCCCATCCAGCCCCGGGCTCCCCTCACACCGATGGAGCTTTTGAACCCTCACACTGCAAACCCAGCACATCGCGGCTGAGCTGCTCTCCCAGACCCAGCCCAGGGCATCCCTGCCTCCTCCCCAGCACGAGGAAGAGGAGAGGGGTGGCTGGTGAGGGGCGACAGCTTGTTAGCCGACGTCCCTGGAGTCACGGGATGGGCAAGTGGTGACTGATGTGCAGGTTTCCCTCGCTCAGCCAGCGGCTCAGCACTACAGTGCCCTGAAACCCACACCTTTGGTTCCAGGAACACTGCAGGAATGGACGTGGGGAGAACTTCAGGAGGAAGAGACCCAGTAAACGTTCCTGAGGCTGCCTGGTGGTTTATTGAAAAGAGAAAACCCATGAAAGGCCTTGAGCCGCCTGGCAGCAAGGATCCGGCCTCTGCTTCCACACTCTCCTCGTTCCCCTGCTAAGGGGATCCCAGGCAGCTGCTGTGTGAGGTGATAACACCCCAATGTCTGTGCCCCCAGAGAACAGAGCTGGAAAGGGATCCAGCTGCCTCTCCTGTGTGTTACAGAGGGAGAAAATGGACCTGCAGGCATTGAAAGTTATAAATGTATCAGTTGCCCATTTCCGTGTGGGGCAAATCCCTGCCGTGCAGGCCAGGGAAATACGGACAATGAGGAGCAACAGTCGGAGTTGGGGGCAGCTGATCCTGATTTTCTCGTGCCGCTTGCCCAGAGCATGGTCGAGCAAGGGAGATGTGCCCAGAGACACAGGCAGGGCCTGGCTCTGCTCCTGCCTTCCAGAGAAAACTCCAGCATCCAGGAGCGTGAACTCTCCTCTGGGATTCCTGCTGGGCAGGTGAGTAGCCCAATGGGTTTTGCTGCCATACTTGGCTTTTACTTGTCATAAATACAGAGCTGCTCAGTCCCTGCACTTCTGACTTCCCACCCTGGTCAGGTGCAGCTTGAAACTGTATTGAGATGGTGTGAGACCTTCTGAGGGGAACAGGGAGCAATTGGGAAAGTGAGACATGAGGGAGCCACAGTGTAAGAGTTGGTGTGGGGCTGGTTCTCTCAGTGCCAGCATCGCTGCTGAGATCAATAGATTTGGAGGATGCCACGTGCCAGATGGGATGAGGAGGCACCAAAGTGGCCAAAGGAAACTTGGTGGGACCCTGGCAGAGCCCTGGCAACCATAAGAGTTGGGGTGGCAACAGGTGATGCTGTGCATGACACAACAATCGGAGGGGAGAGGGGTTGCAGCCTTCCCCAGTTGTTACCCCTCAGAGCAGAACTTGCTGCTGTTGGTGCAAGCTGCTCAGGATGAGTGCCAGTGATTTTGCGATGGCCTTGGAGCCAGTTGATGCCCGGGACAGCCCCTACATGCGGTTAGTGCTTGGAAGGGGCTGTGAATGTTGGTAGAGGAGAGCTGGTGATGCTGTGCTGGGCAATGGGTGGTGTGTCTGTGCCAGACCTGGGGCAGCTGAGCCTTGCTCATCACGCTCCCTCTTGTTCCCAGCGTGTGTGGCCAGAAATGTGCTGTCGCTGTCTGGGTGATGACAATTTGCCCTTCTCCCCTCCTCTTCTTCCTTCAGAACCATCAACGTTGGGGCTGAGTTTCAGGCCCAACTGCCTGAACTCCGGGATAGATCGGAGTTGGATCCAGCCGAGGAGGGAGCCTGGCTGGTTTGGAAGCCGTGGGGAGTCACCCAGGACACAGGTTTCTTTATTACCTTTTCTTCTAAAGCCACTCTGAGCTGAGGTGCTAAGGCTTCCAAATCCCACCTTTCCCTGCAGCTTGCTGCACGTTCCCCTTCCCTCCTATCTTTTCCCCACAATTATCCCTCCTTGCAGCCTTAGAGGGAAGGTTGTCTCTCAGTTTGGGGAGAAAAGTCAATAAACCTTCCATGTGATAATCTTAGCAGCATCTTCCATGGGGTCAGGGACATTTGTATCTGTCCTGCCTGACGTGCAGGGACCCTGGGAGAGGGGAGATTTGTCCCTGGAGTTGTCAGTCCCAAAGCTGTCCCTGAGGCAGTGACACTGGGATAACTGCACATGAGGCTTTTCCTCTGCCTTTCCCTGCTCTGCAGTCTCCCTGTGGCACTTGTTGTGCTCTCCCTCTGCCTGATGGCTCCCCTTTGCTTGGCAGAGCCTGACTCTCTCTTGCTTTTCCTTGCGTTTGTAGTCCTGGGGCTGCTCAGCGCATCCTGCCCCAGTACCATCCCAGGGGCAGGACGGAACATCGAGCAGGTCCTGCACTGCCTGCACGAAGCGCGAGGGAACATCACGGTAAGAATCAGCGATGAAATGACTAAGGGCCTGGGGGAGCCTTTGTTGCTGGTGGGAGCTGACTCTGGCCACAGGCTGCATTCAGCTCCTAAGGGATCACAGAGCGTGTCCTGGTGCAAACCTCAGAGCTTGGTTGGGCTCCTGGACGGGAGGTGATGATTTGCGAATAGAAGTCCAGCTCCTCTGCAAGCTGGGAAGGGAGGAACTGCCCCGTTAGAGAAGTCCTGAGCTCTGCTCTGGAGAAACATCGTTCGCTTGACATTTGCAAGATCTTAGGGCACTTGTAGCCCAGCAAACACCTCCAGCCTGGCTCCTGTTCAGCATGGAAAGGGTCTTCTCCAACCAGCATCAGCAAAATCTTCCTGCTGTGGCCAGAATTTCTGAAGCAGAACCACCACAGAAAGCAGGAATTCACCTGTTTGCTCCTCCCTGGGGACAATCTAAAGACTTTTTCCATGCAATCTTGCAGGAGGCTAAGGAGCTGCTGCTCTCCGGGGGTCCACGGATGTCGGAATCCCACCCTCTGGCCGATTACCACTATGCAGGTAAACTGGGGCAGAGCCTGATCCTTCCCCTGGAAAGGCTGCAGATGCTGCGGTTCCTTTCTGTCCCTGAGCTAAAACACTTATTTAAAAGGAGGCATGAAGAATGAGCTGTGTTTCTGGGGCACAGAGAGCTGTCACAAAGCACTCTGGTCTTAGGGCCGCGGTGCTTTTCCTGCTTGGGGAATGCCCCATCCTGGTGTTTCAGCCCCTGCTTTGGGGGCTCTGCCCTGCAGGGACTCCCAACAGGAGGAGCTCTGCAAAACAGTGCCAGATCCTCCTGGCCACACTTGCTCCTTCCCTCCTGAAGGAGAAAAGAGGTTGATTGGGGAGGACCAAGCTGTGCTGGTTTCTCTGCGAGAGATCTGAGGGTCTGTGTGTTTCTTGCCAGGCTGTGACACGTGGACCCCCGAGGAGCAGCAGCTCTTCCGAAAGGCTTTCGCCCGGCACGGGAAGGACTTCCACCGCATCCAGAAGAAGGTAAAGGCGTTTGAGCCAGAAGGGTGTGGGCCTGTCAGGGGGGATGGCTTTGACGTAGGAAGCTGTGTTTGGAGTTGTGTGTTGGGATTCTGCTCTGTAAGAAGCATCCGCTGGTTTTCAGTGCTCAGCAAACACAGCTCCATCACATCATCTGCATAATTCCCACAGAGTATTGAATCCCTCTGCTACCAAACACCAGAGATATGAAAATGTCAGGAAATGTTGTGCTGACCACCTGTGCGGAACTTGCAGTAATGTCCTTCCCACTCTTCTGTGGAGCCTTTCAGGGACAGGCAGGTTTGCTCTGCGTCCAATCTCAACTCTCCCTAGGACAGAGCATCCAAGCCCCTTTCCTTGGGATAGCGGGAGAGAGCAGGGGAAGGAAAGAAAGAGCAGGATGGGTTTGCCTTATCCTTCTGTGTTCAGTGTTGTACTGCAGAGTTTGCCTTACGGATTGTCCCTGTGTTTGTCCCAACAGATCAAGACCAAGACGGTGGCACAATGTGTCGAATATTATTATAACAACAAGAAGACCATTGTGTTTGATCCTGTGCGGGCGAGAGCCAAGAAGAGACGTCAGCAGGCAGAGCAGGACCAGGTAGAAGGGAGTTTGGCAACATAGTGTTGCGAGAAGTTCCCCAGACTTGAGCTGCTCCGTTCTCCTGCAGGATGGAAGCACTGGAATTGCCTGGGTCACTGGGAGATAACGCAGGCGGCGTTTGATCTCAGCTCAGCCTTGTGAGCAGGACGAGGAGGAACTGATGAGGGCTCTGTGCTTTGCAGGCTGCTGGCGGCCCCAGGAAGAGGGGCTGGCGTGTGCGGGAGGAGAGCCCAGAACCACCTCAGAGGGCTCCCAAGAGACCCCGCAGCGCCAGCAGGACTCCCACCAAACCAAGCCGGCTACCCTCCTCGGCTGGATCTGGAAACACCCTCACTCTTTATCTCTGCCCGGAGTGTGAGAGGTAGTGTTCATCTCTCTTCTGGAAGCTCCCTGCTTTTGGCTAGAAGAGATTCCCCCTTCCCCAGCTGCCCAGGGGCAAGAAGAAGCAGAGCTGAGGGCAGGCTGAGGATTGCCCCTGCCCCTCTGCACTACCCAACCCTGTCCCACACAAACATCTGCCCTGGTTAACTCCTCACGCCCCCCACAGCCAGGGCTGCGGCACAAGGAGAGGATTAAACTCTGTCGCACCTCATGGCACAAAGTCACAGCAGTAGAAATGACAGAGCTTGGGTAATGGTGTTTATTGGAGTAAAGAGATCCCCGTTTGTCTTCCACCTCCCAGCGCATTTACCAGCAAAAGAGGGCGCATTTCACATATGAAGTGCCACCGGACGGAAGACCTGGATTATTTGAAGAAGGTCCGGTGGCCTTTGAGGAGAGCCAGAGAGGATACCACCAGCCTCCGACTGCGCCAAGAAACATTAGACCATCAATGAGGTCAGCTTTCCTCATCTAGAGAACAGCCGCTCTCTGCATCTGGGCAGAGAAGTTGCCCTGGAGAGGATTGACACCAGCGATGTTGCTCCTGCTCTTCCAGCCACTCTAACAGGAGATTTCTCTTTTTTCAGCAATGCCAGCAGAGAACATCGGCTCCTTCCCACCACGGAGCAGTGCTGGAGCAAAGCTCTCAAGAGCGATGGTGGAGGACTCCACAACAAGAATTTAGTTTAGATGTTGTTGTTAGAGTAGTAGTTGTTGTTATAATAAATATGATGTTCTGTATCGAGAAGGTGTGCGTGAATCAATTCTGTGGCCCCAGCACCGAGTTCCAGTTCTCTGTGGTTGGGAGGTTACAGGCTCATGTAGAAGAGTGAAAGAGCTGGAGAGCTTCCCACATCTCCTGCTCTGCCCTTGGCTACAGGCGCTGTGCTCCTCCTCGAGAAGAGCCTGTGTCCATGTCCCCAAGTGTGACATTGACCAGGCCTTTGAACCCCTCCAGGGCCCGTGCCCTTATAACCCTTGTGCTCTAAACCCTGTCCCAGCTCCGTTGCCCTTCTCTGGATGTGCTCCAGCAGCTCCATGGCCTCAAGCTCCACCAGGGGAGGGTCAGCCTGGATATTAGGGAATAATTTTTCACAGAAAGGGTCACTGGGCATTGGAACAGGCTGCCCAGGGAGGGGGTTGAGTCCCCTTCCCTGGAGGTGTTTAAGGAACGGGTGGACGAGGTGCTGAGGGACATGGGTTAGTGTTTGATAGGAATGGTTGGACTCAATGATCCAGTGGGTCTCGTCCAACCTGGTGATTCTGATTCCAAGGGCTGGAGCACCTCCTGTACAAGGCCAGGCTGAGAGAGTTGGGGTCGTTCAGCCTGGAGAAGAGGAGGCTGAGGGGAGGCCTTAGAGCAGCTTCCAGCGCTGAAAGGGGCTCCAGGAGAGCTGGGGAGGAGCTCTTGGTCAGGGACTGCAGGTATAAGACAAGGGGGAATGGTTTTCAGATGGAAGAGGGGAGATTGAGATGAGATGTCAGGGAGGAACGTTTTGCTGTGAGGGAGGGGAGGCCCTGGCCCAGGCTGCCCCGAGCAGGGGTGGCTGCCCCAGCCCTGGAGGTGCTGTGAGCCGCTCGGCTCTGTGGGGCAGTGCCCGCTGTCCCTTTCCAGCAAGGGGGAGGTGGCTCGGGGTCCCCTCGGTCCCTCCCTCTGCCTGGCGGCTCCGCCTCTTCCTGCGAGCAGCATGGAGGGGGTGAGCTCTCAGCCCCAGCGCCCTATGTCCCTGCCCTTTCTACCCCCTCTCCTTTCCTTCCCCCTCTCCCCCCGCTCCCTCCCGCTTCCCCTTTTCCTCTTCTCCTTCTCTCCTCTCCCCCTTCGCCCTTTCCTCTCTCCCTTCTCCTTCTCCCCTCCCCCATCGCCCTCTCCCCCGTTCTCCCTCTTCTCTCCCCTTCTCTCTCTCCTCCTTCTCCATCTCTTCTCTCCTTCTGCCCTTCTCTCCTCTCCCCTTCTCCCTCTCCTCTCCCCCTTCACCCTCTCCTCTCCCCCTTCTCCCCAACCTTCTCTCTCCTCTCCTTCTTCTCCCCTTCCCCTTCTCCCTTTCCCCCATTCTCCCTCTTTTCTCTCCTTCTCCCCAGCCTTCTCCTCTCCCCCTTCTCCCTCTCCTCTCACCCTTCTCCTTCTCCTCTCCCCCTTCTCCCTCTCCTTTCCCCCTTCTCCCTTTCCTCCTCCTCCATCTCTTCTCCTCCTTCTCTCTCCTCTCCTTCTTCTCCCTCTCCCCTTCCCCTTCTCCCTTTCCCCTGTTCTCCCTCTTCTCTCTCCTCTTCCCCTTCTACCTCTCCTCTCCCCCTTCTCCCTCTTTTCCCTCCTTCTCCCCAACCTTCTCCTCTCCCCCTTCTCCCTCTCCCCCTTCTCCATCTCTTCTCTCCTTACCCCCCTTCTCCCTCTCCTCTCCCCATTCTCCTCTCCCCATTCTCCTCTCCCCATTCTCCTCTCCCCCTTCTCCTCTCCTCTCTCCCATCACAGGTTTCCCAGAGCAGGTGTTGGTGAGGTTGAGCTCAGTTCTGTGACATGAGGTTCTGGGAGATGGGTGGGCACTGAGGAAGCACTGGGGAAAAAGGAGAGTTCTTCCATTTGGGGGCCTTTAAAAAGAGAGGAGGACGTTCCCAAAATCGGGAAAAAGAAGGTCCCTGACACTGGGGTTGTTTCTCGAGGCCGGCACTTTTCCATATGGCACAGTGCACACGGGGGTCGTTCTGCCAGCATGTATGCCCATGATTATGGGTAGCACTTATTTACTCTGTATTCTGTTTCTTGTAAAACTCGTGCACTTTAATCGCCTTTCCCAATACTAATTGGAAGAGGCATCCTGCCCGTTATTGAGCCTCAGCTCTGCAAAGCAGCCCCGACCCTATTTCATCGGCATCCAGGCCCTTTTCAGGTTCCCACGTAAGGTTTGAAGTTGGGGTTATCCTGACCTCCATCTTTTTAGCTCCTGAAGCAGTGGCAAGAAGCTGATTTTCTGCAGTCTCCGATGCCTTTTTGCCTTTGTTCTGTTCTTCAAGTATCACAGAAGTGTTCTCTAGCTCCTAAGATTGTTCTGGAGAATAAGACTTATGAGGAGAGGCTGAGAGAGCTGGGGGTGTTTATCCTGGAGAAGGGGAGGCTGAGAGGAGGCCTCATTGCTCTCTACAACTACCTTGAAAGGAGGTTGTGGAGAGGAGGGAGCTGGGCTCTTCTGCCAAGTGACAGGGGACAGGACAAGAGGGAATGGCCTCAAGCTCCCCAAGGGAGATTTAGGCTAGAGATTAGGAGGAAGTTTTTCACGGAAAAGGGTCATTGGGCATTGGAATAGGCTGCCCAGGGAGGGGGTTGATTCCCCTTCCCTGGAGGTGTTTAAGGGACGGGTAGATGAGGTCCTGAGGGACATGGTTTAGTGTTTGATAGGAATGGCTGGACTTGATGATCCACTGGGTCTCTTCCAACATGGTTGTTCTATGATTCTGTGATTCTTATGTTGAGGATTCCAGAACTGGACACAATACTCCAGGTGAGGTCTCATAAGAGAGCAGTAAAGGGGCAGAATGCCCTCCCTCACCTGCTGGCGACACTGCTTTGGATGCAGCCCAGGCCACGGTTGGTTTCTGGGCTATGAGCACACGTCGCTGGCTCATGTCGAGCTTCTTGTCAATCAGCACTCCGAGTCCTTCTCCTCAGGGCTGCTCTCCATCCCATCATCCCCCGTCCTGTGTTGAAACGGTGACCGAGTGCCAGTCATGGATTAGTCAGGGGTGGTCTGAATACAGGGCACACTCAGAGGAGAGCCCATCACAGCGTGTTCTGTGGGGCCCATTGTAACGTGACTCTTGTCTCTTGATCTTTATCTGGAGAGCAGCAGAGACTCAGCGCATCCTCAAGGTCCTGCGCTCCCCTGAGACGCCTTTCGTGAGGAAGCAGCAAGTGATGAACCAAGCGTTTGGGGATTGTCGTCCCAAGATGGCCGAGGATGAGAAGAGCATGGATAAGGCAGGTGAGCTCGAACAGCTCCTTCAGGGAATGCTATTTGGTTCTTTTCTGTCCCATACTGGGACCAGTGGCATTTAATATATTCATCGGGGATACAGACAGCGAGATCAAGGGCTCTCTCAGCAAGTTTGTAGGTGACATCAAGCTGAGAGGTGCAGTTGCCACATCAGAAGGAAGGGATGTCATCCAGAGGTACCAGGACAAGCTGGAGAAGGGGGTCTGTGGGAATCTCCTGAGGTTCAACCAGGCCAAGTACAAGGTCCTACACCTGGGTCGGGGCAATCCTTGATTTCATTATAGGGTTGGGGATGAGGTGATTGAGAGCAGCCCCAAGGAGAAGGACTTGGGGTGCTGTGGGAGTAGAAGCTCAAGGTGAGCCAGCAGCATGTGCTCACAGCCTAGAAACCAACCGAGTCGTGGGCTGCAGCCAAAGCAGCGTGGCCAGCGGGGAGGGAGGGGATTCTGCTCCTCTGCTCCTCTCTTGTGAGACCCCACCTGGAGTCCTGAGTCCAGTTCTGGAATCCCCAACATACACAGGATGTGGAACTGTTGGAACGTGTCCAGAGGAGGCCACAGAGATGTTCTGAGGGCTGGAGCACCTCTGCTGTCAGGACAAGCTGAGAGAGTTGGGGTTGTTGAGCCTGGAGAAGAGAAGGCCCTGAGGGGACCTGATAGCAACCTTCTGGGATTGAAAGGGGCTCCAGGAAAGCTGAGGAGGGAGTTTTTACAAGGGTCTGGAGTGACAGAATGAGAGGGAATGGCTTTAAATTGGACAAGGGCAGATTTAGATTAGACATTAGGGAGAAATTCTTCATGATGAGGGTGGGGAGGCCCTGGCCCAGGTTGCCCAGAGCAGGGGTGGCTGCCCCATCCCTGGAGGGGTTCAAGGGCAGGTTGGATGGGGCTTGGAGCCCCTGATCCAGCGGGAGGTGTCCCTGCTCAAGGCAGGGGTGGGACTGGATGGGCTTTGAGGTCCCTTCCAACCCAAACCATTCCACGATTCTATGATTCTTAGATTGCAGCGGTTGGTGGGATCACCTGTCTGACAGTGCCTTTCAGCGGGAGCTGCAGCAGCAGCGTCCCTGTAGCAGGAATCTGGCTCAGTGATAGAAACATTCTTCTTTGTCTCGTCTAGATGTGAAAGCTGGTGATGTGGAAGTGCAGCAAAGCAACGAGCAGGCTTCAGACGGGAAACAATCCAACCACATCTTTGAGGCAAAGCCGGAGTGGTTCACATCACCTGACGACAGCTTCCGATTTGATTTCCCACTTCCCGACACTGAGCTGGAAGCAACTGGTCCAGCTTTGGAAGCAGCCCCTGGTGGCAGAGGTGCCGAGAAGGCACAAACCGGTGCAGGAGCCCCTGAGCAGGACAGCTGGAACAGAGCCTTGAGTTTTGCTGCCTCTGGACAAGAATCCAAGTTTGCTTTCAACTTTACTGTCCCAGATGAAGAGCATCCTCCGGTTCCATCAGTTCCAACAAGCCGAGATGGAAAACATTCAGCAGATCGTGAAGTGCTGGGTAGTTCACTGCCTACGGAATCAGCAGGCGTGACACAGATTTCAGCTGCGCAGGAGCCTGAGCTGACGGAAACTGTGGGAAGCAGAAGCCCAAAGCCCAAAGAGGGTGGAAGCCTCGTCACGCCCAAGATCCCTCAGCCAGAGACTGCTCCTGGAGGTGAGACGGCAACAGAGAAACCAGCAGCAGATGGAGCTGCCCAGAAGAAGAAAAAGAAGAAGAAACAAAACCCGTCTGTCGGTAAGAAGGAGACAGAAGAAACTGAGATCAACAGGAAGGCAAAGGCAGAGGCTAACAGATGTCCAAAGAAAGGTGCTTCCCACCAGGATGAAGCCTCTCAGGTATTTAAATACTGCTGGGATCCCACAGTTTATAAACCCCTCCCTGAGCAAAAGAAGCTTTATCTTTCCACAGTTTAGCGCTTAGCACACAGGCTTGAAATCAGAGCTGAAAGAAAAGCATTGCTGTCTATTTCTTTTGGCAGCTCTTTGCTTTTTTTCTCTGCTTTTCCAGGCAGCTGAGGAACCATCTAGTGCTGAAAGGGGCTGCAGGAAAGCTGGGGAGGGGCTCTGGATCAGGGAGGGCAGGGATGGGATGAGGGAGAATGCTCACTCCGCTCCCTGTTGCCTGGCAGTCAGATGAGCAGCTGCGGAAAGAGGTGGACTGGTGTGTGGAACAGCTGGAACTGGGCCTGAAGACGCAGAAGTCCACTCCCAAGCAGGGTAAGTGCTCCAGTAAATGAGAAGCCTCCCCTCTGTGGGAAGGGCTGGCGGGTGGGCAGGAGCGGAGGCCGTGGGGACCCACTCTGCGTCGTGTCTCCTTTGTGCTGCTGCAGCCGAGGAGGCTCTCCGTGCGATCAAGACCCTGCGCAGCGACAAGGCTCTGCTGGTGAAGAAGCGTCAGGTCATGAGAAGCATCTTTGGAGACTACAGGAAGAAGATGGAGGAGGAGCAGCGCAAAGGGCTGAAGCTCATGGAAGCAGGTAGGAGAGCTTTGCATGCTGGGGGTGAAGCACGAGAAAAGGCTCCGCTCCTGCCTTCCTTATTGCTTTATAGAGTTGGAGCTCACTGTGTGAGATGACTGAATGTCTCTGATTGATTGCTCTTTTCTCCCACCCACAAGCTGCAAAATCTACCAGGATCGTGGAAGTGAAGGGCAATGCCTGCAGCAAGAACTGCCGATTCTTCCGGAAGCGCTCGGGAGCTTGCAAGACAAGCCAAGGCTCAGCAGAAAGCCCAGCAGAGTCACCCAGCACACTCTCCACGGACTCATTCCGCTTCCCGACTTCCCAAGAAGAGTTTTACTTCAATTTCTTTTAGGAAAGTCTAAAGACTAAAACTGTGGCTAAATCTCCTACAGACTCCAGAGCGATGAAAGGATGCTGTGCAGCAGAAAAGGATGCTGTGCTGCAAGAATCTGTGTGTTTCCTAAAGAAAAGTTCCTATTTGGTTGTGCCTTATCTAGTGTAAAACGTCTGCCTTCTGCGCGTGTGACCCCAGGACTCCTCTGTCGAACAACACAGAGTCTGGAAGAGTCGGGTTTTCTTCCTGTAGAATTGGCATGAACCTAAGAATCTGTCTTTTATACTGGGAGACTTCCACATTCTCCAATTGCTTTTATAGTGGAGACTTCCACATTCTCCAGTTGCTTTTATAGTGGAGGAGTCAGCAACACACACACAGGATAGAATGGTTTGTATTAAGGATTCAGCAGCGTACGCAGGGCAGATAATCGTGTGCTGCTGCTCCCCAAGGCTCTGCCGCAAGGCTCTGCGAATACAGCTTGTCAGGAAAGCAGCAGGCGGTGTGTCCATCAGTGCCCACTGGAGAGGACGAGGCCGGAGTTTTGGAGGTAAATGAGCGACAACCATCCCTGCTCATGCATCTCAAACTGACAGGGCTGAACTCGGAAGAGAACCACAGTAGCTGATTGAAGCTGCCTGAGGGATGGAAGGACTGTTGTTTCCAGACAGGGAAAGATTTTTATTGCTGAAGCCGGGCTCTGGCCTGCTAGGAAGAGTGTACAATCAGTTCTTCAAGAAATTTAATACGGTCAGAGAATCATAGAATTGGTTGGTTGGAAAAGAGCCTTGAGAGTGGAGTCTAACCGTCCCTGTCCACCTCTAAACCAGATCATCTGCCCATCTTTTAAATCCCTGGTTGGGGATGCCACCACCTCCCTGGGCAGCCTCTGCCAGTGCCCAAGAATCCTTGCAGTGAAGAAGTATTTCCCAGTGTCTAAGCTGAACCTCTCCTGGTGCAACTTGAGGCCATTTCCTTTCATCCTGTCACTGGGGAGAAGAGCCCAGCAGCCACCTCACTCCACCCTCCTCTCAGGCAGTTCTAGACGATGATGAGGTCTCCCCTCAACCTTCTTTCCTCCAGATGGAACAACCCCAGGTCCCTCAGCTGCTCCTCAGAACCCTTGTTGTCCAGCCCCTTCCCCAGCTCCGTTCACTTCTCTGGACGTGCTCCAGCTCCTCAGTGTCCTTGGAGTGAGGGGCCCAAAACTGAACCCAAGATTCGAGGTGTGGCCTCCCCAGTGCTGAGTGCAGGGGGACGATCCCTTCCCTGCTCCTGCTGGCCACCCCAGGGCTGATCCAAGCCAGGATACTCTTGGCCTTCTTGGCCACCACTAGCCCATATTCAGCCGCAATTAACCTCCAGGTCCTTTGCCAGGTGGAGTGTGGGTTGACAGCAACTGACCATGATTCAGCAGTGGCCCAGGTGGCCAAGAAGGCCAATGGCATCTTGGCTTGGATCAGGCACGGTGTGGCCAGCAGGTCCAGAGAGGTTCTTCTCCCTCTGTGCTTGGCACTGGTGAGACTGCTCCTTGAATCCTTGAATCAGTTGTGGGCCCCTCAGCACAAGAAGGATCATAGAATCATAGAACAACCAGGTTGGAAGAGACCCACTGAGGAGGATCTAAGGGAAAACTTGGGTCAACGAAGCATCAGAAAACAGTCACTTGAACCCAACCCCTTCCAGTGCCTTTTGCCAGCAGAACATCCCCATCCAGCCCTGGGCTCCCCTCACACCGATGGAGCTTTTGAACCCTCACACTGCAAACCCAGCACATCGCGGCTGGGCTGCTCTCCCAGACCCAGCCCAGGGCATCCCTGCCTCCTCCCCAGCAGGAGGAAGAGGAGAGGGGAGGCTGGTGAGGGGTGACAGCTTGTTAGCCGACGTCCCTGGAGTCACGGGATGGGCAAGTGGTGACTGATGTGCAGGTTTCCCTCGCTCAGCCTGCGGCTCAGCACTACAGTGCCCTGAAACCCACACCTTTGGTTCCAGGAACACTGCAGGAATGGACGTGGGGAGAACTTCAGGAGGAAGAGACTCAGTAAACGTTCCTGAGGCTGCCTGGTCGTTTATTGAGAAGAGAAAACCCATGAAAGGCCTTGAGCTGCCTGGCAGCAAGGATCCGGCCTCTGCTTCCACACTCTCCTCGTTCCCCTGCTAAGGGGATCCCAGGCAGCTGCTGTGTGAGGTGATAACACCCCAATGTCTGTGCCCCCAGAGAACAGAGCTGGAAAGGGATCCAGCCTCTCTCCTGTGTGTTACAGAGGAAGAAAATGGACCTGCAGGCATTGAAAGTTATAAAAGAATCAGGTGCCCATCTCCGTGTGGGGCAAATCCCTGCCGTGCAGGCCAGGGAAATACGGACAATGAGGAGCAACAGTTGGAGTTGGGGGCAGCTGATCCTGGTTTTCTCGTGCCGCTTGCCCAGAGCATGGTTGAGCAAGGGAGATGTGCCCAGAGACACAGGCAGGGCCTGGCTCTGCTCCTGCCTTCCAGAGAAAACTCCAGCATCCAGGAGCGTGAACTCTCCTCTGGGATTCCTGCTGGGCAGGTGAGCAGCCCAATGGGCTTTGCTGCCATACTTGGCTTTTACTTGTCATAAATACAGAGCTGCTCAGTCCCTGCACTTCTGACTTCCCACCCTGGTCAGGTGCAGCTTGAAACCATATCCAGATGGTGTGAGACCTTCTGAGGGGAACAGGGAGCAATTGGGAAAGTGAGACATGAGGGAGCCACAGTGTAAGAGTTGGTGTGGGGCTGGTTCTCTCAGTGCCAGCATCGCTGCTGAGATCAATAGATTTGGAGGATGCCACGTGCCGGATGGGATGAGAAGGCACCAAAGTGGCCAAAGGGAACTTGGTGGGACCCTGGCAGAGCCCTGGCAACCATAAGAGTTGGGGTGGCAACAGGTGATGCTGTGCATGACACAACAATCGGAGGGGAGAGGGGTTGCAGCCTTCCCCAGTTGTTACCCCTCAGAGCAGATCTCGCTGCTGTCGGAGTGAGAGCTGCTCACCATGAGCTCTAGTGATTTTGCGATGGCCTTGGAGCCAATGGATGCCCAGGACAGCCCCTACGTGCGGTTAGTGCTTGGAAGGGGCTGTGAATGTTGGTAGAGGAGAGCTGGTGACGCTGTGCTGGGCAAGGGGTGGTGTGTCTGTGCCAGACCTGGGGCAGCTGAGCCTTGCTCATCACGCTCCCTCTTGCTCCCAGCGTGTGTGGCCAGAAATGTGCTGTCGCTGTCTGGGTGATGACAATTTGCCCTTCTCCCCTCCTCTTCTTCCTTCAGAACCATCAACGTTGGGGCTGAGTTTCAGGCCCAACTGCCTGAACTCCGGGATAGATCGGAGCTGGATCCAGCCGAGGAGGGAGCCTGGCTGGTTTGGAAGCCGTGGGGAGTCACCCAGGACACAGGTTTCTTTCTTGCCTTTTCTTCTAAAGCCACTCTGAGCTGAGGTGCTAAGGCTTCCAAATCCCACCTTGCCCTGCAGCTTGCTGCACGTTCCCCTTCCCTCCTATCTTTTCCCCACAATTATCCCTCCTTGCAGCCTTCGAGGGAAGGTTGTCTCTCAGTTTGGGGAGAAAAGTCAATAAACGTTCCATGTGATAATCTTAGCAGCATCTTCCATGGGGTCAGGGACATTTGTATCTGTCCTGCCTGACGTGCAGGGACCCTGGGAGAGGGGAGATTGGTCCCTGGAGTTGTCAGTCCCAAAGCTGTCCCTGAGGCAGTGACACTGGGATAACTGCACATGAGGCTTTTCCTCTGCCTTTCCCTGCTCTGCAGTCTCCCTGTGGCACTTGTTGTGCTCTCCCTCGGCCTGATGGCTCCCCTTTGCTTGGCAGAGCCTGACTCTCTCTTGCTTTTCCTTGCGTTTGTAGTCCTGGGGCTGCTCAGCGCATCCTGCCCCAGTACCATCCCAGGGGCAGGACGGAACATCGAGCAGGTCCTGCACTGCCTGCACGAAGCGCGAGGGAACATCACGGTAAGAATCAGCGATGAAATGACTAAGGGCCTGGGGGAGCCTTTGTTGCTGGTGGGAGCTGACTCTGGCCACAGGCTGCATTCAGCTCCTAAGGGATCACAGAGCCTGTCCTGGTGCAAACCTCAGAGCTTGGTTGGGCTCCTGGACGGGAGGTGATGATTTGCGAATAGAAGTCCAGCTCCTCTGCAACTGGGAAGGGAGGAACTGCCCTGTTAGAGAAGTCCTGAGCTCTGCTCTGGAGAAACATCGTTTGCTTGACATTTACAAGATCTTAGGGCACTTGTAGCCCAGCAAACACCTCCAGCCTGGCTCCTGTTCAGCATGGAAAGGGTCTTCTCCAACCAGCATCAGCAAAATCTTCCTGCTGTGACCAGAATTTCTGAAGCGGAATCAGAGCCCAAAGCAGGAATTCACCTGTTTGCTCCTCCTTGGGGACAATCTAAAGTCTTTTTCCATGCAATCTTGCAGGAGGCTACGGAGCTGCTGCTCTCGAGGGGTCCACGGATGTCGGAATCCCATCCTCTGGCCGATTACCACTACACAGGTAAAGTGGAGCAGAGCCCGATCCTTCCCCTGGAAAGGCAGCAGATGCTGCGGTTCCTTTCTGTCCCTGAGCTAAAACACTTATTTAAAAGGAGGTGTGAAGAATGAGCTGTGTTTTTGGGGCACAGAGAGCTGTCGCAAAGCACTCTGGTCTTAGGGCCGCGGTGCTTTTCCTGCTTGGGGAATGCCCCATCCTGGTGTTTCAGCCCCTGCTTTGGGGGCTCTGCCCTGCAGGGACTCCCAACAGGAGGAGCTCTGCAAAACAGTGCCAGATCCTCCTGGCCACACTTGCTCCTTCCCTCCTGAAGGAGAAAAGAGGTTGATTGGGGAGGACCAAGCGGTGCTGGTTTCTCTGCGAGAGATCTGAGGGTCTGTGTGTTTCTTGCCAGGCTGTGAAACGTGGACCCCCGAGGAGCAGCAGCTCTTCAGAAAGGCTTTCACCCGGCACGGGAAGGACTTCCACCGCATACAGAAGAAGGTAAAGGCATTTGAGCCAGAAGGGTGTGGGCCTGTCAGGGGGGATGGCTTTGACCTAGGAAGCTGTGTTTGGAGTTGTGTGTTGGGATTCTGCTCTGTAAGAAGCATCCGCTGGTTTTCAGTGCTCAGCAAACACGGCTCCATCACATCATCTGCATAATTCCTGCAGAATATTGAATCCCTCTGCTACCAAACACCAGAGAGATGAAAATGTCAGTGAAATGTTGTGCTGGCCACCTGTGCGGAACTTGCAGTAATGTCCTTCCCACTCTTCTGTGGAGCCTTTCAGGGACAGGCAGGTTTACTCTGTGTCCAGTCTCAACTCTCCCTAGGACAGAGCATCCAAGCCCATTTCCTTGGGATAGCGGGAGAGAGCAGGGGAAGGAAAGAAAGAGCAGGATGGGTTTGACGTATCCTTGTGTGTTCAATGTTGTCCTGCAGAGTTTGCCTTATGTATTGTCCCTGTGTTTCTCCCAACAGATCAAGACCAAGACGGTGGCACAATGTGTCGAATATTATTATAACAACAAGAAGACCATTGTGTTTGATCCTGTGCGGGCGAGAGCCAAGAAGAGACGTCAGCAGGCAGAGCAGGACCAGGTAGAAGGGAGTTTGGCAACTTAGTGCTGCGAGAAGTTCCCCAGACTTGGGCTGCTCCGCTCTCCTGCAGGATGGAAGCATTGGAATTGCCTGGGTCACTGGGAGATAACGCAGGCGGCGTTTGATCTCAGCTCAGCCTTGTGAGGATGAGGAGGAACTGATGAGGGCTCTGTGCTTTGCAGGCTGCTGGCGGCCCCAGGAAGAGGGGCTGGCGTGTGCGGGAGGAGAGCCCAGAACCACCTCAGAGGGCTCCCAAGAGACCCCGCAGCGCCAGCAGGACTCCCACCAAACAAAGCCGGCTACCCTCCTCAGCTGGATCTGGAAACACCCTGACCCTTTATCTCTGCCCGGAGTGTGAGAGGTAGTGTTCATCTCTCTTCTGGAAGCTCCCTGCTTTTGGCTGGAAGAGATTCCCCCTTCCCCAGCTGCCCAGGGGCAAGAAGAAGCAGAGCTGAGGGCAGGCTGAGGATTGCCCCTGCCCCTCTGCACTACCCAACCCTGTCCCACACAAACATCTGCCCTGGTTAACTCCTCACGCCCCCCACAGCCAGGGCTGCGGCACAAGGAGAGGATTAAACTCTGTCGCACCTCATGGCACAAAGTCACAGCAGTAGAAATGACAGAGCTTGGGTAATGGTGTTTATTGGAGTAAAGAGATCCCCGTTTGTCTTCCACCTCCCAGCGCATTTACCAGCAAAAGAGGGCGCATTTCACATATGAAGTGCCACCGGACGGAAGACCTGGATTATTTGAAGAAGGTCCGGTGGCCTTTGAGGAGAGCCAGAGAGGATACCACCAGCCTCCGACTGCGCCGAGAAACATTAGACCATCAATGAGGTCAGCTTTCCTCATCTAGAGAACAGCCGTTCTCTGCATCTGGGCAGAGAAGTTGCCCTGGAGAGGATTGACACCAGCGATGTTGCTCCTGCTCTTCCAGCCACTCTAACAGGAGATTTCTCTTTTTTCAGCAATGCCAGCAGAGAACATCGGCTCCTTCCCACCACGGAGCAGTGCTGGAGCAAAGCTCTCAAGAGCGATGGTGGAGGACTCCACAACAAGAATTTAGTTTAGATGTTGTTGTTAGGGCAGTAGTTGTTGTTATAATAAATATTATGTTCTGTATCAAGAAGGTGTGCGTGAATCAATTCTGTGGCCCCAGCACCGAGTTCCGGTTCTCTGTGGTTGGGAGGTTACAGGCTCGTGTAGAAGAGTGAAAGAGCTGGAGAGCTTCCCACACCTCCTGCTCTCCCCTTGGCTACAGGCGCTGTGCTCCTCCCCGAGAAGAGCCTGTGTCCATGTCCCCAGGTGTGACATTGACCAGGCCTCTGGACCCCTCCAGGGCCCGTGATTCAACCTGCTCCCTGCAGAGCCTGATCCAATGCTTGACAACCCTTTCAGGAAAAGAAATTCCTCCTCTCACCCAATGTAAATCTCCCCTGGCACATCTCGTGCTGTCATTTGCAACCAGGGAGAGGAGACCAGCCCTCAGCTCACCACAATCTCCTTTCCAGGAGCTGCCGAGAGCCACGAGGTCTCCCCTCAATCTCCTCCAGACTAAACACCGCAGGTCCCTCAGCTGCTCCTTATAACCCTTGTGCTCTAAACCCTGTCCCAGCTCCGTTGCCCTTCTCTGGATGTGCTCCAGCAGCTCCATGGCCTCAAGCTCCACCAGGGGAGGGTCAGCCTGGATATTAGGGAATAATTTTTCACAGAAAGGGTCACTGGGCATTGGAATAGGCTGCCCAGGGAGGGGGTTGAGTCCCCTTCCCTGGAGGTGTTTAAGGAACGGGTGGACGAGGTGCTGAGGGACATGGGTTAGTGTTTGATAGGAATGGTTGGACTCGCTGATCCAGTGGGTCTCGTCCAACCTGGTGATTCTGATTCCAAGGGCTGGAGCACCTCCTGTACAAGGCCAGGCTGAGAGAGTTGGGGTCGTTCAGCCTGGAGAAGAGGAGGCTGAGGGGAGGCCTTAGAGCAGCTTCCAGCGCTGAAAGGGGCTCCAGGAGAGCTGGGGAGGAGCTCTTGGTCAGGGACTGCAGGTATAAGACAAGGGGGAATGGTTTTCAGATGGAAGAGGGGAGATTGAGATGAGATCTCAGGGAGGAACGTTTTGCTGTGAGGGAGGGGAGGCCCTGGCCCAGGCTGCCCCGAGCAGGGGTGGCTGCCCCAGCCCTGGAGGTGCTGTGAGCCGCTCGGCTCTGTGGGGCAGTGCCCGCTGTCCCTTTCCAGCAAGGGGGAGGTGGCTCGGGGTCCCCTCGGTCCCTCCCTCTGCCTGGCGGCTCCGCCTCTTCCTGCGAGCAGCATGGAGGGGGTGAGCTCTCAGCCCCAGCGCCCTATGTCCCTGCCCTTTCTACCCCCTCTCCTTTCCTTCCCCCTCTCCCCCCGCTCCCTCCCGCTTCCCCTTTTCCTCTTCTCCTTCTCTCCTCTCCCCCTTCGCCCTTTCCTCTCTCCCTTCTCCTTCTCCCCTCCCCCTTCGCCCTCTCCCCCGTTCTCCCTCTTCTCTCCCCTTCTCTCTCTCCTCCTTCTCCATCTCTTCTCTCCTTCTGCCCTTCTCTCCTCTCCCCCTTCACCCTCTCCTCTCCCCCTTCTCCCCAACCTTCTCTCTCCTCTCCTTCTTCTCCCCTTCCCCTTCTCCCTTTCCCCCATTCTCCCTCTTTTCTCTCCTTCTCCCCAACTTTCTCCTCTCCCCCTTCTCCCTCTCCTCTCCCCCTTCTCCCTCTCCTTTCCCCCTTCTCCCTTTCCTCCTTCTCCATCTCTTCTCCTCCTTCTCTCTCCTCTCCTTCTTCTCCCTCTCCCCTTCCCCTTCTCCCTTTTCCCCGTTCTCCCTCTTTTCTCTCCTTCTCCCCAACTTTCTCCTCTCCCCCTTCTCCTTCTCCTCTCCCCCTTCTCCCTCTCCTTTCCCCCTTCTCCCTTTCCTCCTCCTCCATCTCTTCTCCTCCTTCTCTCTCCTCTCCTTCTTCTCCCTCTCCTCTCCCCCTTCTCCCTCTCCTTTCCCCCTTCTCCCTCTCCTCCTTCTCCATCTCTTCTCCTATTTCTCTCTCCTCTCCTTCTTCTCCCTCTCCCCTTCCCCTTCTGCCTTTCCCCCGTTCTCCCTCTTCTCTCTCCTCTTCCCCTTCTCCCTCTCCTCTCCCCCTTCTCCCTCTCCTCCATCTCTTCTCTCCTCTCCCCTTCTCCCTCTCCCCCTTCTCCATCTCTTCTCTCCTTACCCCTCTTCTCCCTCTCCTCTCCCCATTCTACTCTCCCCATTCTCCTCTCCCCATTCTCCTCTCCCCCTTCTCCCCTCCTCTCTCCCATCACAGGTTTCCCAGAGCAGGTGTTGGTGAGGTTGAGCTCAGTTCTGTGACATGAGGTGCTGGGAGATGGGTGGGCACTGAGGAAGCACTGCTTAAAAAGGAGAGTTCTTCCATTTGGGGGCCTTTAAAAAGAGAGGAGGACGTTCCCAAAATCGGGAAAGAAGGTCCCTGACACTGGGGTTGTTTCTCGAGGCCGGCACTTTTCCATATGGCACAGTGCACACGGGGGTCGTTCTGCCAGCATGTATGCCCATGATTATGGGTAGCACTTATTTACTCTGTATTCTGTTTCTTGTAAAACTCGTGCACTTTAATCACCTTTCCCAATACTAATTGGAAGAGGCATCCTGCCCATTATTGAGCCTCAGCTCTGCAAAGCAGCCCCGACCCTATTTCATCAGCATCCAGGCCCCTTTGAAGTTCCCATGTAAGGTTTGAAGTTGGGGTTATCCTGACCTCCATCTTTTTTAGCTCCTGAAGCAGTGGCAAGAAGCTGATTTTCTGCAGTCTCCGATGCCTTTTTGCCTTTGTTCTGTTCTTCAAGTATCACAGAACTGTTCTCTAGCTTCTAAGATTGTTCTGGAGAACAGGCCTTATGAGGAGAGGCTGAGAGAGCTGGGGGTGTTTATCCTGGAGAAGAGGAGGCTGAGAGGAGGCCTCATTGCTCTCTACAACTACCTTGAAAGGAGGTTGTGGAGAGGAGGGAGCTGGGCTCTTCTCCCAAGTGACAGGAGACAGGACAAGAGGGAATGGCCTCAAGCTCCGCCAGGGGAGATTTAGGCTAGAGATTAGGAGGAAGTTTTTAACGGAAAAGGGTCACTGGGCATTGGAATAGGCTGCCCAGGGAGGTGGTTGAGTCACCTTCCCTGGAGGTGTTTAAGGGACGAGTAGATGAGGTCCTGATGGTTTAGTGTTTGATAGGAATGGTTGGACTTGGTGATCCACTGGGTCTCTTCCAACCTGGTTGTTCTATGATTCTATGATTCTTATGTTGAGGATTCCAGAACTGGACACAATACCCCAGGTGAGGTCTCACAAGAGAGCAATAAAGGGACAGAATGCCCTCCCTCACCTGCTGGCGACGCTGCTTTGGATGCAGCCCAGGCCACGGCTGGTTTCTGGGCTATGAGCACACGTCGCTGGCTCATGTCAAGCTTCTTGTCAATCAGCACTCTGAGTCCTTCTCCTCAGGGCTGCTCTCCGTCCCATCATTCCCCTGCCCTTTATTGAAACGGTGACAGAGTACCAGTCATGGATTAGTCAGGGGTGGTCTGAATACAGGGCACGCTCAGAGGAGAGCCCATCACAGCGTGTTCTGTGGGGCCCATTGTAACGTGACTCTTGTCTCTTGATCTTTATGTGGAGAGCAGCAGAGGCTCAGCGCATCCTCGAGGTCCTGCGCTCCCCTGAGACGCCATTTGTGAAGAAGCAGCAAGTGATGAACCAAGCGTTTGGGGATTGTCGTCCCAAGATGGCTGAGGATGAGAAGAGCATGGATAAGGCAGGTGAGCTCGAACAGCTCCTTCAGGGAATGCTATTTGGTTCTTTTCTGCCCCATACTGGGACCAGTGGTATTTAATATATTCATTGGGGATACAGACAGCGAGATCAAGGGCTCTCTCAGCAAGTTTGTAGATGACATCAAGCTGAGAGGTGTAGTTGCCACATAAGAAGGAAGGGATGTCATCCAGAGGGACCAGGACAAGCAGGAGAAGGGGGGTCTGTGTGAGTCTCCTGAGGTTCAACCAGGCCAAGTACAAGGTCCTACACCTGGGTTGGGACAATCCTTGATTTCATTATAGGGTTGGAGATGATGTGATTGAGAGCAGCCCCAAGGAGAAGGACTTGGGGTGCTGGGGGAGTAGAAACTCAACATGAGCCAGCAACGTGTGCTCACAGCCTAGAAACCAACCGAGTCGTGGGCTGCATCCGAAGCAGCGTGACCAGCGGGGAGGGAGGGGATTCTGCTCCTCTGCTCTGCTCTGGTGAGACCCCACCTGGAGTCCTGAGTCCAGTTCTGGAATCCCCAACATACACAGGATGTGGAACTGTTGGAACATGTCCAGAGGAGGCCACAGAGATGTTCTGAGGGCTGGAGCACCTCTGCTGTCAGGACAAGCTGAGAGAGTTGGGGTTGTTCAGCCTGGAGAAGAGAGGGCCCTGAGGGGACCTGATAGCAACCTTCTACTATTGAAAGGGGCTCCAGGAAAGCTGAGGAGGGAGTTTTTACAAGGGCCTGGAGTGACAGAATGAGAGGGAATGGCTTTAAATTGGACAAGGGCAGATTTAGATTAGACATTAGGGAGAAATTCTTCATGATGAGGGTGAGGAGGCCCTGGCCCAGGTTGCCCAGAGCAGGGGTGGCTGCCCCATCCCTGGAGGGGTTCAAGGGCAGGTTGGATGGGGCTTGGAGCCCCTGATCCAGCGGGAGGTGTCCCTGCTCATGACAGGGGTGGGACTGGATCTGCTTTGAGGTCCCTTCCAACTCAAACCATTCCACGATTCTATGATTCTTAGATTGCAGCGGTTGGTGGGATCACCTGTCTGACAGTGCCTTTCAGCGGGAGCTGCAGCAGCAGCGTCCCTGTAGCAGGAATCTGGCTCAGTGATAGAAACATTCTTCTTTGTCTCGTCTAGATGTGAAAGCTGGTGATGTGGAAGTGCAGCAAACCAACGAGCAGGCTTCAGACGGGAAACAATCCAACCACATCTTTGAGGCAAAGCCGGAGTGGTTCACATCACCTGACGACAGCTTCCGATTTGATTTCCCAGTTCCCCAGACTGAGCTGGAAGCAACTGGTCCAGCTTTGGAAGCAGCCCCTGGTGGCAGAGGTGCCGAGAAGGCACAAACCGGTGCAGGAGCCCCTGAGCAGGACAACTGGAACGGAGCCTTGAGTTTTGCTGCCTCTGGACAAGAATCCAAGTTTGCTTTCAACTTTACCGTCCCAGATGAAGAGCATCCTCCGGTTCCATCAGTTCCAACAAGCCGAGATGGAAAACATTCAGCAGATCGTGAAGTGCTGGGTAGTTCACTGCCTACGGAATCAGCAGGCGTGACACAGATTTCAGCTGCGTAGAAGCCTGAGCTGACGGAAACTGCGGGAAGCAGAAGCCCAAAGCCCAAAGAGGGTGGAAGCCTCGTCATGCCCAAGATCCCTCAGCCAGAGACTGCTCCTGGAGGTGAGACGGCAACAGAGAAACCAGCAGCAGATGGAGCTGCCCAGAAGAAGAAAAAGAAGAAGAAACAAAACCCGTCTGTCGGTAAGAAGGAGACAGAAGAAACTGAGATCAACAGGAAGGCAAAGGCAGAGGCTAACAGATGTCCAAAGAAAGGTGCTTCCCACCAGGATGAAGCCTCTCAGGTATTTAAATACTGCTGGGATCCCACAGTTTATAAACCCCTTCCTGAGCAAAAGAAGCTTTATCTTTTCACAGTTTAGCGCTTAGCACACAGGCTTGAAATCAGACCTGAAAGAAAAGCATTGCTGTCTGTTTCTTTTGGCAGCTCTTTGCTTTTTTTCTCTGCTTTTCCAGGCAGCTGAGGAGCCTTTTAGTGCTGAAAGGGGCTCCAGGAAAGCTGGGGAGGGGCTCTGGATCAGGGAGGGCAGGGATGGGATGAGGGAGAATGCTCACTCCGCTCCCTGTTGCCTGACAGTCAGATGAGCAGCTGCGGAATGAGGTGGACTGGTGTGTGGAACAGCTGGAACTGGGCCTGAAGACGCAGAAGTCCACTCCCAAGCAGGGTAAGTGCTCCAGTAAATGAGAAGCCTCCCCTCTGTGGGAAGGGCTGGCAGGTGGGCAGGAGCGGAGGCCGTGGGGACCCACTCGGCGTCGTGTCTCCTTTGTGCTGCTGCAGCCGAGGAGGCTCTCCGTGCGATCAAGACCCTGCGCAGCGACAAGGCTCTGCTGGTGAAGAAGCGTCAGGTCATGAGAAGCATCTTTGGAGACTACAGGAGGAAGATGGAGGAGGAGCAGCGCAAAGGGCTGAAGCTCATGGAAGCAGGTAGGAGAGCTTTGCATGCTGGGGGAGAAGCACGAGAAAAGGCTCCGCTCCTGCCTTCCTTATTGCTTTACAGAGTTGGAGCTCACTGTGTGAGATGACTGAATGTCTCTGATTGATTGCTCTTTTCTCCCACCCACAAGCTGCAAAATCTGCCAGGATCGTGGAAGTGAAGGGCAATGCCTGCAACAAGAACTGCCGATTCTTCCGGAAGCGCTCGGGAGCTTGCAAGACAAGCCAAGGCTCAGCAGAAAGCCCAGCAGAGTCACCCAGGACACTCTCCACAGACTCATTCCGCTTCCCGACTTCCCAAGAAGAGTTTTACTTCAATTTCTTTTAGGAAAGTCTAAAGACTAAAACTGTGGCTAAATCTCCTACAGACCCCAGAGCGATGAAAGGATGCTGTGCAGCAGAAAATGTTCTGCAAGAATCTGTGTGTTTCCTAAAGAAAAGTTCCTATTTGGTTGTGCCTTATCTAGTGTAAAACGTCTGCCTTCTGCGCGTGTGACCCCAGGACTCCTCTGTCGAGCGACGCAGAGTCTGGAAGGATCTGCTTTTCTTCCTGTAGAATTGGCATGAACCTAAGAATCTGTCTTTTGGACTGGGAGACTTCCACATTCTCCAGTTGCTTTTATAGTGGAGACTTCCACATTCTCCAGTTGCTTTTATAGTGGAGGAGTCAGCAACACACACACAGGATAGAATGGTTTGTATTAAGGATTCAGCAGCCTACGCAGGGCAGATAATCGTGTGCTGCTGCTCTCCAAGGCTCTGCCGCAAGGCTCTGCGAATACAACTTGTCAGGAAAGCTCCAGGCGGTGTGTCCATCAGTGCCCACTGGAGAGGACAAGGCCGGAGTTTTGGAGGTAAATGAACGACAACCATCCCTGCTCATGCATCTCAAACTGACAGGGCTGAACTCGGAAGAGAACCACAGTAGCTGATTGAAGCTGCCTGAGGGATGTAAGGACTGTTGTTTCCAGACAGGGAAAGATTTTTGTTGCTGAAGCCGGGCTCTGGGCTGCTAGGAAGAGTGTACAATCAGTTCTTCAAGAAGTTTCATACGGTCAGAGAATCATAGAATTGGTTGGTTGGAAAAGAGCCTTGAGAGTGGAGTCTAACCGTCCCTGTCCACCTCTAAACCAGATCATCTGCCCATCTTTTAAATCCCTCCAGGGTTGGGGATGCCACCACCTCCCTGGGCAGCCTCTGCCAGTGCCCAAGAATCCTTGCAGTGAAGAAGTATTTCCCAGTGTCTAAGCTGAACCTCTCCTGGTGCAACTTGAGGCCATTTCCTTTCATCCTGTCACTGGGGAGAAGAGCCCAGCAGCCACCTCACTCCAACCTCCTCTCAGGCAGTTGTAGACGATGATGAGGTCTCCCCTCAGCCTCCTCTCCTCCGGATGGAACAGCCCCAGGTCCCTCAGCTGCTCCTCAGAACCCTTGTTGTCCAGCCCCTTCCCCAGCTCCGCTCACTTCTCTGGACGTGCTCCAGCTCCTCAGTGTCCTTGGAGTGAGGAGCCCAAAACTGAACCCAAGATTCGAGGTGTGGCCTCCCCAGTGCTGAGTGCAGGGGGACGATCCCTTCCCTGCTCCTGCTGGCCACCCCAGAGCTGATCCAAGCCAGGATACACTTGGCCTTCTTGGCCACCGCTAGCCCATATTCAGCTGCGATTAACCTCCAGGTCCTTCTTTGCCAGGTGGAGTGTGGGTTGACAGCAACTGAACGTGAGTCAGCAGTGGCCCAGGTGGCCAAGAAGGCCAATGGCATCTTGGCTTGGATCAGACACGGTGTGAGCAGCAGGTCCAGGGAGGCTCTTCTCCCTCTGGACTTGGCACTGGTGAGACTGCTCCTCGAATCCTGTGTTCAGTTCTGGCACAAGAAAGATGTTGAGGATCTGAGGGAAAACTTGGGTCAACGAAGCATCAGAAAACAGTCACTTGAACCCAACCCCCTCCAGTGCCTTTTGCCAGCAGAACATCCCCATCCAGCCCTGGGCTCCCCTCACACCAATGGAGCTTTTGAACCCTCACACTGCAAACCCAGCACATCGCGGCTGGGCTGCTCTCCCAGACCCAGCCCAGGGCATCCCTGCCTCCTCCCCAGCACGAGGAAGAGGAGAGGGGTGGCTGGTGAGGGGTGACAGCTTGTTAGCCGACGTCCCTGGAGTCGCTGGATGGGCAAGTGGTGACTGATGTGCAGGTTTCCCTCGCTCAGCCTGCGGCTCAGCACTACAGTGCCCTGAAACCCACACCTTTGGTTCCAGGAACACTGCAGGAATGGACGTGGGGGGAACTTCAGGAGGAAGAGACCCAGTAAACGTTCATGAGGCTGCCTGGTGGTTTATTGAGAAGAGAAAACCCATGAAAGGCCTTGAGCTTCCTGGCAGCAAGGATCCGGCCTCTGTTTCCACACTCTCCTCGTTCCCCTGCTAAGGGGATCCCAGGCAGCTGCTGTGTGAGGTGATAACACCCTAATGTCTGTGCCCCCAGAGAACAGAGCTGGAAAGGGATCCAGCTGCCTCTCCTGTGTGTTACAGAGGGAGAAAATGGACCTGCAGGCGTTGAAAGTTATAAAAGAATCAGGTGCCCAGCTCTGTGTGGGGCAAATCCCTGCCGTGCAGGCCAGGGAAATACGGACAATGAGGAGCAACAGTCGGAGTTGGGGGCAGCTGATCCTGGTTTTCTCGTGCCGCTTGCCCAGAGCATGGTAGAGCAAGGGAGATGTGCCCAGAGACACAGGCAGGGCCTGGCTCTGCTCCTGCCTTCCAGAGAAAACTCCAGCATCCAGGAGCGTGAACTCTCCTCTGGGATTCCTGCTGGGCAGGTGAGTAGCCCAATGGGTTTTGCTGCCATACTTGGCTTTTACTTGTCATAAATACAGAGCTGCTCAGTCCCTGCACTTCTGACTTCCCACCCTGGTCAGGTGCAGCTTGAAACCATATCTAGATGGTCTGAGACCTTCTGAGGGGAACAGGGAGCAATTGGGAAAGTGAGACATGAGGGAGCCACAGTGTAAGAGTTGGTGTGTGGCTGGTTCTCTCAGTGCCAACATCGCTGCTGAGATCAATAGATTTGGAGGATGCCACGTGTCAGATGGGATGAGGAGGCACCAAAATGGCCAAAGGGTACTTGGTGGGCCCCTGGCAGAGCCCTGGCAACCATAAGAGTTGGGGTGGCAACAGGTGATGCTGTGCATGACACAACAATTGGAGGGGAGAGGGGTTGCAGCCTTCCCCAGTTGTTACCCCTCAGAGCAGAACTTGCTGCTGTTGGTGCAAGCTGCTCAGGATGAGTGCCAGTGATTTTGCGATGGCCTTGGAGCCAGTTGATGCCCGGGACAGCCCCTACGTGCGGTTAGTGCTTGGAAGGGGCTGTGAATGTTGGTAGAGGAGAGCTGGTGACGCTGTGCTGGGCAAGGGGTGGTGTGTCTGTGCCAGACCTGGGGCAGCTGAGCCTTGCTCATCACGGTCCCTCTTGCTCCCAGCGTGTGTGGCCAGAAATGTGCTGTCGCTGTCTGGGTGATGACAATTTGCCCTTCTCCCCTCCTCTTCTTCCTTCAGAACCATCAACGTTGGGGCTGAGTTTCAGGCGGAGCTGCCTGAACTCCGCGAGAGGTCGGAGTTGGATCCAGCCGAGGAGGGAGCCTGGCTGGTTTGGAAGCCGTGGGGAGTCACCCAGGACACAGGTTTCTTTCTTGCCTTTTCTTCTAAAGCCACTCTGAGCTGAGGTGCTGGGGTTCCAAATCCCACCTTTCCCTGCAGCTTGCTGCACGTTCCCCTTCCCTCCTATCTTTTCCCCACAATTATCCCTCCTTGCAGCCTTCGAGGGAAGGTTGTCTCTCAGTTTGGGGAGAAAAGTCAATAAACGTTCCATGTGATAATCTTAGCAGCATCTTCCATGGGGTCAGGGACATTTTATCTGTCCTGCCTGACGTGCAGGGACCCTGGGAGAGGGGAGATTGGTCCCTGGAGTTGTCAGTCCCAAAGCTGTCCCTGAGGCAGACAGTGACACTGGGATAACTGCACATGTGGCTTTTCCTCTGCCTTTCCCTGCTCTGCAGTCTCCCTGTGGCACTTGTTGTGCTCTCCCTCTGCCTGATGGCTCCCCTTTGCTTGGCAGAGCCTGACTCTCTCTTGCTTTTCCTTGCGTTTGTAGTCCTGGGGCTGCTCAGCGCATCCTGCCCCAGTACCATCCCAGGGGCAGGACGGAACATCGAGCAGGTCCTGCACTGCCTGCACGAAGCGCGAGGGAACATCACGGTAAGAATCAGCGATGAAATGACTAAGGGCCTGGGGGAGCCTTTGTTGCTGGTGGGAGCTGACTCTGGCCACAGGCTGCATTCAGCTCCTAAGGGATCACAGAGCCTGTCCTGGTGCAAACCTTCTGAGCTTGTTTGGGCTCCGGGACGGGAGGTGATGATTTGCGAATAGAAGTCCAGCTCCTCTGCAAGCTGGGAAGGGAGGAACTGCCCTGTTAGAGAAATCCTGAGCTCTGCTCTGGAGAAACATTGTTCGCTTGACATTTACAAGATCTCAGGGCACTTGTAGCCCAGCAAACACCTCCAGCCTGGCTCCTGTTCAGCATGGAAAGGGTCTTCTCCAACCAGCATCAGCAAAATCTTCCTGCTGTGACCAGAATTTCTGAAGCGGAACCAGAGCCCAAAGCAGGAATTCACCTGTTTGCTCCTCCTTGGGGACAATCTAAAGACTTTTTCCATGCAATCTTGCAGGAGGCTAAGGAGCTGCTGCTCTCCGGGGGTCCACGGATGTCGGAATCCCACCCTCTGGCCAATTACCACTATGCAGGTAAAGTGGAGCAGAGCCCGATCCTTCCCCTGGAAAGGCAGCAGATGCTGTGTTTCCTTTCTGTCCCTGAGCTAAAACACTTATTTAAAAGGAGCCATGAAGCTGTGTTTCTGGGGCACAGAGAGCTGTGCAAAGCACTCTGGTCTTAGGTCCATAGTGCTTTTCCTGCTTGGGGAATGCCCCATCCTGGTGTTTCAGCCCCTGCTTTGCGGGCTCTGCCCTGCAGGGACTCCCAACAGGAGGAGCTCTGCAAAACAGTGCCAGATCCTCCTGGCCACACTTGCTCCTTCCCTCCTGAAGGAGAAAAGAGGTTGATTGGGGAGGACCAAGCTGTGCTGGTTTCTCTGCGAGAGATCTGAGGGTCTGTGTGTTTCTTGCCAGGCTGTGACACGTGGACCCCCGAGGAGCAGCAGCTCTTCAGAAAGGCTTTCGCCCGGCACGGGAAGGACTTCCACCGCATCCAGAAGAAGGTAAAGGCGTTTGAGCCAGAAGGGTGTGGGCCTGTCAGGGGGGATGGCTTTGACCTAGGAAGCTGTGTTTGGAGTTGTGTGTTGGGATTCTGCTCTGTAAGAAGCATCCGCTGGTTTTCAGTGCTCAGCAAACACGGCTCCATCACATCATCTGCATAATTCCCACAGAGTATTGAATCCCTCTGCTACCAAACACCAGAGATATGAAAATGTCAGGAAATGTTGTGCTGACCACCTGTGTGGAACTTGCAGTAATGTCCTTCCCACTCTTCTGTGGAGCCTTTCAGGGACAGGCAGGTTTGCTCTGTGTCCAGTCTCAACTCTCCCTAGGACAGAGCATCCAAGCCCATTTCCTTGGGATAGCGGGAGAGAGCAGGGGAAGGAAAGAAAGAGCAGGATGGGTTTGCCTTATCCTTGTGTGTCCAGTGTTGTACTGCAGAGTTTGCCTTACGGATTGTCCCTGTGTTTCTCCCAACAGATCAAGACCAAGACGGTGGCACAATGTGTCGAATATTATTACAACAACAAGAAGACCATTGTGTTTGATCCTGTGCGGGCGAGAGCCAAGGAAAGACGTCAGCAGGCAGAGCAGGACCAGGTAGAAGGGAGTTTGGCAACTTAGTGTTGCGAGAAGTTCCCCAGACTTGGGCTGCTCCGCTCTCCTGCAGGATGGAAGCATTGGAATTGCCTGGGTCACTGGGAGATAACGCAGGCGGCGTTTGATCTCAGCTCAGCCTTGTGAGGATGAGGAGGAACTGATGAGGGCTCTGTGCTTTGCAGGCTGCTGGCGGCCCCAGGAAGAGGGGCTGGCGTGTGCGGGAGGAGAGCCCAGAACCACCTCAGAGGGCTCCCAAGAGACCCCGCAGCGCCAGCAGGACTCCCACCAAACAAAGCCGGCTACCCTCCTCGGCTGGATCTGGAAACACCCTGACCCTTTATCTCTGCCCGGAGTGTGAGAGGTAGTGTTCATCTCTCTTCTGGAAGCTCCCTGCTTTTGGCTGGAAGAGATTCCCCCTTCCCCAGCTGCCCAGGGGCAAGAAGAAGCAGAGCTGAGGGCAGGCTGAGGATTGCCCCTGCCCCTCTGCACTACCCAACCCTGTCCCACACAAACATCTGCCCTGGTTAACTCCTCACGCCCCCCACAGCCAGGGCTGCGGCACAAGGAGAGGATTAAACTCTGTCGCACCTCATGGCACAAAGTCACAGCAGTAGAAATGACAGAGCTTGGGTAATGGTGTTTATTGGAGTAAAGAGATCCCCGTTTGTCTTCCACCTCCCAGCGCATTTACCAGCAAAAGAGGGCGCATTTCACATATGAAGTGCCACCGGACGGAAGACCTTGATTATTTGAAGAAGGTCCGGTGGCCTTTGAGGAGAGCCAGAGAGGAGAACACCAGCCTCCGACTGCACCGAGAAACATTAGACCATCAATGAGGTCAGCTTTCCTCATCTAGAGAACAGCCGTTCTCTGCATCTGGGCAGAGAAGTTGCCCTGGAGAGGATTGACACCAGCGATGTTGCTCCTGCTCTTCCAGCCACTCTAACAGGAGATTTCTCTTTTTTCAGCAATGCCAGCAGAGAACATCGGCTCCTTCCCACCACGGAGCAGTGCTGGAGCAAAGCTCTCAAGAGCGATGGTGGAGGACTCCACAACAAGAATTTAGTTTAGATGTTGTTGTTAGAATAGTAGCTGTTGTTATAATAAATATTATGTTCTGTATCGAGAAGGTGTGCGTGAATCAATTCTGTGGCCCCAGCACCGAGTTCCAGTTCTCTGTGGTTGGGAGGTTACAGGCTCGTGTAGAAGAGTGAAAGAGCTGGAGAGCTTCCCACACCTCCTGCTCTCCCCTTGGCTACAGGCGCTGTGCTCCTCCCCGAGAAGAGCCTGTGTCCATGTCCCCAAGTGTGACATTGACCAGGCCTTTGAACCCCTCCAGGGCCCGTGATTCAACCTGCTCCCTGCAGAGCCTGATCCAATGCTTGACAACCCTTTCAGGAAAAGAAATTCCTCCTCACACCCAATGTAAATCTCCCCTGGCACATCTCGTGCTGTCACTGGCAACCAGGGAGAGACCAGCCCTCACCTCACCACAATCTCCTTTCCAGGAGCTGCCAAGAGCCACGAGGTCTGCCCTCAATCTCCTCCAGACTAAACACCGCAGGTCCCTCAGCTGCTCCTTATAACCCTTGTGCTCTAAACCCTGTCCCAGCTCCGTTGCCCTTCTCTGGATGTGCTCCAGCAGCTCCATGTCCCAGAACGGAGTTCGGGATTTGTGATGCAGCATCAGCATCACCACCGAGGGCAGGAGAAGGAGCACTGGACACTGCCCCATCCACCCTCTGTCGCATCTCACCGACACCATCAGGCTTCTCCAAGCACCAAAATGCTGGTTTTACGCAACTTCCATCTCTGAACATTTGAGGAGACTGCAAGTTACGTCCCTAATAGGACGTAACTTTCCTTTGATAGGAATGGTTGGACTTGATGATCCGATGGGTCTCTTCCAACCTGGTTGTTCTATGATTCTAATGCCACCACAGCAGCTTGAGAGGCTTCAGAAACTGCCACCAGAACATTGTGTTACCAAGAAAGGTTTTATTCTTTTTGCCAGTAGCTTTGTTAATTGCACAAAAAAAAAAAAAATCGTTTTGTTTTGCCATTTAAACATTTTCACACATCCTATTCTGAATGACAAACGTTAATTAAAAACAAGGCAAGAGAAAAAAAAAATTCACAACCTTAATTAACTATAGGATCTATCATCGAGGAAAAAAGAAACGGCTTTTCTTACAAGCTTTTCACAAGTGTCACATTTTCTCTTTAAAAACGAGGGAAGTTGAAAAAAGCAATTTGCTAAAACAGAAATCCGCATAAAAAGGAACTTTACAGAATCGTCAACAATATTAAGACAACACTGACTAGTTTGATTGGAGCATCTCTCAACCCACAGCGTCCCCCCCTCGCCCTCCCCCAGCTCTCAGGCCTACGAACAGATGGACATTCGTGTTCAGAGGCTACAGACATAAACAGGAGACTCTGAGTGAGACGGACACGAGTCTGTCTCAAACGGCATCCGAACCAGTCTGCTTTCTGCCATTCCCATCTTTCCTCCTCGCTTCCACTCTGCTTCAGAGCTTCCTGCTCGTCCCTGGCGCATCCGGGACCGCTCGATGCTCACCTCTCATGCCCGAACGCCGCAGGTACTTTCCCAGGATCAACCACAGCCTTTAACTCGTCTGCATCTCCCACTCCCTCAGAAAGAACCATCTCCACTTTGACCACTACAGTGTTACTAGAAAAACAAAGCCTGCAGCAGCGACTCGCCCGAGGTCTCCTCATCGCATCTTGGAATTTGCTGTGAAACACACATCCCAGGACTTCAAAGCTCTGTTTGTATTCCAGCTCTATCCAGAGGGGCCACGAAGTAAAAGAGAGGGAGATCCTTCCCCATCTTTGCTCAGAGCCATTCACCTTCCCACTGGACCTGGAGGTTGGTTGGGGATGTTGCTGCAGCCGCTTCACTCTCAGACGTGGGACAGCATCTCCCTCTCTCTCTCTCTCAAAGGATTTCTTACCCTAAACACCTATGGTCTTACCTCCTGCCCCCCCAAACACCCTCCTCCTCCACTAAATGCCCTCAATATACGCTTCACGCGAGTGATTTCTGAACCGCAGTGTGTTTCACCAAGGAGCTGGGATGCCAACAGACGAATTCTTTCGGATGGGAAAGCGCAAAAGTGTGAGAAGCAGGTTACGTGTGCCTTTAGTATGAATGTCTCTGCGGGATGGCGGCTGCATTGCCAAAGAAAGATGGATGCAGAGCTCGGGTCGCTCGTCGGCACCACAAAAAGGGCAAGGAGGTACCTAAGGGGTCGTTTGTGATGAGACATTCACCACAGGCCAGATTGCATGACACAAGCTCAGCCCACAAAGAACAGCGACCACAGGAGGCAAAATATCCCACAAAGGTGGTAGATGGCAGGAGGCCCTACAAGCATCTGATGATTCCAGTTTCTCCAGAAAAGAGGCCCTTGAACCATACGCTGCGCAAAGCAGGGTTGGGAAGAAATCTGACCCCATGGGGAAGCTTCCCTACGTGGCCGCTAAGTTCCCAGCAAAATGAGACAGTGGGAGGGGCAGACCTCACCGGTGTAAATAGCAAGGTCTAATTTTAATTGCCTTCCTTTCCTTTCTTCCCAATCCGAGGGAGGAGACGGTGCCACCGAGAAGGGATTTTTGGCCAACGAAGTTCCTCGCTCGCATTTTCCTAACTCGTAAATCTAAATGGCAAGAACTCTCCTAAAAGGCTAACACAGAAAACAACGTCAAGTGCAACCCAAACCGTGCTCCAAGAGAGAGAGAGAGAGAGAGAGAGAGAGAGAGAGAGAGACAAGCGTCCTTCGGACACTGAGAAGACCTCTGCTCTCCGGCCTTGGCTGTTCTAGCCCAGAACCTCCAGGCTGAAGCTCAGAAGCAAGTTCGGTCTCTCATTTTATTTATTCGCCTTTTTAGAGTTGGTATCTGGCCACAGGCAGCGTCACAAGCACAGGGAAGAGTCTTGTGCTGTGCGAGGGTTGTACCCGGAACACGTATGGAAAACCTGACGCGTAGAAGTACACAAAATATCCCTGTGAGATGTGTAATTATCACAGACCTTCCAAGATGGGCAAACAGGCTCAAAGATCCAATAAACGTGAGAGAGAGAGAGAGCTGGAAAGGAGCTCAGGGCCCTCAGTCTATTGGCTCTATGATCACTTTTACAACTACAACCCAAGAGCCAAAATATCACAAGAAGCAATAAGTAACATAAGCCTGAGGGTTGTTCCTTCCCCAGATAAGCTCTTGGTCTTTCAGGTTCTGTGCTTCTCTTGCAGTTGCTTCTGTGAACAAGTCTCCATGAGCCACCCGAGAGGCTTAAGGAGAGCTACCTGCCCCACAAACGACACGAATGTGTCGTTTGTGGGGCAGGTAGCTCTCCTTAAGCCTCTCGGGAGGCTCATGACCACTGCCAACCTCTCATTTTCAGGAAGGTTCACGTTCCCTAAGCTACAGTCTGTACAGGGGAAGACATGGATGTGACCTCTTCTTAAAAGCATAAGGAATTCCTCCATCGAGGCACTGGGGAGGGTGGACGTTTAAAAAAAAAAAAAAAAAAAAAAAAAAAAAACACCCAAAACCAGACTCAAGAGAATGTTGTAGGCGACCCCGTTACCTTCCGGAAGGGCCTTTCTCCTCCATGGGAGGCGCTTCGAGTGGTTCACGGTTCTAAGATGGCTGCTCCTCGCCCTCACCTGGGACTTTAAGTGACAATTGGTGGGATGGATGTCGCCTGGATGCGCCGAGTCCGACACACGCGTTAGGGTCACAGCGAAAAGGAGGAAAACGGGGATGGTTAGAAACGGCATCTCGGACAAGCAATACGAACGGGAAAAGAAAAAAGCAGCCAAGCAGCAGGTTTCGGGCAGGGTTGCCTCCCGGCTTCTGAACAAGCCGCCACTGTTCTGTTCCGTGACCGTCAGTGCGTGGCAGGGATGGATTTTTTTGTTTTTGTTTTTGTTTTCCTAATTAAACTGCAACAATCCGAGCCCCCTCCACCCCCCCCCCCCACTTCTTCTGCCGCCAGGGGAAGGCTGACGGCAGCAGCTGCCTCCGTGGCAGATCATGGCAAAGTCTGTGTATAAAAGGAAATGGAGAGACAGAGATGGCCTGGTCCAGAGTTAAAACCCAGTATCATAATAATATTAATCAATAATCATAGTATTAACAGTAAGAACGGTGCAGCCTAGTGGATGTAGGCCCTGTACACTGCAGACATGTCGTTGTCTGATTGGTCCAATGCTTTCGCTCGTTTATAGACCTGGAGGAGAGAAATTGGACAAGGATCAGCATCTGCTCCTGCGTGAAGACTTTTCTCTAGCAGAAAAATTACTTCGCTGACCACTGCAAACCCGGGAACCGCGAGTAATGGGATAGAGCAGATCTGAACACACCAGACCTCGTTGTGGCCATCTCTGTTTACCACCAAGCGCTTCGACAATCAAAATAAATCCAATTTGAATCCTGTGTTCAGTTGTGGGCCCCTCAGCACAAGAAGGATGTTGAGGCTCTGGAGCGAGTCCAGAGAAGAGCCACGAAGCTGGGGAAGGGGCTGGAGAACAGGTCTGATGAGGAATGGCTGAGAGAGCTGGGGGGGTTTATCCTGGAGGAGGCTGAAAGGAGACCTCATTACTCTCTACAACTACCTGAAAGGAGGTTGTGGAGAGGAGGGAGCTGGGCTCTTCTCCCAAAGGACAGGACGAGAGGGAATGGCCTCAAGCTCCACCAGGGGAGACTTAGGCTAGAGATTAGGAGGAAGTTTTTCACGGAAAGGGTCACTGGGCATTGGAATAGGCTGCCCAGAAAGGTGGTTGATTCCCCTTCCCTGGAGGTGTTTAAGGAACAGGTAGATGAGGTCCTGAGGGACATTGTTTAGTGTTTGATAGGAATGGTTGGACTCGATGATCCGATGGGTCTCGTCCAACCTGGCTGTTCTATGATTCTATGATTCAATTCCAAACCAGTCAGATTTATTTCAACCACCGTTCCCTTGTCTTAGAGATGATTTCATTGTTAGACATACCACCTCTTGCTGACAAACGGTTCTACTGAAGCAGCGCTGAGTAACATCTCTGAGCACCGAACAACTCTTACCTCGTTGGCGGCAGCTGCCATGGGAGTTGGGTGGTTGACAGAATCACCCAGTGCAATAGCTAATCTGAGATCCTTCTGAATGTATTTCAGGTAGAAATCGGGTTTAAAGTTTCCTTGCAAGATATCTGTCAAGAGGAATGTGTGCAAATAAAATAAACGTTACCAAAAGGAAATCAAGCCTGCACTGCAAGGGCAGGCGATTAAGTCCTCCCTTCACAGAGCTGAGTGCCAAGAATCCTGCTTTTAGCTCTTCTACTTCTCTGCTCTCCATCTTCATCCAGCCACAAGCAGAGTGTCACTGCTACCCCTGACAAAGGTTTCTGAGCAGTCTGCCCTCCCTTTCACTTATCACTCTGACCCGACACAATTGTCACTGAGAGCTCAGGTCCAAGCAGGCAGTAGATAATGCAGGGTGTGTTCCCAGAAGCCCTGGCTGGAAAGAGGAAGGAACGGAACTAAGCTCTTCATCTCTAGAATGCCTAAAATACTCAGAATCAAAGCCGGGGAAGGGGTTGGAGAACAGGCCTGATGAGGAGCGTCTGAGAGAGCTGGGGGTGTTTAGCCTGGAGAAGAGGAGGCTGAGGGGAGACCTCATTGCTCTCTGCAACTCCCTGAGAGGAGGTTGTGGAGAGGATGGAGCTGGGCTCTTCTCCCAAGGGACAGGATGAGAGGGACTGGCCTCAAGCTCCACCAGGGGAGAGTCAGGCTGGACTTCAGTTAAAAATTTTTCCCAGAAAAGGTCATTGTTCACTGTCAGAGGCTGCCCAGGGAGGGGGTTGATTCACCTTCCCTGGAGAGGTTTAAGGGACGGGTGGATGAGGTGCTGAAGGACATGGGTTAGTGATTGATGGAAATGGTTGGACTTAATGATCCGGTGAGTCTCTTCCAACCTGGTTGTTATATGATTCTAAGACAGGAAAGCTATTTTCTCCCTTCTGCCACTAACTGAAATGCTACTAGGTTATGGCAAATGCCCTATAACAAAAATAATGTGAAAAAAGAATGTTACTTTGGCACTTCTGGTCCAGGAAGATGCTGGCAAGTTGTCCCTGATTGAGGATGTCCAGAAGGGTCTGCTGGGACTGGCCAGTCACTTGAGCCAAAGTCAGTCCTTCCGCTATCGTTGCCATGAAGCTGCCTTGGACCATGTTGACAATCAGCATCATCTTGGCAGCATTGCCTACTTCACCTAGGAGCGAGACACATCATTCAGCATTTCTCCACTAAAGAGAAGGGCAAAGCAGCCCTGCTCCCTGGCCCCACACAGTATCAGTGCTACTAAGTTCGTCATGCTGAGCACGTGGCAGCTCTCCCTTCCCCTGAAAGCCTCCAGAAAGCTTACCTGTTTTCCAACAGAAGGGAGAAATCATAGCAAAATAGGACTTAAAATGAAAAGCAACACAGATCTTCCAAAATGAGCCGGTATTTAAAAAAGAAAACTTAGGCTGAAGCCTCTAAAATTGGTCAAGTTATTCTCCCCCTTTACTTGGCACTGGTGAGACTGCTCCTTGAATCCTGTGTTCAGTTGTGGGCCCCTCAGCACAAGAAGGATGTTGAGGCTCTGGAGCGAGTCCAGAGAAGAGCAACAAAGCTGGGGAAAGGGCTGGAGAACAATAGGAGTGACTGAGAGAGCTGGGGGTGTTTAGCCTGGAGAAGAGGAGGCTGAGGGGAGACCTCATTGCATTCTCCAACTCCCTGAGCGGTGGTTGTGGAGAGGAGGGAGCTGGGCTCTTCTCCCAAGGGACAGGACGAGAGGGAATGGCCTCAAGCTCCATCAAGGGAGGTTCAGGCTGAACATTAGGAGAAAATTCTTCACAGAAAGAGGCTGCCCAGGTAGGGTGTTGAGTCACCTTCCCTGGAGGGGTTTAAGGGACTGGTGGATGAGGTGCTGAGAGACACGGGTTAGTGATTGATGGGAATGGTTGGACTCGGTGATCCAGTAGGTCTCTTCCAACCTGTTTGTTCTATGATTCTATGGTTCTAAGCGTTTCCCATACTGCCCAAGGAAACAAGAAACAGATGACCCATCTCTGACTCCATGCTGGACTTTCCAGTCCCTGTACTAAGAAACTGCAATCAGTTTCATGTTCCAGTTACCTAGGAAAAAAGAGGTCTTGCCCATGGCTTGGAAACAGCTGCTGCAGTCCTCATACAAGCCCCTGTCGCCAGCTGCCAGGATCACAAGCATCCCGTCGTTCGAGAGCTGCTGATTTCCTGAGACCGGCGCTTCCAAAAAGCGACCACCTCGGGACACGATCACCTGCAAAGAGAGCACGTGTGGTCAGCTGTGCACGAACAGCACAGGCCGAGGCTGAGCAGGCAGCACAGCGCAGACACACACAAAGAGGAGAGGAAAGCAGGAGCATTGCAGGAACAATCCTGCAAAGGGCACTCACGACCAGAAGCTGCGCTCACACTCCAGCAACACTTTTTGGCACCAGTGCACATGTTTAAAAAAATCTGGACTGACAGGTGTTTGTGGTTGCACCTTGTAACAGTCAATGAACTAGCACTAAAGTTGTACATGTGCTGTAGGTATCTCAGAAGACTGACTAGTAGGATATTTTCCCCTAAGAGGAAAGGTCTTTGACAGTTCTCTTCAGCCAGAGGTTTACTAACACATAGAACTCGTTGAAGGCCAATGGCATCTTGGCTTGGATCAGAAATGGTGTGACCAGCAGGGTCAGGGAGAATCTTCTCCCTCTGGACTCAGCACTGGTGAGACTGCTCTCTGAATCCTGTGTTCAGTTGTGGGCCCCTAAGCACAAGAAGGATGTGAAGGCTCTGGAGTGAGTCCAGAGAAGAGCAACGAAGCTGAGGAAGGGGCTGGAGAAGAAGAGGAGCAGCTGAGAGAGCTGGGGGTGTTTATCCTGGAGAAGAGGAGGCTGAGGGGTCTGGCTGAAGAGAAGTGTCAAAGGCCTTTCCTCTTAGGGGAAAATATCCTAACAGTCAGTCTTCTGAGACTGCTCTCTCCAACTACCTGAAAGGAGTTTGTGGAGAGGAGGGAGCTGGGTTCTTCTTCCAAGGGACAGGGGACAGGACAAGAGGGAATGGCCTCAAGCTCCATCAGGGGAGGGTCAGGCTGGACATTAGGAAAAAATTTTTCACAGAAAGGGTGATTGGGCAGTGGCAGAGGCTGCCCAGGGAAGGGGTTGATTCACCTTCCCTGGAGGGGTTTAAGGGACAGGTGGACAAGGCACTAAGGGGCATGGTTTAGTGGTTGATGGGAATGGTTGGACTTAATGATCCAGTGGGTCTTTTCCAACCTGGTGATTCTATCATTCTGTGATTATCAACAGCTTCCCCGCCTGAAGCAACAAGAACTGCAGCACTATTGCTGCAGCCCAGAAGTTAGCAGGTCGGTGCGATGCGCTTACCTGGGCCAGCTCTGTGACTGTATCCGCATCCACCGTGGACATATCCACGTAGCACTTCCCTGGGCGAATGCCCTGCAACACTCCACTCGGACCAAGCACCAGCTGTGGGGAACAGGAGAGCGGTAAAGCAATAGGGTGTCTGCAAAGAAACTCCAACCCGGCAGGACAGCAGCTCAAACGAGCCCAGTACTGCTCGGAAGACACCGAGAGGGACACCACAACCCAACCCCCCCCCAAGAATTATGATTTTAAAAGGATGATGTTTGCTGGGACATGTATTTTTACAGCCAGAACCTACAACAACTCAGGCTACCGTGTTCAGGAGGAACGAGAACTGGCTTCCGGTGACTGCATCGTGGACACTGGCTAGTGGAGGAAAAATAAGAGCTAATCCTTACATCCTTTGCGGCTTTTGGATCTGATACACAGGCAAAGGTGATGTCACAGGTGGAGACAACTTCAGCAGGGGTTCTTCCCAGCCGTGCCCCCTCCTGGATGAACAAATCACACTGCAAAAGCCACAAATCCAAACATAAGAAAAAGATAAGTACAGAGCAAACAGATTCTCTAGCATCTTGCTAAAATAAACACTGTTGCTGGACCCAAATCAAACCGAGTCAGGCACAGCAACTGAGTTGTTTGCTACAGGCCTAACCCTAACAAGGGGCTCTTTTCTAAAAGCCCAAGCGAATTACTTCAAAAGAAAGACACAGAAAAAGAAAACACTTCTGGTTAAATACTAAGAGATTGGATATTGTGGGGTTTGTAGGAGAGATGAGGGGGAATTAAAACCCAACCTGTAAACACACAACGCAAAAGGTGCTACTGGACAGTGAACAAGAACAAGTACAGCCCACACTGACATGTTTTAGTGGCTGTTGCTTCAAAATCTTAGTTTCTTACCCTATCACTTCATATTATCCATGTTTTGCAGTTTAAAAAAAATTGTGTAATCCCTTTTAACAAACTAACACAGTGCCCTTCTCGTTTTGATATTCTACAATATCATGAGTACCTCATGTCCTCCCATTACCTACTTTTCCTCCTCAACTACACAGAACAAAGCTCTCAGTGCTCTCTATAACTACCTGAAAGGAGGTTGTGGAGAGGAGGGAGCTGGACTCTTCTCCCAAGGGACAGGGAACAGGACAAGAGGGAATGGCCTCAAGCTCCGCCAGGGGAGATTTAGGCTGGAGATTAGGAGGAAGTTCTTCACACAGATTCTACTCTTGCTTCATTACTCTTCCAGAGAACAGCAACAAAGCTGGGGAAGGGGTTGGAGGAGAATCCTTAGGAGGAGGAAGAGGAGGCTGAGAGGAGACCTCATTGCTCTCTATAACTACCTGAAAAGAGGTTGTGGAAAGGAGGGAGTTGGGCTCTTCTCCCAAGGGACAGGGGACAGGACAAGAGGGAATGGCCTCAAGCTCCACCAAGGGAGGGTCAGGATGGACATTAGGAAAAAAAAAAATTCATGGAAAGGATCATTGGGCACTGGGAGAGGCTGCCCAGGGAGGGGGTTGAGTCACCTTCCGTGGAGGTGTTTAAGGGACGGGTGGATGAAGTCTTGAGGGACATGGTTTAGTGTTTGATAGGAATGGTTGGACTAGAAGATCCGATGGGTCTCTTCCAACCTGGTTGTTCTATGATTCTAAGTCCAACCATTCCTATCAAACACTAAACCATGTCCAAACAGAGCTGTAGTTTTTCTCGTTACTCTCTAATCTCATATAAAATGCCCGCGTGGTGGGGGTTGTTCATGTAAGAGTGACCATAGTAAGACTACAGGCTCTAGTATCTACTCGAAAGTGGCCACCAACACGCACCTTGGAAATAATTACAGAGCAGGGCAGCAAGTGGATGCTCGTGTTTACGTGGGACCCTCTCCCAGGCCCCACCAACTGGTGACTCCAGCTCCCCCCGAGCTAGAGATGGTACCATGTTTAGGAAAGGTTAAGCATCACCTGAACGTTAAGCACACACCTACCTTCTCAGCAGTTCGGTTCCAGACAGTGACGGTGTGACCCATCTTCAGCAAGTTGGAGACGATTCCACTTCCCATCAAACCAAGTCCCAGAAATCCTATCCTGAGTAGGAGAGAGAAACGTTAACAGAACAGAAAGCAGTTGGTGTCAGCCTCTCATGGTCTTGGAAATTATGAAGAGCAAACCCCGGAGCAGAAAAACCCCAAAAGCACAAAACCAAACAGCTTCCACTGTGGTCATAGCTACGAGAGGATTTTTAAGCCACCCATTCCAAATGTGTAGAGAGACTGAGCTTTAAAAGCAAGATGGAATTTATTTAGCTAACTAAGCATCCCTAACGATTTCATAGAATCGTGGAATGCTTTGGGTTGGAATAGACCTTAAAACACATCTAGTTCTAACCCCCTGCTCAACTCCCAGCCTGGCCTTGAACCTCTCCAGGGATAGGGCAGCCACCACTAATCTGGGCAACCGGGCCCAGGGCCTCCCCACCCTCACAGCAAGACATTTCTCCCAAAAAAATCTCATCTCCACCTCCCCTCTTTCAGCTTAAAAATGTTCCCCCTCATCCAATCCCTGCACTCCCTGATCAAGAGCCTTCAGTCTGCTTCACAAGTCTACCAAAACATTAAAGGGTTTGGGGAGTCTCGTTTTGTTTATCTGTTTTGTGAGGTTGGTTTTTTTGCTTTGTTTTATTAAAATTGCTGCTCTCGTGCTTTCTGTTGCCAGCCACTGCCTTACTGAAGATACAATCAGAGATCAGAAAGTGCTTCTCTATTAATCTTCTGATTTTTAAACTGAGTCACACGCACGACTCGCTTAGTGTTGAGTGACACATTACAATCCTTATTTTACTAAACCCCAGCGAGGGCTGCTGGGCTAAGGATCACACACAGACCTCGTCCCTGCTCTACAGATACAGAAGGGAGGGATGTCACAGGCCACTACAGGTCACCACAAGCGGTAACACCACAGCCCCAGGTTGCCTGCCCCCATCTGCCCTTATCAAGTCTGGCAAGAGTTTTGCTCCCCCCTTTCAAGAAAAAGGAAACGCTAACAAGTTCCTGCAACAGGAATTCCTCCGCAGTCCTTGCCGCTAGGATCCTTTTAGCCATCGTGCAGCTGGCTTCATCCCAAACCCATAGTTCTTGTAGGGGATCCTGAAGCGTTCAGTCACCCATCTGACTGAACTTCATAGAATCATAGAACAACCAGGTTGGAAGGGACCCATCGGATCTTCTAGTCTGAACGTGCCTGGCCATTCCCAGATAATTCTTCCACACACTGGGGCTTTCGCAAGCCGCCTGCGCTCCCTCAGCTACCCACACTGCCTTTTGTTAGAGCAAACTAACACTGCCAGGACAGACCGAGTCACTATAGGCTCCTGAAACAGCTCAAACACGATCCGCCTAGTTTCAAGCCGCAAAAACAGACATACTATTTCTCTCCCAACTCGCCTCCGAGCGACGCTTCCCTGAGACTGTTTTACCTGAACAGCTTCATGGTAATTTTGGTTCCCCTGCAGAACAGTTGAGAACTGACATCCCATGAGAACGACCCCAGTGGCAAAGAGCAGGCTGTGGCCTGAACTCAATTTGAACGGAGCGGAAGTTACAGAGTGAAACAGGAAGCTCAAGTTAGGCTCCTCTCACTCTAGAAAGGAGAAGGGGGACGTTAGAAGAAACCAGAAAGCTCACGTGTTCCACGGCAAAGCTCTTGCGCTGCGAGAACACGCCTCCCTCTTCCTCTTGTCTTCTACGTGCACGAGAGAGTGATTAAATAATGCCAGTTAACTGCCAGGCACTACTGGAGAGAGATACCCTTTATCTTCCTGCCTCACACAGCACTGAGCAGCAGCGTTTCGGAACGTTCTGCGGTGCCTCGGATCACAAACGTATCCAGGACAGACCTTCTTCTGCGTTTTCCTACTGTACGGCCCCTTCGGTTTGAGCTGCCTACCTCCCTCCTTGTTCCCTACATGAGTCTCACACAAGGACAGAGGAGATTTGTCGTTAGAGGGAAACGTTAGGTTTATTTATTCTCAGTGACAAGCTGGATAATGGCTGCATGGATGAGCTGGGGAGAAGAAAAAAAGGAAGGGAAATGGCTGAAGTGCGTTGGAGATCTTACTTTTTGTCTGTAGGCGTGATACTGCCATTGACGGCTGTGCTGTCTGCTGCCTGGATGGAGGTGGATCCTGTTTCCTGGGGGGGCAGGGATGGAGGGGGAAGAGGGAAAAAAAAAAATAGAGTGCACAGCTCTGGAGGAACCGCAAGTCCTCATGACAATAGGGAAAAAAAATCCATCAAAACCAAGAGCTGCCTTACCTCTTCGCAAACCTTCAGCTTCTTTGTGATGGCTTGATAGCAGACAGTCGGCTGTACGGACGAGACAAGAGCATTCGAGGGAAAACAGTGCTGGTCTGCTCCACGAGCAAACACACCACATCCTCCTTGCACAGAAATAAACAGCTCACCCACCCACCACCATCTGCAAAGCAAGGAAGCGCTCGGGCTTCCCTCGACGGGAGAAAATAAAAACAATAAGCCTTCCTCTCCCATCCTACCCCAGCGACTCAGCCCATCTTCTAAGCTCCTTCCTGTAGCGCATACAAGAGCCTTGTTCACAGATAAGGATCCACAGTGACCCCACTCTCGCATCTGGCCCCAAGAAAGCAGCTGTCTCAGGCCTCCCCCTGCCTCACCTCTATGCTCAGAACATCAACGCAGCTGCAGAAGCAAAACCTTGTTGACGTGAGAAGACACGTGGCTTTCAACAAATGTTAAAGCGAAGGCTGCTCCTTCCCATGCTGCTTATTGTGAGCTTGGCTAGATTAAACTGTTAGCTGCCCCTAATCCTTCCGGCTCTGCCTAGATCCTCAGCTAGACATAAATCCTTTTTCATTTAATGTGATCCTCCCTTTTCCTCCCGATGTTCGCTGTTGAGGACAGACCCCTGAGAGGCTTCTGACTCTCAGGAGATAAATTGGCTGGATTTTACATGGAGCTTTTCTAGTCCTGGAAATTCTCCTGCCACATTCAGTTAACTGACAAGTTAATCCAGATGAATGAACCGGCAGGACAACCAAATAACAGGTTTTTTTAAACAGAAAAACAGCCTCTTCTACCGCTCAGTGTTCAATCTACAGCATTTACTACAACAAATGAGTCAAACCCTGGTGCTAGATCATCTTTAATTACTTAAACTACTCACTGTACTCAATGCTAAATCATTGCAAACTTGCAGGTTAGGAAGTAATTGAACTGCAGATCACACGTAAGAAAATCTAATTGTTGCTAACCCCCAAAGAACACAATTCCAGAGCTCTATACAGATCCTCCTCGTGCTCAGTCCCACAGGGCAGGACGTCAAACTAGAAAGACCAGGAGAAACGCTTCTGCCTGCCAAATCCTCACCTTCTCTGTCTGGCTCAGCAGGAAGTGATGGAAGTGTGGATCACTGTCCTTCACAGGCTGCAAAGAGAGAAAGCAGAGGCTCAGAAACATTCCCAGAGAGACACGGAGAAAGCACAGCACAACTCCCTCCGTCTCCCACGCTGGATGAGAACAACAGCTTAGAATCATAGAATCACAGAATCATAGAACAACCAGGTCGGAAGAGACCCATCGGATCATCAAGTCCAACCATTCCTAGCAAACACTAAACCAAGTCCCTCAAGACCTCATCCACCCGTCCCTTAAACGCCTCCAGGGAAGGGGAATCAACCACCTCCCTGGGCAGCCTATTCCAATGCCCAATGACCCTCTGTGTGAAAAACTTCCTCCTAATCTCTAGCCTAAATCTCCCCTGGTGGAGCTTGAGGCCATTCCCTCTTGTCCTGTCCCCTGTCACTTGGGAGAAGAGGTCTGCTCCCTCCTCTCTACAACCTCCTTTCAGGGTAGTTGTAGAGAGTAATGAGGTTTCCTCTCAGCCTCCTCTTCTCTAGGCTAAACATCCCCAGCTCTCTTAGCCACTCCTCATAGGGCCTGTTCTCCAGCCCTTTCACCAGCTTCATTGCTGAGGTGTATACAAAATATATCTGCTCTATCCTACAGCTCGGTTCAATCAAGCAGGTTTCATTGTGTTCCATTCTCAAAGACATTCAAGTCAAATTCCTCATTTTTGGACATCTGTAGGAATACCAAAGATTATTAGCAAGATGTACATGGGAGGGAAAGATGTCGTATTCTGCTTTCTCCTCTTCCCAAGGTAATGAAAACACTTATCTTCCAGCTTCCAAGGAACTCCTTACAACCATGCTCCGGGAACTGGCTGGAGATTACACTATGCACTATCATGTTAAGCAAACCCTGCTAATTAATATTAACAGCATCAAGGACTGGAGGCTCAGGCATCTTATATCTCACCTCCCTGACGAGCATCAAGGGTACATGCCAGTCACACTGCTCTTACTCTGCTTTATTGATCACTTATACACGAAAACAAGAGGTCTCCAAAAGCCGCTTCTGAGGGAAATCATAGAATCATAGAATCACCAGGTTGGAAGAGACCCACCTGATCATCAAGTCCAACCATTCCTATCAAACACTAAACCATGACCCTCAGGACCTCGTCCACACGTCCCTTAAACACCTCCAGGGAAGGGGAATCAACCACCTCCCTGGGCAGCCTATTCCAATGCCCAATGACCCAATAATCCAATTAAATGACCCAATACAACAGGATCCAGACAGGGACAGACTATCCACATCACCTACTCCAGTTCTGGGAAGCCAGTCCCAGAAATACTTCTAAAACAAAGAGCGAAAGTGAGTGCGACAAGTTAAGTGTGACCGTGCAACTGCTTCCGCTTCTCACTGTGAGACTGAAATCTCACTTCCCAGGGTACTTCTAAATCGTATTGTCTCGCTTTCTTACAATATTAAAAGACAGAATGAGAGCATCTTAATTTGTTCCTACAGGAGGAAAAGAAGGTGTCACTATTTTACAGCCCAGTTATAGATTTCATTCCACAAACTCAGCTCCTAAGTCACATACGCTGGGAAGCTTCTCACCTCACTGACGCCTGGTGGCCACTTAAATCCAGCTACTGTTCCAGTCATCACTCTCTTCACTGTACTTGACTCTGGAATCGTGAGGTCCTGAGGAGACAGAAGGAAGATCAGGAAGAGTTTAGAGTCCGTCTCAGTGGCCACGTCAAGCATACGAGCACACACAGAGAGTTCTGAAAAGCACTACAAATGGCTCCCGTTTCACATGCCTTTCCACGAGTGCTGATATTTCAACACACAATGCATTAACAACACAGGTGAGGCGAAGAAAAACTGCCAATGAAGGAATTCAGGACAATTATCGGCTCTGGAGAATCCGTTCTTCAAATGCAAGAGCGATGACTGGACTTGTGTCACCACACAACGAGCAGAGAAGCAAAGACACAGACGTGAGCCGGCATTTTCCTCTGCTGGATGCAACAAGCTAAACAAACGGGTGAGGAACATCCCCACAGTCGGGAGTTTGAGATGCTCTAATCCTCCCCGTCATAAAAAAGGATCCTACCTGTTAACAGAACCCTCAAAACACGAGACTAACAGTCACATCTGCTCAAGTTTGCAGAACCCGTGAGACAAGCTGCCCCATTCACTCAACAGGTCCCGGTTTGTAATGATGCAATAATATTTAATTCATCATTTTATTGTCTAAGAGATTAAAATTTGTCTTTCTTATTTCCCCAGGACAGACTCATAGAATCATAGAACAACCAGGTTGGAAGAAACCTATGGGATCATCGAGTCCAACCATATATATATATATATATATATATAGGTTAAAATCCATCTTGACGCTAAAGGTCACAGACTCACAGGTCGTTATGGTGCGTGAAGAGAAGAGGCAGGATTCCTGCACAACGTGTTATCTGCCTGAAATGGAATGACGTTATCTCCCCTCCCAATTCCTTCCTGAAAATGCACAATATACCTTAGCGTCCAGGGAGAAACGCAGGAGAAAAGTGCTGTTTGCAAAAAAATAAGGCAAAAGCAAGACGCCCAGAGGTAACCCAGACTGATGCATCTGTTCGCAGGGACAATTCAGACATCAGTCTCCAGCCTCAACGTGTCCAGGGAGAGCCTCGCACGACAAAATTCTCTCCAAGAGTCCAAGCTGCTCTTTCAACATGGATGAAAACAACTCTGATACCTACAAACTCACACTGCTCCTTCGAAAATATGCACAGATGCTTAAAAGTGAGGGTATATGCGAACGACCCTTCTGAGGAGCATTTCTAGACAGAGCACACGTCTCAGCAACAACTGGATTCTGGAATTTCATGCATCCTTATTATTTGGGAAGCCGGAATTTGGACTGTGATGGGGCAAAAAAGCCCAAATCTCAACACTGCAGTAATTCCGGGCAGCAACACCGATGTTTTCTACCCTTGGCCTAAGAGTGTGGGGAAATTGAGAACCAGGCAAGAAGACGACGAGGTTTTTATATTATTTCACAGGCTGAAAAACAGTATTAAGGCAGCGCTGCTATATTTTCATGGCCTTTTCTTTGATTATTAGTATCTTACGCTGGCTACGAGCATCCTGCCCTGCATTAGCCTGCTTATTGTCACGTCTGTGGCCAGGAATTCATCACAGAGCTGGCCCCCTCTTTGTGCTAAGCTATTTAAAACCACTCCGCTTGCAATTTGCCAGGAAAATCATTTCTGCTCTCACAATTGACTCACTCAAAGTGCTCTGATGCCCCGAGACAGCTAATACGGTAAAAATCTACGCAGGCAACGTGTCAGCACGATCGGAATTCTCTCAGCCATTAGTTTGGATCCGTTTCTGAGCGAATCTAACTCAGAGACACGAGAGGAAATAAAATACAAGTCCCCATGGTTTACTGTAACAGAAATATGTGAAGATAAAAGGTGGTCATAGCAAGACACTTGGAAAGGTGAAAGTGTGTTGCCGGCAAAGTGTTTTCCTGCACCAGTCAAGACACGAGTTCTGAAATAATTAGTAAGATTTCACAGATGTGAATCCGTTCCTCCCGTCCTCCTACTCTCCGCTAAAGGAGAAACTACTGGGCTCTGTCGTACAGCCCAATGGAAGAGGAGTTGGCTCAAAAAAAGCCAGTATTTCCTCCACGGCCATTACCTAGGATGATCAGCTTCAATTTACTACATCAAGAAAACATTAGCTGTTCAGCCAGTGAAGGCAAATCCATTCACAGTTTCGGAGATCAAAGGCTTCCGTCTTGAAGAGCCCTGAAAGTAAAGACCGAGGCACAGCACAACGCGATTCCTTCAAAGTGCAGGTGAGCTCGCTCGCTGCCACATGGTGTATCAGCTGAAGTCTCCCAGCAGTTTTCAGGAGTCCTCTCCGATGGAGCAGTTGTGTTGTAATAATCCACTGAAATAAGTTATCTTTTTGGAAAAGGAAGATCCGGACCACAACAGCGAGTTCCGCAAGGAAAGGAACTCTAGATGAGGGTAGGACAAAGTATTGGTGGTTAACGTTGCTGCCACAACGTAGAATCATAGAAATCATAGAATCATAGAACAACCAGGTTGGAAGGGACCCATCGGATCTTCTAGTCCAACATCCAGAAATAACAGAGAATTAATGGAGATAAAATAATAATGCTCCAAGCTTGGATCTTTACAATGGAGGATGGAAATGACCTATAGCACAGAAGCTGAAATGCATAGGATTTCCCAGGCTACAAGAGTTTCTTCTTTAAGCCCTTAAGAATACACCACCCTCTGTAAAGACCGAGGGTGAAGTTGAGCGACTACTACTCAAGCAGATGAGACGGGAGAAGTCAGGAATCAGATGAAGACCCACCATTCGCCACTAACCCTTCCCACAGAAACTGGACTTGAGGGATGGCAAGATCAGAGAATCACCAGGTTGGAAGAGACCCACTGGATCATCGAGTCCAACCATTCCTACCAAAGATGAAAGGTGGAGTCTCACGATACAGCTCTCAGGAATCAGATGAAGACCCATCACTCTCCACTAACCCTTCCCACAGAAACTGGACTTGAGGGATGGCAAGATCACAGAATCACAGAATCACCAGGTTGGAAGAGACCCACTGGATCATCGAGTCCAACCATTCCTACCAAAGATGAAAGGTGGAGTCTCACAATACAGCTCTCAAAGCCCTCTCGAAGATACAAACAGAGCCATCCAAAATAACTAACTGGGAAGAGTAACATGAAGAATCAACAATCTCCTCGCCAAAGATACTAGGCAGTCAAATGGTCTGGAGTATCGTGGACAAGCTTAAAAAAATCTGATACTGAACTGACTCTTGCTGCTGTTAACCAAGTCGCCAGTCAACCCTAGAGCCCGTTTGCAAAGTCCACAGGGCACTGGCAGACATGCACAACACAAACCTTCTCGTCCTTGGGTGGGCGCCCCCGCTTTCGGGGGCTCTGATCCTGGGCTCTTTTCAAAGGTGATTTTGATCCTCTCTCTGACGATACAGAAGAGACCCTCTTTTTGCCTTCCCCTGTGCCCTTCTTCAACTTCCCTTCAGACAAACTGCCTTTACGTTTCTCTTCGCCAGCGGATTGCTTGCCTCTCTCTTCGCTGGAATTACGCCGGTTCTTCTCTTCGTTGGAGTTATGGGAAGACGCCTGAGAGATTACAGAATAGAAGACGGTGAGGAAAGAAGAGAAGAGCCGGAACGATTTTCATGCAAAACCAAGGATGCGAAAGACCCTGTGCCGATCACTATCACGCAAAACAACAGCACAGTCACTTGAAAACTAGGTATTTGTTAGCCCTTTGAAGACTGGGAGGGAAGTTCCGGGTTAGTTCTCCTGCAAAAACACAGCAGTTTAAGTAAGCGAGTAACGGAACGGGCCTCTTGAAGACTTCCTGGGAGCGCATGCAGGCATATGCGCTTCCAATGTACTCCAGACAAGATTAGTAGATATCAAATTCTAGCCCAAGAGTCGAGACTGATTTATCAAATCACCACAAGCAGATCAATTAGCTTCCTCAGTTTCTCCATCAGTTTAACAACACTTTTTTCCTCACCAGACAAGACTGAATGGAGAAGAAGAGAGAATAGAGAAAAAAATCATTCCACTAAAGGAATGAAAAAGAAACCCCATCAGTTTGCCAGACGTAACAAACTCCTTTCACATAAAACACATCCGACCATCACTCGTGCCAAGACTGGTTTTGATGCATACAGTAAAAAAAGAACCCACTCACCTGGTCCTTGCTTTTGTTTTTCCTAAGAAACTCCTCTACCGCATCCACAGCTTGCTGGAAGCGCTTACCCTTGTTAATCTTTATCATTTCCTCTTTGTGAGCATGATAAGGCTTCAGCTGCTCCACTTTGATCCAAGCACTAGAAACCGAAATAAAGTTAGTTAGATTCTCCACACAGCAACCTTTGAGCATCTCACTTCTAGAAACACAGGCACACTTTGTTTCTCCAGAGGAACTTCGGACAGCAGAACAAACTCACTCGCTTCCTACAACCTGAAAGGCTGTGGCTTCTGCATTCACTGAGATTTTTCTTCTAGCACTTTTACTTGCTTTCTCCTGCGAGTTTTGTATTCATAGAATCATAGAACAACCAGGTTGGAAGAGACCCATCGGATCATCGAGTCCAACCATTCCTATCAAACACTAAACCAAGTCCCTCAAGACCTCATCCACCTGTGCCTTAAACCCCTCCAGGGAAGGTGACTCAACCACCTCCCCTGGGCAGCCTATTCCAATGCCCAATGACCCTCTGCGTGAAAAACTTCCTCCTAATCTCTAGCCTAAATCTTCCCTGGTGGAGCTTGAGGCCATTCCCTCTTCTCCTGTCCCCTGTCCCTTGGCAGAAGAGCCCAGCTCCCCACTCTCTACAACCTCCTTTCAGGTAGTTGGAGAGAGTAATGAGGTCTCCTCTCAGTCTCCTCTTCTCCAGGATAAACACCCCCAGCTCTCTCAGCCTCTACTCATAGGGCCTGTTCTCCAGCCCCTTCAGCATCTTCGTCGCTCTTCTCTGGACTCGCTCCAGAGCCTCAACATCCTTCTCGTGCTGAGGGGCCCACAACTGAACACAGGATTCAAGGAGCGGCCTCACCAGAGCTGAGTACAGAGAGAGAACTCACGCTAGCAACGCTCTGCTCTAAGCATTATTCATATTCTCTGTCAGCAAGACAGATTTGGATGTGATCACAGGTAGTTGTACAGAACAAAGGCAGCGACTGCTCCTGCATCCCCAGGAGGAACACCCACAGCCACACGCCCCCACGCACGGCAGCCAATCATAGGAATCTGTGCCAGAGGATACTGGAAGTGGAGGCCACACAACCATTCTAAGCCATCACTCCCTTGTTCGAACATACTGTGCCTGCAAAAACTGGAGAGAAAACCCAAAATTATATATCTCCCAACAGAGCTGATCACAAATGCAGCGAGCACAAACGCAGCAGCCGACTGCTGAATGTGTTTCCAACGTGCCTTGATCCTGTGCTAAAAAAAAAACATTTTCACTTTTGAGTAAAAAATAACTCCTGCACATGGGGCTCAACAACCCTATGTAGTGCTACAGACTAGAAGTCTGTCTAGAAAGCTGTCTGGAGGAGAAGGACCTGGGGTGGTTGGTTGACAACGACTGAACATAATCCAGCAGTAGCCCAGGTGGCCAAGAAGGCCAATGGCATCTTGGCTTGGATCAGACACGGTGTGGCCAGCAGGGCCAGGGAGGTTCTTCTCCCTCTGGACTCAGCACTGGTGAGACTGCTCCTCAAATCCTGTGTTCAGTTCTGGGCCCCTCAGCACAAGAAGGATGTTGAGGCTCTGGAGTGAGTCCAGAGAAGAGCAACGAAGCTGGGGAAGGGGCTGGAGAACAGGCCTGATGAGGAAGGACTGGGAGAGCTAGAGGTGTTTATCCTGGAGAAGAGGAGGCTGAGGGGAAACCTCGTTACTCTCTCCAACTCCCTGAGAGGAGGTTGTGGAGAGGAGGGAGCTGGGCTCTTCTCCCAAGGGACAGGGGATAGGACGAGAGGGAATGGCCTCAAGCTCCACCACGGGAGGTTCAGGCTGGACATAATGAAAAAAATTGTCACAGAAAGGGTCATTGGGCATTGGAATAGGCTGCCCAGGGAGGGGGTTGAACCACCTTCCCTGGAGGGGTTTAAGGGATGGGTGGATGAGGTGCTGAGGGACATGGTTTAGTGATTAACAGGAATTGTTGGACTCGATCTGGTGGGTCTCTTCCAACCTGGTTATTCTACGATTCTATACAGCTAAACTGAACATGAAGAGGAAAAAAACCAAATAACTAAACTAGAACAGAAAATGCAACCAAACAGTGCCTTGCTGGATCTTGCATATCCTCTCTTCACAAAGCAGGAAAGTCCAGTAAACTCTTTAAAACTTGCTGGAGCTCCCTCTTCATGGGCATGAGCTACTGTTTGTACGTATCAATTTGATTAAGGGAGACAAATTTTCTGGATCATGTTTGGAGATGAGGTCTTTGGTGATGAAGAGATAGCAGGATTCCCCCACAGCCTGGAAACAGGTCCCACTGCTCTCTCACATGCTGAGCTGAGCCTTTCTACTTGGTTTGCATCATCTTCATAATAACTGACTTAATGTAATGACTGGAACGTAATGAATGACTCAAGCTATTACTTTCAGACTAGAGTTGTCACCCAGCAGCGGTTCAGAGAATCTCTCCCAACCACCTAAACACTACAGAGAAACAGCTCTTAAAATTCTCTTATGCTCTTATGGTTTTTTTTTTTATCGGCCCAGCCTGACACTCTTTAGTGCACACATTCACAGCTTCCTTTCTCACTACTTTTCCTTTGGGATGGAGAAAGTCTGAAGCACAAAGCTCTGGCTCCAGACTTTGAAGGTAACACATGACACTTGTACACCCCCAGGACAAAGACCTAAAGCTCTCGGAGACAAACTATTCAGTGAACGGTTGGACTCGATGATCCGGTGGGTCTCTTCCAACATGGTTGTTCTATGATTCTACGAAATATTAATTAGGGGGGAAAAAAAATTAAAACCAAAACAATACTGCTAATAAGAAAACTGTCTTTTCCTTTTCAGTTTATCCTTTGTGTGTCACCTACCTGAACGTCTTTCTGTAAGATCAGGCCATGATTTTTGATACCATGTGGCCATAAAGCATTTGCACACAATGTTTCAAACACTTGAAAATGAAAGACTTTTCCATCACACAAAATCATCCATGTTTATACACAAGATCCCTCTCGGCTAAGCAGTAACCTCAAAGCCAAGAAGGGCCAGTATTGAGGTAAGGAACTAATGTTCCTCTCCCAGCTAAAGAATCATAGAATCACCAAGTTGGAAGAGACCGACCAGATCATTGAGTCCAACCATTCCCATCAATCACTAAAACATGTCCCTCAGCACCTCCTCCACCCGTCCCTTAAACCCCTCCTGGGAAGGTGAATCAACTACCTCCCTGGGCAGCCTCTGACAGTGCCCAGTGACCCTTTCCATGAAAAATTTTTTCCTAATGTCAAGCCTGAACCTCCTCAGGTGGAGCTTGAGGCCATTCCCTCTCGTCCTGTCCCCTGTCCCTTGGGAGAAGAACCCAGCTCCCTCCTCTCCACAACCTCCTCTCAGGTAGTTGGAGAGCGTAACAAGGTTTCCCCTCAGCTTCCTCTTCTCTAGCCTAAACACCCCCAATTAGCTCATTGCTAATGAGCTAGAAAAGCATCAGTGACATTAGTAAACTGAAGATGTCATGGTTAAGGTGCAGTTGTACTCATCCTGCTGCATGAGGGTCATCTGGCATCTATAAAGAATGAGCTAAACAAAAAAGTAAGAAGATATAAAAAAAGATACTCATTGGTAACTGGTTGCTCTGCTCATTCTCCATCCACTTCCTCAGCTGCTCCCAAATATTACTCTTCTAACACCAGTGCTCAGGTAAAACCCACGTTATATTTACAAACAACAATTAAAACTCAGAATTCTTGTAAAGCAGCAGTGAGTACGAGCGTGGCCTGGAGCTGCGTGGGAAACAACGGCACAGAGGAGATGCAACCGGAGACACCAGCTTCAAATCCACGATATTAGGTTAGTACAGGAAAAAAGAAACCTTAAAAGCCCCAACTTTCCATCCCCTCTCTTCCAGTCTAAATATATCAACACCTAATTGTGAATCAGAGATGGAAGTGGGGGAACAGCCACAAATACTCACTTCTTGCAACCCTTACAGTTCGGAATGGGACACAGCAGCACTGAACCCCCAAATTTCTCTTACTTACTCCAGTCTGGGAAGAATCTCACAAAGTCTGACACTGCAGCAGTTTGGATGCAGGCTCTAAATGCTGACACAACGAGTTTGGAAAGTCAAAAGAAAATAGCTGCGTTATTTACACGCCCAGTGTGTGTGAGCACACAGTCAGGATAGGTCTCCCGCTGTTGAAAGGGAATGCCCTACTTTTCATCAGCAAAACAACTCAAATGGCTGAACTTTGGAACTGGATTTGTGCGTTTCTTAAGAGAAGAAAAAAATTAAAATGACCACGTTAAATCAGAATAAACAACCACGCAGTTAAAAGCAAGAAATACTTTGCAGAAGAAAAGAAGCAGTGGACAACACTGGAAGAAATTTGAAGAACTAGATTCTTCCAGTTTGTACAATAAAAACATTTCGCTGAGTACTTGCACATCCAGAGAGATCAGCAGGAGGTGGATGAGCTCTGACTGTAGTGATTCTCAGCTGTGGCACTTTGCCGGCAGAGATGTCAAACAGCATTCCAGCCGGCTCGGCTGTACGGCAGCCTGGACACAGCTCCTCAGAGATCGGCACAGAATAACCGGCCTCTTGAGAAACATCGGCAGCGTGAAGTGATTCTTTGTCAGCCTGGCCTGTCCCCTCTGGCTCCTCACGCGGTCAAGGAGTGCCACATCCAGCACATGGCAAACTTATCATAGGATCATAGAACAACCAGGTTGGAAGAGAGCAACCAGATCATCAAGTCCAACCATTCCTATCAAACACTAACCCATGTCCCTCAGCACCTCGTCCACCCGTCCCCTAAACACCTCCAGGGAAGGTGAATCAACCCCCTCCCTGGGCAGACTCTGACACTGCCCAATCACCCTTTGCAAGAATTTTTTTTTCCTAATGTCCAGCCTGACCCTCCCCTGGTGGAGCTTGAGGCCATTCCCTCTCGGCCTGTCCCCTGTCCCTTGGGAGAAGAGCCCAGCTCCCTCCTCTCCACAACCTCCTCTCAGGGAGTTGCAGAGAGCAATGAGGTCTCCCCCTCAGCCTCCTCTTCTCCAGGATAAACACCCCCAGCTCTCTCAGACGTTCCTCATAAGGCCTGTTCTCCAGCCCCTTCCCCAGCTTCATCACTCTTCTGTTTTTAATGGTTTTATTTACTTGCCCAGTTCTTACTTCCAAGCAGCTTCCTCCGTAATCATTACAGCAAACTGGAGTCAAGTAAGCCAGGAGGAAACAATTTGCAAGTAGCCTGAATTGGGCATTTGCAGCCACAGCAGCTTCCGGGTAACTCTCAGAAGAAATAAGATGATCAAGTCTGAGGTTACCCACACATTGCCACCCTCAGGAGTTTACAACAGGGATTCTACTGGACAAATAGCATCACCATCAACGTGCACACACAGGACAAAGTGCAAGGAGATTATATCCAGATCCCACCTCGTAAACCTCAGCAGAGAAGCGCTGTAAAAACAGATCTGCAGTACGGTGATGTTATCCTACTAACTTCTAAGTGGCAGAGAGAGTGAAGTGCTAGGAAACAGAAGCAATGTGCACCAGGATGTCAGAATGAGTCAGTGTGCTCGTCACACCACAGGCGACAGCGAGGGAGGGAGTTGGGCTCCTCCTATCCCTTAAGCTGTTCGTGATGTAGAGCAGTGACATTTTTGTCAGCTCTATTACTTTCACTTACTGTTTAAACACACCTAGAAAAACATATTTGCAAAACACTAGTCGACTTGCAGAAAATAACCAAAGGGATTCTCTCTTCGTGAACATGTTTTAATTAAGGGTCCAGAGAAGCAAGTCCAGAGGATGCCAATGGCATCTTGGCTTGGATCAGACACAGTGTGACCAGCAGGCCCAGAGAGGTTTTTCTCCCTCTGGACTCAGCACTGGTGAGACCAAACCTTGAATCCTGTGTTCAGTTCTGGGCCCCTCAGCACAAGAAGGATGTTGAGGCTCTGAAGCAAGTCCAGAGAAGGAGCAATGAAGCTGGTGAAGGGGTTGGAGAACAGACCTGATGAGGAGTGTCTGAGAGAGCTGGGGGTGTTTATCCTGGAGAAGAGGAGGCTGAAGGGAGACCTCATTGCTCTCTACAACTACCTGAAAGGAGGTTGTGGAGAGGAGGGAGCTGGGCTCTTCTCCCAAGTGACAGGGGACAGGACGAGAGGGAATGGCCTCAAGCTCCACCAAGAAAGGGTCAGGCTGGACATCAGCGAAAAGTTTTTCACAGAAGGGTCACTGGTCCCTGTCAGAGACTGCCCAGGGAAGGGGTTGAGTCACCTTCCCAGGAGGTGTTTAAGGGACAGGTGGGTGAGGTGCTGAGGGACATGGGTTAGTGATTGATGGGAATGGTTGGACTTGATGATCCGATGGGTCTCTTCCAACCTGGTTGTTCTATGATTCTGTGATGATTCTAAGCAGCACACTGGTGAGAACAGCACAGCTCAGACGAGCACACTCACACTCCTTAAAGCTCAGAGTCAGGACAGAGCAGGGACACAAGCTTCTCTCTCTGCTCTCCATCAATATTATTTTAAAAGAACAAAGGGAACAGTATCTGTACCTATTGAATTTTCAAGCCAGTCGAAGGGAGAAAATATCTACATCATGATTAACTAGCTGGAAACAATTAAATTTCACAAGATGGAGGGGGGTTGGACACACAACAATGACTACATCACCTTACTGTGCCAGAAAACAGGCTTTACCCCAGCCACAGCTCCAGAACCATGTAATAAATCCTGATTACTTTGCAGCTCTGAACTCTTCATTTGCAATCATGCTGCTAATCTCAGCTGCGACGACACAGACGTACGACCGCTTTTTCCAAACCTGTCTTAACGCAGCATGTTTCTGTATATGATTAAGTAACGTGAAGCCCAAGAATCAAGAACAACTGGGACAGATATAGCAAATCTCCTCAACTTTTCGAGTTTCATAGAATCAAAGAATCACAGAACAACCAGGTTGGAAGAGACTCACCGGATCGTCGAGTCCAACCATTCCCATCAAAGCTTTGACGAGCTTGGCTAACCATGTTTAACGACAATGCCACCAATAAAAATCACCCTCTACCTTCAAATCAACCTTCACCTGCCTTATTAATTAGCGATCCAACAAACGTTCCTATCAGCAAGACACGTTCACTTCTACTCCATCAATTCTGGACCTAAGCTCTCAATGGAAAATGACTTTTCGGTATTGAGCAAAAATAATTTAGCAGCTGAAAATCATTTCCTTAAGAAATGCCCACTAAACCATCTCAGTTCTTGTTACCTTCTCTCCAAAAAGTAAAGGGTTTTCTGGATTTTTAATTAGCATGACCTAACGCAAAGCAGCAGAAAATAAATGCTTTTACAAATGGCAAGTATACAGCTGGTTTATTTTTCTGGCAGAAACCCCAATGAAGAGTCTCAGCAGTCTCTCTCGTACACAGCCACAGGCTAAAACCTACCCTGGTCTCAGCACACCCACTCCCCTTCATAAAAAAGGAAATCTGAGAGCACAAAAGCAGCTCAAATCCTAACCGGAGCGAGTACCTAAGTCTTCACAGTCTTCACACACCCAGAACACGCGACAACAGTTCAATTTTTGTGCACGCAAACCCCAGACAAACCCTAACACTGTGCCGCGTTAGCATTTCCTTCGCCAACGCTCCATGCTCCGTGGCACAGCCTTCTCAGCAGATGAAAACAAGCAGGTACGTACTGGTCTTCTGTTCCAAAGAACTTCACAAAGAAGCACTTTTTCCCACGGGGTTTCTTCAGGTCTTTAGGTGGATTCACAATCTGAAGGTGATCAGAAGCGAAAATTAAAGAGGATATAATGAAAATTCACAGTGAAGCGTTACTGCTGTGCATTACACCTAGTGGAGAGTTATGTTTTATCAGACGAAAAAGAGAATTTAGATCTGGTTTAAGCCTTTCAAGTAAATACATAACCCACGTGTTTCCTTTAATATGGGTACGTTGCAGCGGAGCAAAAAGGTACTAAAACTCTCCCCTGCATCACCACACTCTCAGCAAGGTTTTCTTCTCCCTGTCCCAAGCACTTTTCTTAAACTCAAAAAGTCCTACGGTATGAACAGAAGTTTGTTCTGCTCACCTAACTTCTAAAATTGACATTTGAAGCTTTGGGTTTGGCCCCAGAAGAGATTCCTGATAAAAGTTTAAAGTATCAGTAAAGGGAAAAGCTGTCAGTCAGTCACAAAAGTGACACCTGAAAGTTTTCATGGGAGTCTGGACTCAACTCCATCCAACAACCAGAGTGAAACCAAACGTTTTGGGTTGTCAGCCACACTGACCCCACTTTTCCCAGTCCTTAGACCTCGTACCTACACCAAGAATAAGAACAAAGCTCTTTCAGAGAGGGAGAAATTATAAAAAAGCCATCTCATTCCTTCTTTTTTTAAAAAAAAAAATCACCTTTTCGTCTTCCATCAAAAAAAACCCCAACCAAACCAGAGAAGAAAGTTGAACAACTCTCTGCCCCCAGAATTATTACTCCAAATCTCTAAATTATTACTCCAAACCTCTAAATAATTACTCAAAAGCTCTAAAACAATGTCTTCTGAAGCTTTATTTCTGTTATTTAACATGTTACATTTAAGTGACTGATGACGGGAAGAGGAAAAATGTGTCTTGGGGAAAGCGCGAGGGATTAAATAACTAAATCTGGGAAAGAGAGTCAGTTCCAGCGCTGGATGAAATGCACTCTGCTGCTTTTCATTCCATCTGAACTAACAGCTGCCAGCAAGAGGCTGAACTCCTAGACTAAATAAAACCCTAAGGAGGTTCACAGCTTAGATTTGTGGGATATGTATTTAAAAAAAAAACCAAAATAAAATAAAAAAAAAAAGAAAATTCAAACCAACCAACCGAAAAAAAAACCAAACCTGCGTTTTAACCTTTAAATGCAATGTGAAAAGCCTTCTCTGCGCAGAAAGAAAAAGCAAAAAGAAACCAAAAAAATCTAAGAAAGCATTAAGAAAAGGAAATTAAAACAAACAAGGCTCACCTTTCCTGGCCATGGAGGGTACCGGCCCAGCTTGCCCCTAGATAAGAAAGAAAATGTTAAGACGCTAGAACTGGAGAGAAATGAAAATAACAAACTGGCCTGTGCTTACCTCGTCGCCTTATATCATATTTTTCGTACTAAGAGAGTAACAACCTACAGTGAATACCTACTGTGAAAGGTGAGGCATGAAGCTGAGGAAGAGGGTTAAGATACCTGCACCTAAACCGAGCCTCTGATCAGGAATTCACTGCACTAAGACAATTTAAGTGAACAGAGCAGAACAGCGACCAGTGCTGTCGGGTTCGTCACTCTTACAAAACCGGATATTCCCTCACAAGGAACTGATACAGGCAACCAAACCAAAGTCCAGGTCGGTAGCTCACGCCCAGCCAGACAGTGAGCAGAGCAGCCACTGCCCAGCAGCGCCGAGAGTTGGGATTCTGACAGTTTCTCCAGGGAAGCGTTACCAGCAGGATCCCTACAACAGCCATTCCGTTATCGCTCTCCTCGGGTGCTCACTGCCAGGCTAAGGTGTGCTAAAGACATAACGGAGCCATAAGAAAGGCGGCGAAGTCGATTTCCTACACTTGCAAGTGTTTGTGTTCTGAAAACGGCATAAAAGACTTCTTCACAGAGGAGGAGGAGACGTTCAGTTTTGCTTCTGCAAGGCTGCCTCACTCCTGTCGCTCAGCGGGGCTGCAGCACCCTCACAAAACCTCATTAGTCATCCTCTTGCGAGAGGCCGGCAAAGAACCTGTGGAGCTCGCCAGCTCCTCAACCACAAATCCTCCACAAGCGGCAGCGCTGCCCCTCCTGAAGCAGCAAGGCTGCACAGACAACCCCGGGGTGAGGGCCAAGCAGGGAACACTGCCAAGAGCTGCAACCACGACCAGTTTGTATTCGATACTTCCATTCCTGCACCAAACAAGACGTTCATCAAAGCCTCTCACAAGTTCGTCTCATCGTTACAGCTCCTCTGCAACGGCTCTGGGAACAATACCTGCCGAGGAGGTCGCCGTGTTCAAAACTAAAGCAGGATAATCTGCATTCAAAAGCCAAGAGCGCCGTGTTCCCAAATACTCATTTAAAAAAAAAAAAATCAATTTGATAAAAGGAAACAATCCTTACTTACTTTGCCTTAAATTAGACAACTTCCCAGCACTGTCGGTTTTTCAGGAGAGAAGCTGCAGCTGTCACAGCCCCGAGTGTGCATTTCTTTTTATCCGGGACATAAATACAGACGCCCGCACTTGCGTGCTGGGGATTAGCCATTTCTCACAAGCCCTCGCAGGACACCCTGGCCTGTCAAGTGGAGCCTACGCACTTAAAAATCCATGCTTACAGGGCTCCATGCAATCCCCTCGGCTCTCCCAGCCAGGAAATAAAGATTCACAGCATGCTGGGAAGCGTAGAACCGGATTGGTGAGAGGAAAGGGCTTCTGCGGGGAGGAACAGCCGCTGCCGCGCCAGGCTGCTCCAGAAAAGCTGTGCCAGGAGTGGGCCTCGCTGCTCCCCGGTCGCCAGCCGGCTCATGGCCCCTTCCCATCTCCCCTGGGAGTGGATCTTTCGGCCAGGCCTGCACGGATCGCTCCCCTGAACCGCTCCACCTCATACCAGGTCCTTCCCCTCACTCCCTTGCCCACAGCCAAGACAGGGAGTGCCACAACAGCTTCACTGCTCCCCCCGATTCCCCTCTGTTCCCTACATCCCACTTGCTTCCTCCCCCCATTCCCCTCTGTTCCCCACATCTCCCTTGCTCCCCCCCATTCCCCTCCGTTCCCCACATCCCCCTTGCTCCCCCCCATTCCCCTTCGTTCCCCACATCCCCCTTGCTCCCCCCCATTCCCCTCTGTTCCCCACATCCCCCTTGCTCCCCCCCATTCCCCTCTGTTCCCCACATCCCCCTTGCTCCCCCCCATTCCCCTCTGTTCCCCACATCCCCCTTGCTCCCCCCCATTCCCCTCTATTCCCCACATCACACTTCCTCCCCCACCATTCCCCTCTGTTCCCCACATCCCCCTTGCTCTCCCCCATATCCCACTTGGTCCCCCCCATTCCCCACATCCTCCCCCCACCACCCTTGTTCCCCTGCACCCCTCCTCACTCTCCCTCACCCCACACAGCCCCCTCGCTCCCCCTTGCTGCCCCACATCTCCACTCCTTCCCCTGCATCCCCCTCTCTCCCTCTTGCACTCTGCATCACCCTCGCTCTCCAACAAAACCCCCTCATTACCCTGCACCCCTACTAGTCTCCCCTTTGCCCCTCACGCACCCTGGTTCCCAAATCTCTCCTTGTTTCCCCCTCATTCCTGCAGTCCCCCTCACAACCCTCTGGTTCCCCGTATTCCCCTCATCCTGCCCCCCACCCCCTTCTATTGCTCCCCCACATCATTCTCTGCTCCACCCTCTCCTCACTCCTTCACATCCCCCATACCCCAAATCCCCCTGCACCACCCTCATCCCTCTCCTTCACCCTTTCCTCGACCCCCAACCCACTCCAATCCCCCGACCCCTCCTAGTTTCCCCGTGTGTCCCCATACCCCAAATCTCCCTCTGAACCTCTCATCCTCCTCAATCACAGTGTCCTCCCTCAACTCCCCTTGCTCCTCCATCCGCCAACAAGTCTGAGGATGATAGGAAGGTGAGTGGAAGCGTGGATCTGATTATCCTGGAGAAGAGGAGACTGAGGGGAGATCTCACTGCTCTCTCCAACTCCCTGAGAGAAGGTTGTGGAGAGGAGGGAGCTGGGCTCTTCTCCCAAGGGACAGGGCGAGAGGGAATGGCTTCAAGCTCTACCAGGGGAGGCTCAAGTTGGACAATAGGAAAAAATATTTCACAGAAAGGGTCACTGGGCACTGTCAAAGGCTGCCCAGGGAGGGGGTCGAGTCACCTTCCCTGGAGGTGCTTAAGGGATGTGTGGATGAGGTCCTGAGCGACATGGTTGGCCTCGATGATCCTGTAGGTCTCCTCCAACCTGGTGACTCTATAATTCTATGCAATCCCCTCTCACCCACTTCGTTCCCCCCCATCCCCCTCGTGCCCTCCCCGCACCCCCCGTTACCCGAGTGCCCCCAAGTCCCGCCCGCTCCCCTCACTCCCCAAACCGCCCCCAGCCCCCCCGGCTGCTCCCCCAGCTCTCACTCACCACACCAGGTCCCCAAGCCGCAGGCTGACGGCCGCCATCTTACGGACCGAGCCCCGCCGCGCGCGGGGGATGCCGGGAGCGGGCCGGCCGCGCCCATTGGCCGCCAGGGTCACGTGGGCGGCGGAGACGGCACCGCCCGGGGGCGGGGCCCGAGGGGGAGAGTCACGTGGGGCGGGGCCCGAGCGGGCGGGTCTGGGCGCACCCCTTCCTGCTTCCTGCTCCTCTTCCCCTCACAGAGTCTCAGGGTTGGAAAAGACCTAATGGATCATCGAGTCCAACCATTCCCATCAAACACTAACCCATGTCTCTCAGCACCTCGTCCATCCGTCCCTTAAACCCCTCAGGGAAGGTGACTCAACCCCCTCCCTGGGCAGCCTCTGACACTGCCCAATCACCCTTTCTGTGAAGAATATTTGACTAATGTCCAGCCTGACCCTCCCCTGGTGGAGCTTGAGGCCATTCCCTCTCGTCCTGTCCCTTGGGAGAAGAGCCCAGCTCCCTCCTCTCCACAACCTCCTCTCAGGGAGTTGCAGAGAGCAATGAGGTCTCCCCTCAGCCTCCTCTTCTCCAGGAGAAACACCCCCAGCTCTCTCAGCTGCTCCTCTTCTTCTCCAGCCCCTTCGCCAGCTTCTTTGCTCTTCTCTGGACTCATTCCAGAGCCTCAACATCCTTCTTGTGCTGAGGGGCCCACAACTGAACACAGGATTCAAGGAGCAGTGGTGAAAACAGGGGTGCAAAGGAGTCTTTTTCCCCTGACAAGTTTGATTCTCTGGTGTGTAGCCAGAGCCAGTGTTGGGTCCTACAGTATAAGACAGACCTTGAGGGGCTGGAGCACGTCCGGAGAAGGGAACGGAGCTGGGGAAGGGTCTGGAGAACAGGGGTTGTGGGAGCAGCTGAGGGACCTGGGGCTGTTTAGGCTGGAGAAGAGGAGGCTGAGGGGAGACCTCATTGCTCTCTACAGCTCCGAGAAAGGAGGTTGGAGCGAGGTGGGTGCTGGGCTCTGCCCCCAAGGACCAAGCGATGGGATGAGAGGGAATGGCCTCAAGTCGCACCCGGGGCATCCCTGGGCGGGTTCCGAGCTCGTGTTTTTCCAAGCAAGTGTGCCCAGGTGACCAAGAAGGCCAATGGCATCCTGGCTTGGATCAGAAATGGTGTGACCAGCAGGGCCAGGGAGGTTCTTCTCCCTCTGGACTCAGCACTGGTGAGGCTGCTCCTTGAATCCTGTGTTCAGTTGTGGGCCCCTCAGCACAAGAAGGATGTTGAGGCTGTGGAGAGAGTCCAGAGAAGAGCAACGAAGCTGGTGAAAGAGCTGGAGAACAAGAGGAGGAGCTGAGAGAGCTGGGGTTGTTTAGCCTAGAGAAGAGGAGGCTGAGGGGAGACCTCATTGCTCTCTGCAACTCCCTGAGTGGAGGTTGTGGAGGGAGCTGGGCTCTTCTCCCAAGGGACAGGGGACAGGACGAGAGGGAATGGCCTCAAGCTCCGCCAGGGGAGGCTCAGGAAAAAAAATTTAGGAAAAAATTTTCACAGGAAGGGTCACTGGGCATTGGAATAGGCTGCCCAGGGAGGGGGTTGATTCCCCTTCCCTGGAGGGGTTTAAGGCACGAGTAGACGAGGTCCTGAGGGACATGGTTTAGTGTTTGATAGGAATGGTTGGACTCGATGATCCGATGGGTCTCTTCCAACCTGGTTGTTCTATGATTCTATGATTCTATGCAGAATCGCCATCGCCGCCCTGGGTCCCTTTCCGGGCGGCTGAAGCGGATATCCGGGCTGGCCCTCGTGGTGCCCTTTTAGAGACGCTCCGGGCGCAAGCGGAAGCCGCGTGGGGACGTTCCGGGCGCCATGGCCCGCAAGAAGCTGTACCGGCCGATCGCGGCGATGGCCAAGAAGATCCGCGAGTACCGAGCGCTGAAGGAGCGTCCGCGGGCGTCGCAGCGCTTCGCGCTCGACCTGGAGACCCTGCGGCGGCCGCTGACGCAGAAGCGGCTGCCGGTGCGCGCCTGGGAGGACGCGCGGAGCGAGCAGCGGCTCCTGGCGCTCCTCAGCCGCCTGCCCCGCTTCGGCCTCGGCCGCTGCGTCACCCGAAAGTCCTGGCTCTGCGCGCACGACGAGCCCTGCTACTGGGTCATCGCCAGGGTCAGGGCCGACTACACCGCTGAGGTAGGGAACGGGGGAGCGACAGTGGGACCGGGAGGGGATGGAGGGGATGGAGGGGATCCTGTGTTCAGTTGTGGGCCCCTCAGCACAAGAAGGATGTTGAGGCTCTGGAGCGAGTCCAGAGAAGAGCAAGGAAGCTGGGGAAGTGGCTGGAGAACAGGCCTGATGAGGAGCGGCTGAGAGAGCTGGGGGGGTTTAGCCTAGAGAAGAGGAGGCTGAGGGGAGACCTCATTGCTCTCTGCAACTCCCTGAAAGGAGGTTGTAGAGAGGAGGGAGCTGGGCTCTTCTCCCAAGTGACAGGATGAGAGGGAATGGCTTCAAGCTCCGCCAGGGGAGGTTTAGGCTGGAGATTAGGGGGAAGTTCTTCACAGAAAGGGTGATTGGGCAGTGTCAGAGGCTGCC
>JAUMJK010001263.1:0-5000 GCA_033558105.1 Coccyzus lansbergi
GGTTAGGGTTAGGGTTAGGGTTAGGGTTAGGGTTAGGGTTAGGGTTAGGGTTAGGGTTAGGGTTAGGGTTAGGGTTAGGGTTAGGGTTAGGGTTAGGGTTAGGGTTAGGGTTAGGGTTAGGGTTAGGGTTAGGGTTAGGGTTAGGGTTAGGGTTAGGGTTAGGGTTAGGGTAGGTTAGGGTTAGGGTTAGGGTTAGGGTTAGGGTTAGGGTTAGGGTTAGGGTTAGGGTTAGGGTTAGGGTTAGGGTTAGGGTTAGGGTTAGGGTTAGGGTTAGGGTTAGGGTTAGGGTTAGGGTTAGGGTTAGGGTTAGGGTTAGGGTTAGGGTTAGGGTTAGGGTTAGGGTTAGGGTTAGGGTTAGGGTTAGGGTTAGGGTTAGGGTTAGGGTTAGGGTTAGGGTTAGGGTTAGGGTTAGGGTTAGGGTTAGGGTTAGGGTTAGGGTTAGGGTTAGGGTTAGGGTTAGGGTTAGGGTTAGGGTTAGGGTTAGGGTTAGGGTTAGGGTTAGGGTTAGGGTTAGGGTTAGGGTTAGGGTTAGGGTTAGGGTTAGGGTTAGGGTTAGGGTTAGGGTTAGGGTTAGGGGTTAGGGTTAGGGTTAGGGTTAGGGTTAGGGTTAGGGTTAGGGTTAGGGTTAGGGTTAGGGTTAGGGTTAGGGTTAGGGTTAGGGTTAGGGTTAGGGTTAGGGTTAGGGTTAGGGTTAGGGTTAGGGTTAGGGTTAGGGTTAGGGTTAGGGTTAGGGTTAGGGTTAGGGTTAGGGTTAGGGTTAGGGTTAGGGTTAGGGTTAGGGTTAGGGTTAGGGTTAGGGTTAGGGTTAGGGTTAGGGTTAGGGTTAGGGTTAGGGTTAGGGTTAGGGTTAGGGTTAGGGTTAGGGTTAGGGTTAGGGTTAGGGTTAGGGTTAGGGTTAGGGTTAGGGTTAGGGTTAGGGTTAGGGTTAGGGTTAGGGTTAGGGTTAGGGTTAGGGTTAGGGTTAGGGTTAGGGTTAGGGTTAGGGTTAGGGGTTAGGGTTAGGGTTAGGGTTAGGGTTAGGGTTAGGGTTAGGGTTAGGGTTAGGGTTAGGGTTAGGGTTAGGGTTAGGGTTAGGGTTAGGGTTAGGGTTAGGGTTAGGGTTAGGGTTAGGGTTAGGGTTAGGGTTAGGGTTAGGGTTAGGGTTAGGGTTAGGGTTAGGGTTAGGGTTAGGGTTAGGGTTAGGGTTAGGGTTAGGGTTAGGGTTAGGGTTAGGGTTAGGGTTAGGGTTAGGGTTAGGGTTAGGGTTAGGGTTAGGGTTAGGGTTAGGGTTAGGGTTAGGGTTAGGGTTAGGGTTAGGGTTAGGGTTAGGGTTAGGGTTAGGGTTAGGGTTAGGGTTAGGGTTAGGGTTAGGGTTAGGGTTAGGGTTAGGGTTAGGGTTAGGGTTAGGGTTAGGGTTAGGGTTAGGGTTAGGGTTAGGGTTAGGGTTAGGGTTAGGGTTAGGGTTAGGGTTAGGGTTAGGGTTAGGGTTAGGGTTAGGGTTAGGGTTAGGGTTAGGGTTAGGGTTAGGGTTAGGGTTAGGGTTAGGGTTAGGGTTAGGGTTAGGGTTAGGGTTAGGGTTAGGGTTAGGGTTAGGGTTAGGGTTAGGGTTAGGGTTAGGGTTAGGGTTAGGGTTAGGGTTAGGGTTAGGGTTAGGGTTAGGGTTAGGGTTAGGGTTAGGGTTAGGGTTAGGGTTAGGGTTAGGGTTAGGGTTAGGGTTAGGGTTAGGGTTAGGGTTAGGGTTAGGGTTAGGGTTAGGGTTAGGGTTAGGGTTAGGGTTAGGGTTAGGGTTAGGGTTAGGGTTAGGTTAGGGTTAGGGTTAGGGTTAGGGTTAGGGTTAGGGTTAGGGTTAGGGTTAGGGTTAGGGTTAGGGTTAGGGTTAGGGTTAGGGTTAGGGTTAGGGTTAGGGTTAGGGTTAGGGTTAGGGTTAGGGTTAGGGTTAGGGTTAGGGTTAGGGTTAGGGTTAGGGTTAGGGTTAGGGTTAGGGTTAGGGTTAGGGTTAGGGTTAGGGTTAGGGTTAGGGTTAGGGTTAGGGTTAGGGTTAGGGTTAGGGTTAGGGTTAGGGTTAGGGTTAGGGTTAGGGTTAGGGTTAGGGTTAGGGTTAGGGTTAGGGTTAGGGTTAGGGTTAGGGTTAGGGTTAGGGTTAGGGTTAGGGTTAGGGTTAGGGTTAGGGTTAGGGTTAGGGTTAGGGTTAGGGTTAGGGTTAGGGTTAGGGTTAGGGTTAGGGTTAGGGTTAGGGTTAGGGTTAGGGTTAGGGTTAGGGTTAGGGTTAGGGTTAGGGTTAGGGTTAGGGTTAGGGTTAGGGTTAGGGTTAGGGTTAGGGTTAGGGTTAGGGTTAGGTTAGGGTTAGGGTTAGGGTTAGGGTTAGGGTTAGGGTTAGGGTTAGGGTTAGGGTTAGGGTTAGGGTTAGGGTTAGGGTTAGGGTTAGGGTTAGGGTTAGGGTTAGGGTTAGGGTTAGGGTTAGGGTTAGGGTTAGGGTTAGGGTTAGGGTTAGGGTTAGGGTTAGGGTTAGGGTTAGGGTTAGGGTTAGGGTTAGGGTTAGGGTTTAGGGTTAGGGTTAGGGTTAGGGTTAGGGTTAGGGTTAGGTTAGGGTTAGGGTTAGGGTTAGGGTTAGGGTTAGGGTTAGGGTTAGGGTTAGGGTTAGGGTTAGGGTTAGGGTTAGGGTTAGGGTTAGGGTTAGGGTTAGGGTTAGGGTTAGGGTTAGGGTTAGGGTTAGGGTTAGGGTTAGGGTTAGGGTTAGGTTAGGGTTAGGGTTAGGGTTAGGGTTAGGGTTAGGGTTAGGGTTAGGGTTAGGGTTAGGGTTAGGGTTAGGGTTAGGGTTAGGGTTAGGGTTAGGGTTAGGGTTAGGGTTAGGGTTAGGGTTAGGTTAGGGTTAGGGTAGGGTTAGGGTTAGGGTTAGGGTTAGGGTTAGGGTTAGGGTTAGGGTTAGGGTTAGGGTTAGGGTTAGGGTTAGGGTGTTAGGGTTAGGGTTAGGGTTAGGGTTAGGGTTAGGGTTAGGGTTAGGGTTAGGGTTAGGGTTAGGGTTAGGGTTAGGGTTAGGGTTAGGGTTAGGTTAGGTTAGGTTAGGGTTAGGGTTAGGGTTAGGGTTAGGGTTAGGGTTAGGTTAGGGTTAGGGTTAGGGTTAGGGTTAGGTTAGGGTTAGGGTTAGGGTTAGGTTAGGGTTAGGGTTAGGTTAGGGTTAGGGTTATGTTATGTTAGGTAGTATAGTTAAGTTTAAAGTTAATGTTAATGGTTAGGGTATGTTAGGGTAAGTGTTAAGTGTTAGGGTTAGGTTAAGTTTAAGGTATAGGTTAGTGTTAGGTTAAGGTTAAGGGTTAAGGTTAAGGTAATTTAAGGTTTAAGTTAAGTTTAAGGAAGTTATATGTTAATGGTTATTTTAAGTTTATGATATTAAAGTTAATTTAAGTTAAATTTAAGTGTAACTTTAATTTAACTTTAAGTTAATTTAACTTAAATTTAATTTACTTTAATTTAAATTTAAGTTAACTTTAAATTTAAATTTAATTTAACTTTAAATTTAACTTTAAATTTAACTTTAATTAATTTAAATTTAACTTAAATTTAATTTAAATTTAACTTAAATTTAAATTTAATTTAATTTAATTTAACTTTAACTTTAATTTAACTTAAATTTAACTTTAAATTTAACTTTAAATTTAAATTTAAATTTAATTTAAATTTAACTTTAAATTTAAATTTAACTTTAATTAACTTTAACTTTAACTTTTAATTAAATTTAACTTTAATTTAAATTTAAATTTAACTTTAACTTTAAATTTAACTTTAATTAACTTTAACTTTAAATTTAAATTTAACTTTAACTTTAACTTTAAATTTAACTTTAACTTTAACTTAATTTAACTTTAAATTTAACTTAATTTAAATTTAACTTTAATTTAACTTTAACTTTAAATTTAAATTTAACTTTAACTAATAATTTAACTTTAACTTTAACTTTAAATTTAACTTAACTTTAACTTTAACTTTAAATTTAACTTTAACTTAACTTTAAATTTAACTTTAACTTTAAATTTAACTTAATTTAACTTTAACTTTAACTTTAACTTAACTTTAACTTAACTTAACTTTAACTTTAACTTAACTTTAACTTTAATTTAACTTTAACTTTAACTTTAACTTTAAATTTAACTTTAACTTTAACTTTAACTTTAACTTTAAATTTAACTTTAACTTTAACTTTAACTTTAACTTTAACTTTAACTTTAATTTAACTTTAACTTTAACTTTAACTTAACTTAATTTAAATTTAACTTTAACTTTAACTTTAACTTTAACTTTAACTTTAACTTTAACTTTAACTTTAACTTTAACTTTAACTTTAACTTTAACTTTAACTTTAACTTTAACTTTAACTTTAACTTTAACTTTAACTTTAACTTTAACTTTAACTTTAACTTTAACTTTAATAACTTTAACTTAACTTAACTTTAACTTTAACTTTAACTTTAACTAACTTTAACTTTAACTTTAACTTTAACTTTAACTTTAACTTTAACTTTAACTTTAACTTTAACTTTAACTTAACTTTAACTTTAACTTTAACTTTAACTTTAACTTTAACTTTAACTTTAACTTTAACTTTAACTTTAACTTTAACTTTAACTTAACTTTAACTTTAACTTAACTTAACTTTAACTTTAACTTTAACTTTAACTTAACTTTAACTTTAACTTTAACTTTAACTTTAACTTTAACTTTAACTTTAACTTTAACTTAACTTTAACTTTAACTTTAACTTAACTTTAACTTTAACTTTAACTTTAACTTTAACTTTAACTTTAACTTTAATTTAACTTTAACTTTAACTTTAACTTTAACTTTAACTTTAACTTTAACTTTAACTTTAACTTTAACTTTAACTTTAACTTTAACTTAACTTTAACTTAACTTTAACTTTAACTTAACTTAACTTAACTTAACTACTAACTTTAACTTTAACTAATAACTTAACTTAACTAACCTAACCACACCACACAAAACAACCAACACACCACACACCACCC